>CM028912.1:2170000-2700000 GCA_016801845.1 Polydactylus sextarius | reverse complement strand
GTTTCTTTCCTTCCTTTGTAATAACACCTGAGCCAGTGAGATTTATTTGGATAAAGAGAACTGTTGATGCAGTAATGAATAAATCACTGCCAAGTATTGTTGGCACAACTGGCGTATCCATTAAAGCTGGAATAATAATAATAATAATAATAATGAATAACACTTTAGGGGTTATAGTTTTATACAACCGTTACCAAAACATGGAACCGGTTTGAAACTGTTTACTAAAACAAATTTATAACAACTAAACAAAGAAGCCAAGAAACACCAGTCACCAAAGAAATAAAAATTAAAATAAACACAGTTTCAGTTGAAAGACCTTGTTTTTCACCTTTACCTCACTACTATGATTTCACATCTCTCCCCTGGTGATAACACAACCCCCAGCATCTACATCCGGACATTAATGAACACCTCACACTCACGCACACACACACACACACACACACACACGCTCTCCAACGTGAGAGGTGTTGACCCTAGATGACCCCCAGCGGCCCGTCCACCTCCTGATGAGAGGTCAGAGGTTAAGGGTGACAGCTGAGAGTGTCAAGCCTCTGGCTCCATAGCTCCTCAGACATGTTGGACACACCCACACCCACACACACACACACACACACACACACACACACACACACACACACACACACACACACACATCCCACACATTCACGCATACACACACACACTGGTCAGACTTGGACAGACTAAGCGACTCTGTCAGTCAGCCTCTATTTGTCTTTCATTCAATAGCTTGTCTGTCTCTCTCTTTCTCTCTGTGCCTGCAAACAGAATATGTGACTTGTCTATCGAACTTTCCCCTGCACACAAAACACACAACACACACACACACACACACACACACACACACACACACACACACACACACACACACACACACACACACACACACACACAACACACACACACATGCAGCCCCAGGAGCACTGGTCCATTAAACAGTGCAGAGAGTTTCGTTCAACACTGGTCTAAATGGTCCACTTCCACAGTTTAAGTTCATCTTGAACTCCCTGTGCTTTCACTAAAACCTGCCACGAACATGCACACACACACACACACACACACACACACACACACACACACACAAACACATCATTAACATGTCAGATGGTTGCACCACATTGAGTTTCGACAGACTTTGCTCACTGGAGACGATGTGATGGCATAAAAACCTAGATGTGAAACCCTGAGGGGTCTTTGAGGAGGAGGAGGAGGATTTTCAGGTTTTTCCTGGCCACGTATTTCTCGACCTCCACCACATTCCTTCAGGGATCCTGCTGCACCTCCTCTCAGAAAAGTCTTTAACTTTTAAGCTGCTTATTTTTCTTTTTTTTTTTCTGTGACAAGCCCATGTTGGTTTCTTTTCTAGTAAAGAGTTAAAACATAGCATATAAGATAAACAACAAGTTTATGGTAAATAAATGCGTCTCCAGAGGGGTTTGTAATGGCTTATTTCCGACCCTGTTAAAGGAAGAGGAAGGGATTTGAGCGATAGTGGGCAAAGGGTGATGAAAATGCTGATAGCTCTGAGAGAAGAAAGCATTCTCCCCTCCTCCTCCTCCTCTGAGCCATGAATGAGTCAAAAACATCACTGTCTCAGTTCTGATGTTTGAGATGTTTTAGCTCAATCTGGAGTTAGTGAAACGATCTTATCTCTTAACTCAGTTTGTAACTTTTTTTCTAATTTTATTCTTTGCATCACACCCTTAAATCTTTCACTAAGTGATTGTGGGACTGAATGGGTGCAATGAGAAAATTTAAAGTCCCTCAAACCCTCATAAAAAACCCTTTATAAGTATAATTAAAGAGAAGTAGTAGGATTTATACAGAGCAATGAAAGAAACAAAAAGAAACACTGTAGTTCAAGTAGCAGCAGCTACAACAAACTGATGTTAAACTATCTGGTAAAAC
The DNA here is from genome assembly GCA_016801845.1 of Polydactylus sextarius. NCBI lineage: Eukaryota > Metazoa > Chordata > Actinopteri > Polynemidae > Polydactylus > Polydactylus sextarius. The sequence goes on along the minus strand of CM028912.1, from coordinate 2,698,068 downwards.
TCGTCTCTTTCTGCTTCTGCTTTCTGCAGCTGCTACTGTCGGAGATTAATCAATTAATCATCGTTACACTGACAAACTACAGGCCAAGGATGATGTAAGGCTGCAGGTTGTTTGTGTGTGTTCATACCTGGATGTGCTTCTGGATCTGGTAAGTGCTTTGCTGATGACCAGCGACGGAGCCGACTGTCGTCTTTGGGCCAAGGTCTTCATCTTCTACAGAGACAGAGAAGAAGAGTGAAGATGATTTTGCACCATTTGGCATCCATTGACTAACAGTGTATCATGGTTATCAATAGACGGTGACCAGACAGTGATGCATGAAACTTTATGGAAATGTGAGACAGAAAGAAGCAGGAGAAGCAACAAAAGAAGAAGTGACAGCAGCAACAAAGGAAAAAGAGGAAGTGACCTCAATGTTTTAAAGATGGACACAGACAGAAACATGAACACGAACGACTGGAAGCAGAGAAAAGTGTCTCGTCCAGAAGTTGCACAACGTTCTTGACCCCTCATCTCATCTCATCGCATCGCTGCAAACATGATAAATTGCAAAAGCAGCCTGACAGAAGTATGGCAGGCATCCCCGCGTGGCCACCGCAGCTATTTCAATTAAACCTAATCTATTTACAACATACCAAAACCATGTGAGCCCCTCACCACCCCCAAATTTGCACTACTTTCATTCAATCTGGAAACAGTTAGGAAAAAAAAAATCAAAAGTGGCGACAGGAATTAAATAAGACTTTGCTCCGTAAACTCATTTTACAGAGCAGTGACTTATGGGTAACATTCCTCTCCTATAGATGTGCTGAAGGAGGAATTAGGACTCATGTTAGTCGTACAGTTCAATGATCGGACACCAGACTGAACGTCTGGACGAACTTTTCACGTCCTCCAACGTAAAACACACGTTTGATATGTTGTAATTGATGGAAGAGTGAGACTAAATATCACGGTTGATGTTCTGGTTTAGGTTTTCATTAGTTTCATGTAAGAAAGTGGCTGAGTTCAGTCTGCAAGCTCAGCAACTTTACACAAATACCAGGCTTTTTTTTTTCTTTCTTTCTTTTGTAAATGTCACACACTGTCGTACAAAATGTCTCAAAGGCGACAAAAAAAATGTGCACAGTGACATGTTTATTCTCCCTGCAGGTGCTGTGTGATTGACAAGAAGCTCTGATATGAAAACACAAGGAAACAATGAAGCTTCTTGTAAAGAAAAAAAAAAAAAAAAAAAACAATCGAGGCCTGATGTCTCAAATTCTGCTGACTCTCTGCACAAAACCAAAGAGGAAGCCTGGACTGTAAACTGTGAGCTGCTCACTTCAAAAACAACAGGGTTTTATCATATCAGCTAACTCTGCAGTAAAAAAAAAAAAAACACTGATGCACCACATTCAGTATGATAAGTGTGTTACGCATGATGAGCCCGTCCTGCATGACACAACCACAACAAGACATGTAAGTCCTCACTGAAAGGAGGTGAAGTGGAAAGTCGACATTCAGAGTATTTTCAAAAAGCAAAAACTGTGACAGACATCGGGACAGAGAGCAACAGCTGCTCACAGAAATAGAAAAAGAAAGAAAGAAAAAAGAAAGAAGAAGAAAAGGAGAAGGGGAGCTACATCAACAACATCATCTCTGGATTCATGAGGCAACATTTCACAAGCAGCCAGTCGTCTAGAGAAGTGGTGAAATTCTTATAAAAACATGAAGTTTTCTAACAGATGAACAATGAGACCATAAGAGTCTCACAGCTTGTGACTGTAACTACAAACCACCAGGCGCTGGTTCTGTTTACACAGTGAATAAATGTGGGTTAACAAGATGGTTTTATCGTTAAAAACACTTTTAGTAGAGACATTAACTCAACTCAGGCTGCTTTTTTTTTTTTGCAAACATAAGCAAGAAAATTAAGCAACTTTGACATCATGAGTAAAGACTCAGATGATCAGAGGATCAGTCAGTCACTGTATCTATGTTGTAATGTCTTTAATTCTTTTTTTTAACCAGTATTTTTGGCAGATACAGTTTGAGCTCACACACTTTCTGCCAAGATGCTGCTGGAAAAAATGTAGTAACAACTTTTCAACGCGCGCTGGAGGGTGGCGCTGTTTACTAAAGAAGTTCAGTGATCAGCTGCAGGGGAATCACCCATCACCTCCAGGACTCAAACAACAAAACTGGAGGAAAAACTTAAAAAAAAAAAAAAAAAAAAACAAGATAACTGAACTGACACTGAAGCGAAAAATTTGATGTGAAGGATAAAATGTTAAGACAGAGATTTAATGTTTTTGTTTGTGTCTGAGACCAGAACTGAAGGTTGATATGTGACTGATTGACAAACAGTCACTATCAGCACCTTCTCCTGATCTGGTATTTGGTTTATTTTCGACTCTTCAGCTCAGAGAGATAAAGTTTTTCTGATGATAAGAAACAAACCAAACACAGGACCAAAAGAATTCAGTGGTCAGATGAGGATTTTCGCTTTTTATCTTTGATTAAAAAAGTTGTTTAAACAGAAAACGGTGAAATTATTATTTAAAAAATATAAAAATATCTTGTGCAGACGTTGTTCTATTAATGCGCAGTGGATCAAAATGGACAAAGGTCTTCAAACTAACAAAAAAAACTAAAATAAAGTTAAAACATTTTAATGGCACCAACAACTTCACCATTATCCAGCCCAAAAAGTGACCTCATTTAATACGTAAAACATTTAAAAGGAGCTTCAATAATCCAGTTATACATCATAGAAATAATTAACCAAAGCAAACAACTCTCTGACAGACACTTGAGATGATAGATAGTTGTAATAAAACTGTGATATTCTGTGATGTGTGGGTTTGATTTAAAATAAACTCATTTATTTTTACTGAACGCATAGATTCTGTGCGCAAATACGCACAAACCAGGACGCAAACTGTGTCCACATCCACTGTCTCCATCCAGCAGCTCAGAAACTGTCAGTTACCTTTTTATTGTCGCTGAGCGTCTTGCTCTCTCCCGTCAGAGAGTCGGACCTGTTCTGTCCCATGGTCCCCTGCTGCGGTGACATGGTTTCCATCAAGGCTGTACAGATCCACGGGGCCGAGCGCACCGACGGTATATTCCCATGATACGAAGCGTTAAGTCCAAAAGTAGTAGTAGTAGTTGTTGATGTTTTTTATCCAACAGAGGAGAACGGGGAGGAAGTCCGAGGAGAATCCATGACCGAGAGAAGAGGCGATAAAACGGGAGATGAAACAACGAAGCTGCGCTCTGAAATCTGTGCGTCTCTGAATCAACGACGTTTGGTCTGTGCGCGGCGACTCTGGTCCGCCTCGACTGACTCTGACGAGTCAAGTCTGACTGGGTGAAACGTGACACTTCCGGTGTTACTTTTCATAATAAAAGCAGTCAGTGACAGACTACAAGTGCATTTGGCGATTTCCATGATTTTACAAATCTGAACGTCTTATGTAGTTTTATCTTATAAACAAAATTTGTTTCAATTAAGATTAATTAAGATATCAATTAAGGTTCAAGATCATCTGGATTATCTGAAAACTGACCAAATGGATGAGGATCTGGTTGCTTTTAAATCCGTTTTATTACAGAAATGTACAGTTTTATTGCATTCATGTTGAAATCAATGTTTCATTCTAGAAACATTAAATATAATTCTGTTGTGTATATAACATATAATGTATGTGTATAATGTTTATTACTTGAAGAAATGTGTTTGATGAAGCAACACATGTTAAAAGACCTCTGAGTTTGTAAATTTTAATTTTTTTCCTGTTTTTCTGACGTGTGCGTTGCTTCATCTTGTCTCTAATCTTTTAGTCGTTAGAACATTATGAGGCTGAAGTGAAAATTATTTAGAAATATTTAGAAATTTATTGAGCAACATAAAATATAGTGAACATTCTTACAAAAAGGCACATATAGGTAAATTACATATAAATATAGTACACTAATATACATCAATATAATAATATTTGTAGATGTACATGTTATTTTATTAAATATGTTGTTGAGCTGCAGTTTTGTCACTTTTATTTTGAAATCAATCGGGACTTTGTGTCAGATCCTGTCCTAACCTGCACACATTGACGCAGGTCTGTATAAAGCACGCTTTGGTTTAAAACTCCCGTGCAGCTACAAGTGTGTGTCTGTGTGTTTTCATTTGAAGGAAACATCATCTGTTTTTCCTTTAACTGGCAGCCGATGCCACAGAGAAGACGACTGTTCGTGTAAGAAACAGCGGTTCGCTCAGTGGTCCTGAGCTGAAGGTGTAAGAATTCGCTCCCAGAGCCAAGAATAACACTAGTGATGAGGAGGAATGGCCACAGTATGACACATCTGACATACGCGCCTTATAGCTGCAGCTACAGTTCAACTCACTGTAGGAAAACTTCCTGAGCGACTGGGAGTGTTGACTCTCACAAGGCTGAGGGTAAAGTGAGAGCGAACACGTCCCATTAAAGCTGAGGTGATTTGTTGAGTGTGTAGACAAAATTCTGTCCATAGATAACCTTGGAAATCCATTTGTTAGCTTTGGTCATTTCCTTTTTTCAACCGTCAGCCACAAACAAAGAAGCTGCATGTGCGATTTTCTTCGTCTTCTGCTGCCAAAATGTTCCATGTTCGACAGGATTGTTGTAAACTTGCAGCCTGTTGTGGTCCATTGTCTCCTCTGTACAAACACAAAGGTATGCAACAATTGTTTCATCTTATCTGTCCCCTTGAAAAGTGGCTTGCACATGATGATTAGAGCTTTGATAACGCTGGACATCCGCTTTGATCATGTCAAAAGCTGCATGGAGCAGCAGTCGAGGAGGCGCAGGAGGAAAACCATCGACTTCTGTCTGGAGGAAACTACATTCCTTCTCCGTGTGACTAAATCATCCTTTCATCAAGAGTCCAGTTCGGCCAAGTCCCATTTGTTCTTGAGCTTAAACTGTTTTTCACAGACTATAGTTTCAGGGGTTAAATGACTGCTTTTGTTTCCTCCTTCTTCTTTTTTTTTCCAGGAGTAGTCCGTCTGGAGGGATCCAAAGCCAAAAAAGACTAAATTGAGGGTGTGTCAGAAATGTGGTTGGAAACACCGCTGGTTGACCACGACTGCTGCTGCTGCACTGTTTTGTTTCTACCTCCTCGCTGGAAGACGCCGAGTTGCGACAAAATAAAAAAAACTTTGTCTCCTGGTGTTTTTTTTCCCTCCGGTATCCATGGCAAAAGCAACACGTTTCTCTCTGATAACTTGAAAACACACTTTTTTTTCCACCCCCAAAACCTCAAAATGGGACACACACACTCACAAACACACTCCAGCAGCCAAAAGCTGTGAGATTCTCATCATGCCTGAACTGAGCTTGTGCCGAGTGACTCCAGGTCACAGAGAGAGAAACAGGAAGCCTAATCTGCTCTGCTGATTCTTTCTCCCCCTTCCAAAAAGAAAGACGGAAGAATCAATACGTGTCCTTGTGAATATCATCTGACGTTTCCTTTGAAGTGGTGGGAATGTCTCCGTCACGCCCGGCCAGTCAGGCTATTGAAAACCTGAGCATCGACTTGGACGACAAACAGTCGAATCCAGAGGGAGAGAAAATGAGCTGGAGAAGATCCAGATCTCTGACATGAAGCCTCTAATATTCTTGTAGACAAATGCAACGAACAAACCTCCACGTGCAAACACACACATTAAAAATAACTGAAGATCTATTTTAAGATCCATTTACATTGTTGCCTTCTTTGAAAACAAACACACGTTCTCGTACAGGCCGAGTCAGGGAGAGGCCACGAGGACATGATAAGCAGTTTTAGTGGACGGATGGATGAATGAATGAATGGATGGATGGATGGGTGGATGAATGGGTGGATGGATGGAGGGAGCGATGGTTGTGTGATAGATGACAGAGATGCTTGAGGCAGACAGGGAGTAGCCATGACCCAAAACAGCATCCGTTCGCCTGGAACGGACTCCACCACCACCACCACTGCTGTCGCCGCCGCTGCTACTTTAAGAAGTCAGACTTCCACGTTGTCAGCCAAAAATAAAGACCCACTATTTCCTCCTTTATTTTTTTTCCTCAAACAGCAGAATCCAAAAATTTCTGGGCGACAAATGTTGTAGGTACGGTTGTAGGAAATCTGACCTGTATCGTTTTCTAACCACACAGCCGATGTAAGTCTGCAGTTTCAGGCCACTCCCAATGTTTTTACATCATGTAACTTCTCTATTTCTCTGTTTCCCAAAAAAGAGCTTTTACTGTTTAAACTAATTCAACATACTGAAAGTGAAGACATGTTTCACATTCTGAATCCACAGTGTGTTTACTCCTCGAGGGGATTTACGTTTCAGCCTTTAAAGCCTCCACAGACAAACATCAGGGTTAGTTACAGTGAACAAGAGAGGCGGAAATTTCACCATCATTCTCTCTCTGGTCCACAGTCAACGCGTCTCTGTCTCTTTCACTTTGTCTAAACATTGCGGCTCAGATCGAGAGAAGCTGAGGTGGATCAGGCGGCGGAGACGTGAGACAGACGGAGGCAGCGGCCGGGTGAAGCAGACTGAGACAAAGCCCTGCGGTGACGGGGAGTGACTCAGGTGGAGGAGACGAAGGGAGGGATGACTTCTACTAAACATTGTACTGTAGATGGAAATTGTGGGTTCGCTGGCCGCTGCTTCTAACTGAGCCCGGTTATGACGTCGTCAGGAATCAAACAGTCGGGTTTTTATCCCATCAAAGAAACTTTAAACTACAGAACGTCTGTAAACTATAAACTGACCTCCTGTTTTTGTTTCTGTTTTCTAATTTGGCCGATTCTAAATTACAACCAGGGCTCATTTGTCCGTTTGTGTAATCTGTCATCCTGTCAAGTTAGAAAATTTAAACAAACTTATTTCCAGTTTCCGTCCTTTCTTCGGAGGTGTTTCTCATTTTAAAAAAAGAAGTTACAGCTGCACTTCCTACAAAACACTTCCTCTAATATTTTTGGAGGAAGTATCAAAGCAGCCAGGACTTTCATTGAAAATGCTTTTTTTTTAATCCTATGAATGATTTTTGTTTTTACAGTATGGAAACAGTAGGAAGGTGAGATGAGGTAAAGGTCAGTGGTGGAGTCTGAGGATTTTTTTTTTTTTTTAACCAAATTAGTAAAAGTTGAAACAGAAATGATTTAGAGCAGAGTGTTTCTTTAAACCTGTTGGTTCTAAAACCATCCACCTGACAGACTGACCATCATTCACTCAGTGAGACGGTGAAAAACTGCGACAGAAATCAGAGACAGACGGTCCAAGTCTGGCTGCTACATCTGCTATCTTGTTTCACACACACACACACACACACACACACACACACACACACACACACACACACTAACTACACACTCCTCCTCCTTCCAGACCCCGTAACCCTGCTAATCTGATTAGCACCGTCTCCCCACTGATGCTCCTGACTCACTGTAACACGCGTGTTTGTGCTTTATTGTTGTTTATGTTGTGACGGTTTTATCCTGACTGGATGTCACTGTGTCAACACATGTAGCAACACGGTAGCTTAGTTAGCTTAGCTGTTTATGTTTCTGTGAGCATAATAAATAATACACATGGATCCATATGATGTGTGGCATTGAAAATTATATTCTAGCCTTATTTTTATGAAGTACAGGATCAGTTCAGGGCACAGCATCACAGTTTATGTATATGTTTTCTCTGCCACTGCATGTAGTGATGATCTATCATCAATAGCTTCAGCCATCTTTGCAAAGATCAAAAAATTAAAAGTTATAATATTCCTGATTTCTTCAAACAGGATTTCAAGAAAATGACCAAAGTAGTTCTGGACATATATTCTATTACACAAGGAGGTACATGGACAAAATGCTTGAGGATGCAGAGGCGCAAGTTAAGGTAATTATTTCAGGCCTGACATACACACACTTACACACACTTACACGGTTTCAGGTGAGAGGTCGTGTAAGAGTCAGACACAGGTTCAAATTAATGGGGTTTCTGTGTGAGAGCGGCAGGGGTCCGGATGTCTGGAGTGACTGAGCTAATGATGAGAAATTCACAAGTTTGAATGAATTGGCAGAAAGAAAATACTAGACTCTCTTTATCTATTTTTCTCCTTCTATAAATAAAACACATTTCTTCCTCTTTTAAAAACCTCAGGTGTCATTGTTGTTGTGTAAAACAAACTATTCAAAGTATGTAAATGGACAAGAGCTCTTACATTCTGGCTGACACCTCCTGTCATGTTGCAGAACCAGCTTCCCTGTAAATTGATGCTCATATCACATGAATCAGCTGAAGAGTTTGATTCATGTCTGACTTGTCAATTGTTGTTAATTAGAGCGTTTCACACTGATCCGGCTGATGTTTCTGGACTAAATATACTGGAACCACGGGTCTTGAGTCCTGCAGTTTGACCCTGACGACCTCCTTCAGCTCAACGTTGACATCTCTAAACAAAGGTCATCATCTAATTTATCTTTTAACCCACCCCCCACCTCAAACACCCCCAAATCAGTCACATTTGACCTCACAAGCCTCCATCAGCAGATTCTTCCACAAACAAAAAGTGTCCAAGAAAAATTGATGAAGAATGACAGAGATTGCTGCGGGTTGTTAGACGATCCAAGAATCAGTTCATAAAATCCTGTGCATAAATCTTTGACTGACAAAATGTTTGCATTCGTTGATACACAGCATGTATGTTTGTGTGTTGAGTTGATGTAATCACAGAGGATGAGCATCCCGCCAGGAAATGTTTGCATACATCTTTGGCATCTGACTGCTGTTTAGAAGAAGAAATCCCAAAACAAAACCAGAAAAGTCATTTCATCCAGGAGTTTATACGATGTCAGAAACATGTGCACGGTCACGTTCACAGAGACTAAAGAAGACACTGATCTGAGCCAAACCAGCCACAGAAACAAAAGTATCATGATTTTTAACTAAGAAATCAAAATAAGGACAAAACAATCCTGTTTTCCATGAGTACTCTGACATACCACTGACATCTTGAAGCAAACAGTTTGACCTTCGTGTTGTGGATCAGCAGAAGAGTTGAGAGTAGAAAAGTAGAAGTTAGCGACAGCGTGCAGGAGCTCGTTCAGGCATTTTTCTCAGCTGCCTGATGTTTCCCTAAAAGCTTTTGAATGATGATGAATGGAGTTGCCAGTGAAACAGTGTGACAATCTGTGATTAGTGAGAATGATAATAATCAGTTTTATCTCACTTTAACTGGCTTGTTACACAATTTCCAAACATTATTATTTTAACTTTATTCATCTTTTCTTTCATCTAAACAACCAATTTCCACCAGCAGATAAAGTGTTCATGTCACTAACCGGACAAAAAAAATCATTTCATGTGTTCAAACTCTGTCCATCAGCTAAACCCTCTAGACGAGGGGGGTTACACCACTGACCCCATCAGACCCTGCACCAGCGTGTCTGACAGCTTGACAAGGTTGAGCAGAGAATTAAACTGGTTAGAAAACAACACTTCTTTCCATCCAGGATCACGGTGGTCGTCTACGGTCTGGTAGAGAAACGTTTAGAGCGGCTTGTAAGGAAATGTTGACTGAATTATCTCGTTTTAATGATTGCCACAGATTTCTCCTCCAGATTTTGATGATTAAAGATGATTTGTCAAAAGCGACATTTAATGTAGTTTTTTTCTTGCAGAAGAATATTTTGCCTTTATTTTGAAAAGACAACATTTCCTGTATGTTGTCTTTCCTTGAAAGCTGTGAATGAAGTTTCCAGCAAACTAGTCACCTCTCAGTTTTAGCAACAATGATGTGACAGTGATGTGTAGCCAAATGGATCTTTATTTGTTTACAGAAGGGAACATGTCTCTGATTATCTCCTTTAAAAGGCCACAGAGCAGTAATGTCGATAATGTCTGTGAAAGAAAAGCAGGGATGATGGTGAAGGAGAAGCTGCGAAAGAAAAAGCTAATCAGGAATGTTTAGAGGAGAAGATGAGTGTGTTTATGTACACCTCAGTTGGCAGCCATTTGTGTGTGTGTGTTAGAGTCCATCTGCTGTATGTGTTTGTGTTTGTCATCAGTCAGCACTTAAGCTTCATAGCGTCCGCCGGCGAGCCGAGTGCGTCTGTGTGAAAGCTGCTGTTGCTTCCAACTGTCTCTTATCGGCACCAGAAGATGATGGTCAAGAGTTCAAAGCCTGAAATTCCAGCAGCGGTCGGGAACATAAGCGAAGCTGAACTCACGATAAGAAATTGAATCTGGTTGTTGTTTGTTTGTTGGATAGTTCGGTTTTCTCCTCTGAGCAGACTGAGCTTCCTGTTGTAGATGATGAACATGACAAGTCGCCCAATAATTGACAGGGTCAAAAGTCAGAGCTGGTGAGACGCCAACAAGGAGACTGTGGGCACAGCATGAACGTGAAGCAGGACTTGCAATAAGGGCAGGGAAGATTTTTGGTCACTTTTGAAAGTATTTAGTCCAAGTTTAGTGTCAAAGGAAGACAGGAGGAGAAAAGCTGCAAAGGTTGAAATTTGACAGGATTTAGTCCTCGTGTGGCTTCACTAACCCACTGAGACGAGGGAAGGAAGGCATGGTCTGGATTTTATTAAAAGGCACAGATGCGTGTGTGTGTGTGTGTGTGTCTAAATGAGACTGCATAGCACGTTTTGGCTATACAGCGCTAGAAATAAACCAGGATCTGGACCAGAATTGCAATGCTGAAGCTACAATTAACCCACATCCATTTAAGAGCACACACACACACACACACACACACACACACACACACACACACATGAACATGCACACGCACACACACACACACACAAACATGCAGTGAATACACATTACTCAAACACACTCCCAATCGCTAAAAAAGTGTCACAGAAATACACAAACCCAGCTTTCTCCCTTTCGACTTTCAGGGAACGCCTGTTGCTATTTTTAAACAGGCTGCAGAACCGCTGTGGAGCCGTGACTGCTGTAATCACCTTTTTTTTTCTTGCCGCATATTCAGTCATTTGCCCTGTCAAAACAAAATGACGGAGAAACGTGCAGCAGCAGCGGCAGCAGCAGCAGCCAGGAACCAACTGTAGATAACAGAACTTTCTTTTGGCTCAATGCCCTAAAACACAACCATCCTGCTGTGTCAACATCTGTGAACATGTTTGAATATGCGATGGGGTTTTTGTATCATACATCATCATCATCTCTCTCGGAGGAAACGTTACCATCTGAAATCAGAAACAGAGGAGACTTCGCTGCTTTTTATGTGTGTACAGTGAGGTTAAAGTCCAGGAAATTAGATCCTGGTAGTTACAGACAATTTTTTCTTTATTTTTTTGCAAAAAAATCTTTTCATTTTTACCAGGAATGATAACTGTGGTGAACTGGGAATATTTAGCATGTGTGCATCTGTCTGTTCAGAAGCCAAAGATGACTGGGCGTACTGAAACAAAACCACACTCTCCAAACCATATAAACGCTACTTTGATTACTTTGATGAAAAAAAAGTATGAATGCAGATGTCAGTAGTTTAAAACCGGGTGAACTTTTCAGGCAGTTGTTTTTCTTCCAAGTGTCTTTCATGGTCATATCACTGCTTATAATTCGTCTGTGTGGTGAAATCTGGTTTGACGTTTAGAAGAGATCACAAATAACTGCTGGTAGCATCTCAGATCAAACCAAAGAATAAGGTTGAAGTGGTGTCAAAAGGGAAATTGTGGCATGAAGGTGTTGGAGGTGCAAATCATGTGGTCCAATCACCTTCCATCTTGTGAAAGTCCCTAACCTCATCTGCACTGAGTTTCTGCTGACGTTGTTAAGACTCGGAAGCTTATCTGTGAGATGTTTGATACAATTTCTGTACATTATAGAGACATAACAGCTCTGAAAACATAGACATGTGACTTGTCTAGTTATCAGTTGTGGTTATTGCTGCACAAAAGTCTTTGTGGAGCGACCACTGCCTTTGGCTCATAAGGATGAATATTTGTGGATTGCAAAATGCAAAAATAGTTCTTCATCCATAGTTATGTGAGTAGCACAAGACAAAAATTTGCATAAAGGTCAGAGATGCAAGTTTGAGACTCGACAGTTGCCAGTTTGATCCCTGAACCAGCAGGATTCAGTCTCAGGCTCTGTGGTGGTGCCCTTGAGCAAAGCAGATCAGACTGTGATTGTATGGAGCAGCTTCCAGGTCTAAAATATGACCTGACATTATACCTGACATTTACATGCATCTCCGTGGGGGGTCCAATCACAAGTGGATAGATTTAGGTGGATTTTCTGTTGTGGAAAGACCAAACGAGCGTTTGTTGTTAAGTGGAGCAGACACATCTAGTCTATTCAACCACTAGTGAGACAGGTTATCTAATACCAGCTGACTCTAATACCAGGACACCAAGGAAGGAGACTTCTACAGACAAAACATTTTTTTATCACATTTACCTCACGACAATTGACTGGCATGAAGAAAATGAAACACAGAAAGACTCAGACTTCCACAACAACATTGCTGCGATTGCAAACAATACCTCATGCTGTCCCTTTCCATGGTTAGTCTGCTCTAAGTCACAGGAAGAAACCATAACAGGCAAACCAAAAGTGAAAGAAACAAGCAAACAAAACATAGATATAAATACTGACTAATACTACTTTCTACCTTTGAGAAAGAGTGTGGTTTCAACGGTGGTGCAGTGACTGTATAGTGTTACCATCCAAATATATCATGACAAATTTTGACAAGTATACAAGAAAAAAAAAAAAAAAAAAATGAAAGTATAAAGCTTCTACTGATTGTACAGTTTTGTTTTGTAGGATACAATCCCATATCCTGGAGACACAGTGATTTATCACCTGGAAGTAATAAGTGGAAACATTAAACATGAGTACAGAGGGTTTAGCTGAAGCTGCTCTTCAGTTTGATGTTGTTACTCACTGACACTAAAAAGGACAACCAGAATACTCCTCTGGCCAAAGCTGCATTATTTACAGCAGACCGACCAACGTTAGCGGCCGTGGGCGGAGAAGTTTTTCTTGCTTGCCTTAAAAAGAAAAAGTTTGACTCTTCTGTCTTCTCTCATCTGTTGAACCGTTAAGCTGATGAACTGGAAAAGCATCACAGTGACAGAAACAGCTGTGAGAAGAAGTCACATGATTTTCTACACATCTCTGGTCGTTAGGAGCCGACTAACAACACGACTGCCAGTAAACGTCCTGCAGGACGGACAACAGGACGGATGCCATTACTTCAGTGGGTGGTGGCATTTTCTTTTTCCATCCAACCGTAGCATCTATCACTGCTGATCCTAACTATCCACAGTTCCTCTGCTTTTGTTTGCTTGAGAAAAAAAACCCTGAGATGTAAAATGCATCACTTCCTTTGCACCAGAGGAATTTTTCCCAGCTAAAGAAAAAACTTCGCTTCCAGGCAGTAAATGTTTAGACGAGAAGATGGAAAAAAAACATTATCATCATCATTATTGTGTTATTTCAGTCAATCACAAAGAGAAGGGATCTGACAGATATTATTATGAGAGGCTGATTTACATCTTCTACATCAGCATTATCTTTAATCCTCTGTACAGACTATTTAATAGAAACCATCCTCGCATTGAAATAACACTGAGGATTGTTTGTATGAGCAGTTTATTATTATATTTAATCAACAGTCTTTTTTCAGCAAATGGTCCAAAACAACCACTGTGACTCACTTCATATACTTCCATATTCACTGTCTTTAAAATCAACATTTATGGTGATATGCAGTTCACTAAATATACCAGTCATACAATCCAACAGTTAAGCCTGCGATGCTGGACACTGTAACGGAAATGGTGATTATTATGGTCACATTTGATTTGGGAAAACACCCTGTCAAAGTTCACATACTGTTCCACTGTAAACTGTGATACACAGCAAATATGTTTGAAATTAAAGTAACAAAACCTTCCAGTTGTTGTAATCATGATGGAGCAAAGTCCTCACAGGGAGGAGGTCGGACGTGGACGGTTGGAACAAGTAAACTTTTGACTTTACTATAGAAAACTGCTGCTTGTTTCTTAGTTAAACTCAATAGAGAGTGTTATTCCTTTTACCACGACCACTGTTGTTCTCTCAGCTGTTTACTATCGTAAACATGACAACATCCATTCTCAAACTTTAACAAAATACATAAACTAACCATTATTATAACACTGACACATGATTGGATGATAATTAGTCATTTATCAGTGTGTTTATATGTGCATAACATATCTCCTGCCACTGTAGGTGGCGCTAATTCAACCCGACTACGGACTTGTTTTAATGCTTGTTTTTAACGCAGCTGATGAGTATAATGAAATATTTTATCAGTTTAATCTCGTTCTTCAAAGACAGTTTACAGTCAGTTTGTATCTCAGATAGATACTCCGCCTACACAGCTTTGGAGTTACAAAGAAGTTTCTATTTGGAGTCATAACAATATCAGAATCAGAAACAGAAATAGAAATACTGTATTAACCCTTGGTGGAATGTTTTACAGTAAACTGGAAGCTTAATGAAAAAGAAACAGAAAGTTGTGTGTAATGCAACCTGTGTGTGTGTGTGTGTGTGTGTGTGTGTCTCAGAGGGAGAGAGAGAGAGAAGAAAGACGGTTCATATGTGTGTGTGTGTTTTTAAGACGGTTATACAGAGGAGAATAATAGATAGTTGTGTTAATTTCTTGGCAATGAACCAAAAACTGGACGGACGGACAGACAGACAGACAGACAGACAGACAGACAGACAGACAGACAGACAGACAGACAGACAGACAGACAGACAGACAGACAGACAGACAGACAGACAGACAGACAGACAGACAGACAGAGAGGTTAACAGAAGTTAAGGGTGACAGCTGAGAGTGTCAAGCCTCTGGCTCCATAGCTCCTCAGACATGTCGGACACACACACACACACACACACACACACACACACACACACACACACACACACACACACACACACACACACACACACACACACACACACACACACACACACACACACACACACACACACACACACACACACACACACACACACACACACACACACACACACACACACACACACACACACACACTGAAGCATATGTAAGCATTCACATAAGTCATTAAAGCTGGTGTTGCCATAGCAGACTTCAGCTTCAGCTACTGTTGAAGAAAAATAGCAGCATCACATACCAAGACCTGGTCTAAAAATATCTCTGATGAACCGAGCGGCTTCGTTCTCTCTGTTTTCATTATCTCTTAGTCTTTTTCTCTCTCTCGCTCCCTCATCTTCTCCCCATCAAAGTATCATCAACATCTGAAAACCTTATCTGCTGAAAGTGCATAGAAACAACACAGCTGAACTTCCACCATATTCAATGAGAGTTCAAAATAAGTCTAAGAGTTGGTCTTTCATTTCTGCAGCTTCTGCAGAAATGAAAGAGAAGCTTTAAGAGCAACTTAAGAAAGTTCAGTTCATTTTCAAAGTGGAGATAAAGGCAAAATGATGCATCTTGGAGAAAAACAGGGGCTGGTTTTGAATATTTCACAATAAATAATTTGGTTTAAAATGTGAAAAAGGTCAAACTACAAATGTACCTTGACTGTGCAACTTCCCACATGATGCTAACTTCATTGGGAAGCTAAAAGTTGATCTAAGACGTGGAGGAGAATGTGAAAAACAGCAGCCACATTCTGCAAACCTTCGCCCCTACATAACATAAACACAGAAAGCATTAATGTTTTTATTCCCTCTTTGTCTTTTCTGCAGCATCTTTGCAGCTCAGCTCTCGTGTTATCAGTGTTCTCTGACATCTTCCTGTCAGCACAACAATTGACCACAAGATTTAAATGTATCAACAGAGTCTAACCATCAAACACAGATCATATCAGACGCCAGTGTTCCTGGTGTCGCCGCAGCCTTTAGCGCCTTCACCACACTGTTATTTTCATGAGAACACAGAAAATGGAGCAGTTATCTGTCTAACCAAGATGTGGATCTTACAGAGATAAGCAGACACAGAGAACATCTGCTGGACACGAGTCAGTAGATGGGTAATAAACCTTTTGTGTTCACCGACTAATATGTGAAACAGAGAAACAGGATGATATCTTTCATATCAGAGAGCAACCAGATTGTGACGTGCAATGAGCAACTGTACAAGCATTGTGTTTATGTTTGTGTAGTTTTGTACTTTAATAAAGAGACTGACATTTAAAAATGAAGTTCATTAGTGCAACAATCCAACAAAAACATTTAGTGAGAGGTCACATATCACCTTTCTAAACACTGGAATAATAATATGCTTATCATTTAATTTTTGGGCTAGAAAGGCAAGGTAATTTGAATCATTCTGCCATAATAACAAAGACATACACAGCTGATTGTTTTGTGTTTTCTTCTCGTTAGATTGTACTGTTTACCTGGCAAGTCAGATTCAGATTGCTTTCATGCAGCCACAGGGAAACGCTCTCAAGTTTCCAAACCTTTCTGACTTGACCTAAACCTTTAAAGAGTATTTTTCCTGCTGCATCCAGTCACTGCCACATTTTCCTGCAGACTTCTTCCAGATCATGTAAAGGCCCAGTGATGAATCACACTCTCCGATGTGTCAGAGGTTTTACCCCTTGGATTTATTTTTGTCACCGTCCACATCCCTTTCTCTTACTCGTTGTTTGTTCCTAATGCATCTGTACTAGAATATTTCCTGCTTCCCATGGAGAAAACCCACAGATACTCTGTTGGTGTAATTTTCAAAGATCTGTCACTGTAACCGGCAATGTTATCATGTTTCATATGCTATTTTCATACTGTATATGTGTATGCACTTCAAACAGCCTGAATGAAAATAGAGCCATGTGCGTTTTTAGGCAGGTCACCCTCAGAAACCCCAAATAATAACCCAGACTAATGACCAAATTACTTCACGGATGGCTTAGGAGTGCACACCAATTTTCCACTCACACACACACATTCACTCACACACACATACACGCACACTACATCAACAAAGCAAAAGCCTAATCTGGTCGTCTATCTCCTCTAATGCTCTGAAAACAGTTTGGATGAGCTCATCCGCTGCAGAGCTCCCAGGCTCGCTGCCTCTCAGAAGATCAACTGCTGATAGGATGCCAGTGGTGTTTAGTGGAGTTGCTATAGAAACGCAACAAGTGTAGTTGTTTGGCCGTGTACACACTCCTCAGTCGCTACCCTGTCCATAGCATCTATAAAATTTTTACAATTGTTGGAATCTGGAGAGTGCAAAGCAGATAAGTCACATATGATGTAGCACAGACGCTGCACAGAGAGGTTCCTGTTTCAGAGTCAGCTTCACACCAACATTAACCTAATCTGCAGCTGCTTTTCAGTCACTCAATTAAATAATGCTTTCATTTCATTTTGTGGTAGATCAGGTGCAAAATAAAAATGTGGCTGACACAGATGCAGATCTCTCATTTTTCATGAATGTCACTGCTACTTTAAGTTGAACTAAAAAGCAGATTATCACCGGCTCTTATCAAACATCAACATTTCTTACTACTTGCCTTCTAGGTTTTTATCATGTTAACAATAGTCACACCACAGTCGTTGCAGACAGTAAGTCATTAAATGCATCAGCTGGTATCTGAAACAAACACAGTGGTTCACTGATGCAGAAAAAGTACATCTCAAACATGCATATATACACTGTTGATTACTGTGTTAATAACCTGCACCAGCCTGCTCCAAAAATTAAAATGCATGATGCAGATTTTATGCTGCGTCATTGTGTTTTATTAGTCATGCTGCAGAACACTTGGTCTAAAGCTAAGGTCATTATTAGTAAACATTACCGATAAATGCGGAGGATGTGTTGAAATCTTTTGCACTGATCATGACCCCATCTTGAGCTATGTCCAAAACCAGTAAATCAACTCTACCACGGTTTATGCTTTAGTAATTTAAAGTATTTGTGTTCCTTGTTTCACTAGTGATCATGTTGCAAGACATCCAATTCAAGTATACGAAGGTGTAGTTCGTCTATTTTAGTCAAATTGCTCTTTATTCAAAGCAGCAGGGGGAGCTAATTCTCTCACTGTTGTTGAAAAACGTCATCGGAGAGGTGGCCCAGACCTGCCAGATGCCATCTCATCAAAAACGTTATCCCTCCATGTCTGTTTGTATGCTCTCCTTCCCCATTTTCCTTTACCTCCTCCTCCTGCTCTCTAACCTGGGAATGCAAGGTCACTAGGACCTAATCTGTCCTCTTTACAGCTGGTCTAATACCTCCTGCCGCCAGCCTCATGTCTCAGACTTCATAACCTGCCGTGTCATGACCACCATCTGACGCCAGGAAGATGTAATGCAGCCTGACGTTGAGTCCTTCACACTTGCTGTCTTAAGAGGAAACAAAGCTCTGATGATGACCTGTAAAGGAGGCCTCAGTGAGCCACAATGGCCACCCAAGAGGTCAAAACTTAGAGAGATCCAAGAGAAAAATACTACTTGATCAGGAAAAAGACAAGTCTGAAACTGATCCTAAATGATATAAAATCTGTGGTTTCCTCAGCAGCCACAGAGGGAATATAAGTGTTGTAAGGTTTTTGAAGACAGGACAAGTCTCACATCTCAAGGAAACTCTCCAGTCTGTAAGTACAACCTCAAATAAAGTCTAACCTCTTAAAATAAACCCCAAACATCATGTCAAGTCCTTAAAACCCAGTCACTTGAACCTGTTAAATGCAACAGGTTCAAGTCTTGAGTCTTGAAAAAACAAGTGTCTCAAGTAAAGTCTTCGGCAGTAGATCCAAATTAAGTCTCAAGTCCCTCAGAACAAGTTGAAGTCAAGTCCCCCAATTCCTTTCAAATCACATACCAAGCCTTGAAATGAAGCCCAAGTCATGTCTGTAGTCTTACCAGTCCAACGTTTTGACCACAAGTCCAAAGTCCCATCAAAACAAGCATCAAACCCTGAAAGACAAATCCAAGTTGAGTACAAGTCTAAATACTCACACAAGTCCAAGTCAACCCTTTAGTGATGCCAAAGATGTCAGATATCTGTGCCAGTTAAATTACCAGAAGCCCAAGTCTTCAACCACAAGTCTAAGTCAAGTCTTAAGCCCCTAAAGCCAAGTTAAAGTCCAATTTCTTCACAGTTTTTTTCTAAATTAAGTCTTAAATCTTTATGAAGAGACATCTACAAGTGTGACATGGTATTTATTTTTTCCAAAGCTACACTACTAATGTGGTTTTACACAACTGAGTATTTTAATTGTGTAGTTATTTCTAATGGTATGTAAGTCATGTGGGTTTTATCAGGTCAGGTCAGTTTCAGAGCTTGGAGATCCTTCATATCTTCAGCAGCCAAGAACAAGTTGAGTTTCAAGTGTTTATTTCCTGACTTGAGTCCAAATGTCAAGTCCAATGTTTGCAGTTCTGGTAAACACACTTCCTCCCTGACACATTCGACTTTATCCTGCAAAACTGATGCTGAAACCACAAACTCACTATATCCATCTATTTCCAATTATCAGGCCAAGCTCCTGCTGTGAAGGTTACAAGGTTTAACGATCTGTAGACAACTTTCCCCTTCAAACAAGGACATACTGAAGAGGCATCCCCCAGGGCAATCTTTCACACACACACGTGTGCACTGTACATGTATTAAATCAGTCACGTGAGAATAATCTCATACCTTCATATAGTATGAATGTTAACCCCATGCACCCCCACACAGACACACACGAGGCTGAATATATACAAAGGCACCATACATGTCTAAATACATATACAGTCCACAAGTATGGCCTGATTTGTTATGACTTGGGGGCAGTAATGATATACCTGGAAGAGTCAGGAGATAACTTTAATGACATGCTGAACTTCATGCTTTCTGAACTTCAAACTCTCACTGTGTGCGTATGTTTGTGTGCATGTGCAGATGTTAATGGCTATATATGTGATATAGTATCAGACACTGGGCTGTGTTGAACACAAACAGACCATCATTCTCCACAACACACTGACCTCTAAGTCACACAATCCTCATCAACCCACTTGAATGCTGTTGATGTTATGAAGCTGGTGGTAATTTTGGAAAATATCCAACCTGACTTAAAGGAAAACAATGATGTATTTGCAGGCGTTATTTATTTATTTTTTTAATCTTTTGTCTAATCAGTGGTTGGATGAATCAATGCATATGTTACTATTTATATAAAGACAATACGCCACTAAAGTATCAACATACCGTAGCTAAACTCCTACGTTTCTTCATGTCTTATAAATTATTTCTACTCAGATTCTATTCTGATCAACTGATCGGTCAGTGGGTGTGTATCATTGTTGGATAACAGTTCATCTCTGATGTGATGGACTAATCACTGTTGTTTTACTTAATAATATTCTCGTGGTTTATGTAGATCACAACTTCCCAAACCTTTTAAAAAAATCTCTCAGATGCTTTATGATATCATCTGCCTCCGATCTGGATATCAGACATATTAAAGACACAGTCCACATCATAACAAATGCATTGACACTGCTGCTTTGCTCTGGATTCCTAATGCTCTGACAGTTTTCAGAAACATTTGGTCTTGTATTGGAGTTACTGAGAACTGGACTGGCTGCAGCGCCCCATGACCATCAAAGGATAAGGGCTATATAGGGTTATTTAGAGTGATTTGTGTTTAAATGTTTTGTTGCGTATTCATTTGTTGCAGCCTATCTGAGCCTGGTTATGACTACACTTACATGTCTAAAGTCTCTTGTGAGTTTACAAAGTTCATTCCAGAAAGTTTCCAGTTAATTTCTCAAAACAATATTATTTATCTTCTGAATACTGGAAAATCACCAAAGTGGAACAAGAATAACTTTTTTAACTAATGCACCTCACACGACCATTAGTTTTCTCACTGTTTTTGTTTCAGGTGTGAGGTATTTACATTAGGACCTAATTTTAGAGAAGAATAAATCAAAGTAGAAGAATAAACTTGTCACTGCTGCTACTACAGTTGATTTACAGTTGATTTACTTTGTTAATGCTTTTTTATTTCAATAGGCTACGCTGGCCGCATTAAGCTAACTGACCTACGTTTAGCTTAGCATTTAGCGATTATGCATTAGCTTTTTATGTAAAATCTGAAATCACATTTTACTGGACAAAAGCATTACAAATTAAGAGAAACATCTTTTTGCAAAACAAGTGGGTAATTTCCTGATTTTACATCTATTTATTTATTTTTTTATAATTTATTACCACTATTAATATGTACATTATAACAGCAGCTGATCAGACAGTTTGCATTGACAGATTCACTTCACAGAAAAAACTGCTTTCCTCTGAGTCTGTCCGGTCTACGGTCCTACTCACGTGAAGCCACCTGACTTCCTGCCGAACACACTGACTCACATTTACACCTCTAACCCCATAAACTCAAAAGAAAGAAGACGTGGTGAGTAACCAGCTCACATGTAGATGTTTTTTCCACAGCAGAGAAAAAGAAAAAGACAGAAGAAGAGACAGACTCACATGTATGATAATATTTCATGTCCCTGTTTAAGACCTAAAGCACATGACTCTTCTTACGTTGACAAATTTTATAGCACTGCAATAAAATGACGAGTAGGTCACATAGGGATTAACAGGTGCTGCATGTACATGACCTACTGTTCATCCAATCAACAACAGGCTCGTAAAACAGATCAGATCACATGACCTCATACAGAGAATTAACTATATGGTTAATGTGACTTGATAAGCATCTAAACCCTCTAGAAAAAATGCAAACCATCCAACTGAGACATATTTTATATCAATAATTTATGAGGCGTAAACGTTGGCAGGAAAGAAGGTTAAACGTGATGACAGACAGTGTTTCTCTCTAAAGGAATTCAGATCGACAAACGCAATAAAGCTGGACGGCTGCCGAGTCAAGTGTCACTTAACGGCTGCCGAAGCTGATCAGCAACAGGCCTTTTCTTCAGTGGCTGCTGATCTCCAGTCAGTGCTGGATCAGGTATCACTTTATTGTGATCATCAGCTGTTGACTCATAACAATGAACAGCTTCTGTCTCTGACGATTTATAAGTAGCAGCCACCACCTGCTCAGTTTTCCTCATGGTATAAACTGTCAACAGCTTCACAAAAAGAGACTCTATTTGTTTCCAAAGCGCCATGTTTACAGTACCCTTCATCTTTTTACGGCAAGCCCCCCGAGGATGAAATGACCAAACACAAAGTGGGAAGGTCTCGACATATTTATCATTGTGCTGTTCCTGAGCAACCGTGGCATTTTATATTTATCACAGTAGACTGATATGTCAACATTAAATAGTAAATAAAGCTTTGTGTTTTATATTAAACGACCTTCCAACACAGACGAAGATGTGGATTTATCTTGAATCATGCAGCAACACAAGTGCTTCCTCTCTTGCACAACTGTGAGGTCATTGAAACAAGAGCAGAGTTTGTGGTTGGGGTTGGGGGGATTCATGTGCATCCTGAATTAAACACTTTGGATGGATTTGTTCTTGCAGCAGCTCAACAGGATTTGTCCCAGTTCACCTAATGGCCAGTCCACCACTGAGTTGGCCTCTTTCCATTGCTCTTGTTGATAACCTATTGTTGGTGGTGTGTGTGGTGCAGTCCTGCAAAGCATTTCTCGAGGGAGATCAAACCTACGTAATCCACTTTATATCGCTTAATAACAGGCATTTGTGGAGCTGAATAGGCAGCAATTTCCCAATTATAAGTGATTTAGAAATGGTTATTTTGAGGTAAAATAGTTGCATGGTGTTGTTTAATAAGCCAGAGCATAGCTAACCCCATCAGGTTCATCTGTGTCCACGGCTGAAGCAGTTTGAGCATCTGGCTCAGTGAAGCAGACCCTCCTCAGCTCAGTGCAATCACACACAAATCTCACTTGGTCTGCTGGCTTTAACAGAGGCGCAGAGAAGTGGTTGTAATAACGGCTCAACTTATCCCTCGAAATTTCACAGACATTATGTGTACTTTATTGAATTGTGGAGATTTGTATCGGCTTAAAAGCGTACAGGTTATGAAATAAAGCTTAAGCACTCGTTTTGAACTGTTTTTCAACCTGTGCTGCAAAAACACTCTGTATATTTTCTTTGTTTTAGTCGCTTGTTGCAACTTCTGGTTTCAAAACCATTAGGTAAATAAACTCTGCTGGGCTGCTTCACTTCCCTAATATATATATATATATATAATATATATATATATATATATATATATATATATATATATATATTTATATATATATATATATATATATATATATATATATATATATATATATATATATATGTGTGTGGTTTTTCCACAACTTATTCATTAATTTCTATAAAGCAGAATCAGGTTTGACTATCTTTTCCCACTCAGAAGTGCAACAAGTGTCGAAACACATTCTAGTGTATTCCTGTGAAATGACATGTGAGATTCCCTTCCCACGCGAAACACACGTTATCCAACCTGTTGTACATTTTTTCCACTTCCATAATAATGTGGATCCAGATATGTGATCCAAAAAGGTAAAATTGATGATCTACCTCTTAAACCCAAAATAAACAACAACAACAAAAAAAAAAGAAGAAAAACTTACTCTGACAGAGTAAAACTCCACACAGCTCCCAGCTCTGCCTCTGGCTGTGTCCATCAGCTCGTCCTCCATCCGCACTAACACCTCCATGTCTGAAAACCTGCGTTCTCCTGCTGGCATCGTGCAGGGTTGTAGATGTGTGTGTTTGTTAGTTAGTTAGATGTCTTTGCTGGCAGCTTCAGCCAGCTCAGTTGACATCAGCTCTGTCTGATTCTCTTGATTCGCCTCCTTTAGTTTTAGTTCTTACTTCCTGTGTCTCTCCTCTTCTTCCTCGGTCTCTTATCCTTCTGGTTTCTCAGGTCTCAGACTCAGACACTCCTTCCTTCACGTCTGAAGGTCTGCAACAGGCAGAGAAGTTTCATTCAGATGGAAACAAACCGTCCATTAAAGAGTAGGAAATGTGTTTTTCTCACTGAGCTGAGTCTTATGTACTCCCAGTTGCAGTGCTCCTGGCTGTCTGGCTGACAGGGTGTTTGGCCCTGGCTAGGCGGTCATCCCCAGCCCCCCCTCCTCTTCCTCTCTTTCTCCCCCCTGGTCATGCTGCGCCCGGACAAGCCCGTCTGATCCTATTGGCTACTGAGGTGGAAGGGGGGAAAACAGAGGGAGGGGCTGAGGCCAAAAGAAGAGGAGGTGTGGGGGAAATGGGTGAAGGCGGGTTATAAGGAGGGCTGACAGCATCCTCCAAACTGTCACAGAGGGGGAAAAAGGAGGGAGAGCGTGATCAATGTGATCATCAGTGACGGGTGGTGGGAAAAAAAGGGAGGAAGAGGATTCACAGTTTGAGTTTTGATATTTTTCTGCAACAAATTGATTTTTCTTCCCAAATTTGGTTGTTTTTAACCAACACAGACACTGGTGTTTAGAGGTCAACAAGAGGAAGGGGGAGACATTGAAGTGGGAGGTGGAGACTCGAGAGACTAAACAGAGACAGTGGTGATGGAGGAGGGTGAGGAGGGTGAGGATGGGGTGAGGAGAGGCTCATAGCTTAAAATATGTTGAACTGGAATGAAACAGAATAACAAAAACAAGATTGAGAAACTGGAATGATCTATAAAGTCAGACAAACCAAGATCAGTGTCAAAATAAACAGGGTTTTGTGTGTGTGTGTGTGTGTGTGTCACTTCCTGCTCCTCCCACACACACAGATACTGTACTACACTGGGGTTGTTCACCTCCAGCCACCATCGCCCCATTAGCCCTTTGCTATTCAAACACACATCGCTAACGTGAGAATAGACCTTTGTGTTGAGCCATGTAGCCTTGAATGGACAAACACACACATGTTGAATGGATGGGTGGGGGCTGGTGTGTGTGTGTGTGTGTGTGTGTGGACATTTACTACGCTCCTTTATCTCTTGCTTTCTTAAAACCAGTCTGGTTACTTCTATATTAAGAATATGGCACAGATGTTTGCGTTTACACAGTAAAATTTATAGAAACTTGTATCTCTATAGAGACAAGAAGCAAGTCCACATAATGTAAATTGTTAAATTTTAAGGACATATTTTAAGGTAAAGACACAAATCAAGGTTAGTTATTCAGCCAGAAATGTACGTAAGCCAATGTAATATTCTCTGAGGTCATGAAAACATGACTGTGTTTGTATGGATATCTTTATGAGGACCAGGTTGAGCTTTAGATCTTCATGGAAAAGTGGGGATATTTTCACTGATCCTTACTTTGTGTAAGAAATGCATTTAGAGTTTGAGAGTTGCTTCTAAACTGTATAATCCTTCTTTCGCCACCACATCTGAAATGTATTTTTTGAAATGCCCAGAGGGTGCTATTACAAATCCATCGAACATCTTGGATGATTTGATTTGTCTGGAAAACATCAAGGAATAGACCCAGTCTGTATTGTTTTCATTTCTTCTTCTTTTAATTTCTGGCAGACTAAACATGGGCAGTATATTACGGCTGCTTCTCTGCCAAACATAAGAACAGAGCAACACATTTGGTCTTTGCAAACACAAAAGTTTGAAGTGATGTATTTAAAGGCCGCAGGATCTTTTGATGGAGAACAAACTGAACTTAAATTCTAGAGTTTAGGTTAAAATGTTGAGGTGGTAAAGAATGACTAGCTGAAAGTAAAAGTTGATGTTAGAATTCAAATTTAGTTAAAAAGTTATTCTTGCACATGTGGGGACTTTCAGATGTTAGTAACACTTATTACAAGAATGATAAAATAAGAGTTTATCACCTTTGTGAACCTGTTGAAATCAGTGTCAGAAAGTTACAGAAATTCTTGAATATTTTACCCTCCTACTCCGACATCCAAAAAGAAAATGAGGAGCCTTTTTTCAACAGTTTTACAATCACAAACAACCACTACTTGTGCAGTAAGAGTTGAGGTTAACGTTAAAGTGCAAGTAGTTGTTATTCAGCAACACGTATATCATTAATATTGTGTCAGCAGCATGACATGATTGAGAGAGAAAGTTTCAAATCATATTGCACTTTTCTAAAATATCCAGCTTGATTTTAGATGGTCGACTGTGTTCACCATATGATTAGAATTAACTGTAGAGATACTAAGCTTGCATCATTCTTTTGCAAAGCTTTCTGAATCTCCATCACTGACACCATCAACATTAAGCCATAGTTACAAGAGAAGTTTTGCTGCATGGAAACCAAAACACAAGGAAGCCAGACAAAGAAAATACAATCTTTCAACCTCTTCGAGGAGCTGATGACATGAGATACTGTTTCTGGTAAAGATGCTGCTGACGGGATTACATCCTTTCAGTCTGAGATTATTTTAACTGCCGCAGTCATGTGTTTTTTTTCTGAGTGGGGAGAAAGCCTGAGGAAAGAGATGGGATAAACAACATGACAAACCATAACAGCCGTAGAATAAAACCCAGAGCAGGTGAGGGATTATCAGGCTTCAGTTACAGTTTTGTTGCTGTGCGACTTTGATGGTAGTTGAAGTCATGACTTCAACAGGCCTGGATGCAGCGTTTGCTCTCTTTACTGGTCCTCACAGCCAGAAATGGAAGTGATTTAAATTCTGTTAGGTCTGGATACAATTCAGCTCTGACTTCACATGGGCGCAGCTAAGACACTGACATGATTTTCTCTCGACTTGTTCGTCTTTTTTGTTTTTTTTTTTTTTTTTGTTTTGATTATTTGAAACTCAGAACAATTGCCATCACTGAAACAGCACTTGACAGTATCCACAACACAGAGTAGAACACAATAGTTCAAGTGTTGTCATGGCACTGATTAAGTACATACAGAGTCATCTTCGAGCTGTGGAACTAGAATAATTATAGATTAATAATCAAAAAAAGCATTAGTCAACACAATAACTAACAATTATACTTGTTCAATCGGTTTCTTTTTTTAGACAGCAACTGCTGTATGATTGGCACTGTCGCTCCATTGGCTCGTTAATCCACCCATCTGGTGCAGACTGAAATACCTACAATTATCAACTACTTGATGGATTTTCATAATATTAGATTCAGACGTTCATGCAAGAATAATTAGATTGGTAACTTTTGAGTTAGACACACTAATGTCTTTCAGCAGTTGATACAAGCTAAACATGTACCTCTCTGGATTAACAGACATACATGAGTCACAACATTAAAGTGAAGGTGCGGAGTAATTTGAACCCAGGGTCTATTTCACCACGGATACAGAAGATGTTCCAGATCAGTAGATTCACCATTTTCTCTAACAACAGGCAGATGTGTTGATAAAAAGCAAGGAAAATGATGAATCTGCTGATCTGGAACAACCTTCATCACCAGTTGTTATGAAAACAAGACGTTGGGTAAGTCTTGTAAAACAGTGTTTTTAATAAACTCTGGGTTCACTTACTAAGTTATCAGTACTTCAGTTTATGTGTAGGGACCCTATCCATGCTACTGCTGAAGTGAAGTGATATTTTGAGCTTTATTAGTGTATATATTTGGCTGACCTCTTAGGTTAATTTTTAGCTGTGAAAACAAAAGTTGGTCAAACTCAAAAATCCTTCGACCAATGTAAAATATCTCTTGTGGGGGAGTTCAAAAAATAGACTCTGGGTTCAAATTACTCCAGAACATCACTTTAAAATTAATGACAGGTCAAGTGAATAACAATGATCAATTGGAAAACTTCATTCCTGGTTTTTACAACTCACTGGCAATGGTCTCCCCCAGCAGGTCAATATGCCCCAGAACATCACAAAAACTGCCAACACATGGCTCAGCAAACGTGACCTGGCCTCCAAACTAACCAGATCCCAAACTGAGCATCTGTGGGATTCACAGGAACAAGCCAGATCCATAGAGGCTTCAATCCACAACTGATAGGACCCAAAGGATTGCTGCCAATGAGCAAGTGTCAGAAAACCCCAGGACACCACCAGTGTTGATGCCACAACAGACGAGAGCTGTTTTGGTGGCAGAAGGAAAAAGATATATCAAAGTAACGGCTTTAGCCACAAAAAATAAAACAAGGTTCAATCCACGGAGGTGCAAGAATAATTGTTTGTGCTGCACAGTGCTGTAGTATTTCACCAAAGATATCTAAGAATTACACATTTTCTTTATTTGAGTGATCTCACCTCACAATTTCTGGAAAACTTCAGGTCTTTCTTTAAATATTCAGGTGTCAGTTCTAAACCTGTTTATTTTGGCTCACGTCCTCCCGAAGTTGAAATGTGATCTGAAACTACAGACACAAACACAAACAGAATTATCATCTCTGAAATACAAATAGAAGATTTTTCTTTCTAAATTTTCTCTCTCCTGGCTAATTTTCTTAAAGAAGTGTTGGGTTAAGTCAACAGGCTGTGAAATATTCATTATTTTACAAGCTGAAGGTATTTTCCTATGAGATTACAATGGAAATATGACAGTAGATTTATATGTCAGAGAAAACATTTTATGCTGTTCCATTAATCCTGCTCTGACCCTGCGACCCCCACGACTCCCACCAGAAACATCCCACTTGTCATGACGAGCTGCGAACTGCAGGAATAAGACATTAAGATAAGATAAGAAATTTTGACAGCATGCAATGACTTGTTTGGGCTCTTACTCATAGTCATATCCTAATACCTTCTCTGGCCTCACTCCCTCCATGTGTTTAGATTTGCCTCGTGCTCCAGTTTCACAGGTTCATAGAGGCGATGTGTATGTATATGTGAGGATTATACTGTCTGCACGTTGGAGGAGAAACGTCTCTGTATAACCTGGAGACATATTTATTGTAAAATGTAAATGTCTCAAAAAAATTCCATGATAATCATAAGTGCACAGATGCATGAACATGTCTACTGTGGACCCACAGATCATGAAGCAGACATACACTTCAAGATCATACATATTTATAAGTTCAATGTATTCAAAGGCCTGGAGCTGTTATGATAATACATCATAGCGGGTGCTTGTGATGAAAAACATGCATTCAGGTACCTGATTTGTCCAATTAACACAACCAAATCCCGTGCCGTCTGCACACAACCATACATAAGACCAACAAACCAAGCGACGAGCCAACCTTTGTTCTGGGTCTGGATTTGACTAATTGGATCATTGCTCACCCAAGCATTCATAATACCAAACAGACAGTTGACAAAGATGTGCAGACAAAGAGTTTAACATAGGCAGAGCAATACAAGACGTCTGATTAGCATCAGCCCAGACTGAACATTATTATCATTATCACTCTATTAGGTTATCATTACATGGTAGTTCTGACATTATCATTATGTTATTTTCAGACTGAGGATCTCACACACCCATGCACAAGGTATTCACAGAAAATTACACATATACCCATTGCTAATGTGATACTGAACCACTAAAACCACTGCTTGCATGTAAAGCATTTCACATAATGTTCAACCATGACTTCAACACTTTTCTTTAGACTTTTTATTTAACGTTGCTCTTCTGCTGTTGTAGAGTAGCTGCTCAAGACACGTTTGTGTTTTTACATCTACTCCCAAAGTTTTTCAAAAATGCATGCTTTCTGCAACAGCTTTTCAATGCAGATATGATAATGTTATCAACCATATGATGTTAACGTTAACCCTAACCCTAATAACTTTGACGCTCTGTTAATGTTAAATGAAGACCGGTTGTAAAACAGTTAAATTAAATGAGCTATTGATTGCAAACTATAATAGGATCCATCACCGACCCCCACACTTTTAAACCCTGTCAACTATTATTGGCACAGTTTGCAAATTGCGAGCTGATGAATTGTCCAACATGGGTATAATTCCTAGGAAAAAAAATTCTGGGAGTTGTCAAATCAACAAGCACTTAAATCTTACAGATTATAAGTTAAGAAGAACTGATAAGAATTGGACACTAGCAGCTGCTCCTGTTGCCCCCATCTGTATCATTCATCATAAATAAGTTAAGCTGAGCATCAACTAAATGAACTGGGAACCTGAGCTGGGGTCTGATATGAAGATCTGTGCTTAGTCATTGCAGTGGATGGTGTTATAGGTTTTCAGAGCTTAATTAGAGTTAATCCAACTATTTCTAAGAACCAGATTCTAGTGGGGTGTTAATCAGCCAGTAGTTCAGTGCCAGCAACCGTGAATGTTATTGTAGCACTGTGTCCACATCACAGCCATGTGGTATTCTCCTTGTTAGCTCAAACAATTCAAGCACAAATTTAGTGGAAAAATGTGAAAAGATTCATCAACTTCCCTACCAACAGCTGCCTTTCCCAAAATTAAATTTGGACAAATCACCAGCTTGGCTGTCTCATAAAACTGAATACTACAACCGTATAAGGAAAAGATCTGTAAATGATGGATATTTATTGGTTTTAGTTTGTGTTGAGGACAGCTCTGAATGACAGCTGAGGTCTTCACCACCTAAAGTCGGTCACTGAGCTTCAGACTCAGCCAAGGAGCTAAATGAACGATTGAACATCTGGCATGAAAACCTCAGCCAGCGACTCCCATCCTCTTCACGCACCCTCTCCATCTCCCTCGCTCTTCCCCTTCACATCTTCTCAGCCTCTTCATCTACTCTCTCGCTCTCTGTCGTGGTTTGTATGAAGGCAGGGTCAAGTCTTTATGTCTTCACCTCTGTCTCCTTCACTGAGTGTGTTTACCCGTCTGCAATGTTTTATGTGAGTTTTAATGAGAACTGTAAATCATACATCTGTGGGACTTGACTTTGTGGAAGAAGGGATGTTTTTTTTGTCATTGAGCTAATATCATTTTTTATTTTTTTTTACCATATTTCTGAATATTTAATATTTATATGCAGTGAAAACATATGTTTTAGCCTCATATAACCTGAACTTGCAGCTTCCCACCCACCAACACAGAAACTCTAAATGGTTTGTTGACTCTCTGTCATCCTGCTTTGAATGAAAAGTAGTATTATCTGTGATGTAGATCAGGGTCATTTAGATCAAATATGACTTGAAAGCAGGGTTGGGTTTGTTAGTTTGTGAATGTGATTGATACAAGGATATAGAATCAAAAGCCAGAAATTTGTGCTATTATTTAAAACTGAAAAAAGTCTTCTAAAGGTCAAGATTAGTTGCAACATAATGAGCAAAGTTTGTGCAAAAATGGCAGTAATGGCTTTGGCTAAATCAGGCTGCTGATTAACCAATGTCACTAGAGGGAAACTGAGTACAGTCTAAACTTGATCTGCTCCAACCTCTTTTACTAATCACTACTGAATCAGACTCTGGAAAAACAGAGTTTCTGACTTTCAGATTAAATTAACACAAGGCTGACAAACTACCACTGTCATTGTGGCTGAGAGTTTCCAATATGCTCAGTTTCAGTTTTTAGGAGCTGTTAAGTCACTGGGAACAGCAGCAGCAGCAGTAAAACAGGCATTATAGTGGACCGACCTCAGGGTAGATCCAGAACACGTTGGAGAGGTTGTATGTCTCATCTGGTCTGCAAACGCCTCAGGATCAGATACATTTGGGCTACCTCGGTTAACCTGCTGCCACTGTGATCTGACCCCAGATAAGGAGAAGAAAATGTATGGGTTAGTCTTAGAAAAAAAAAAAAAAAAAAAAAAAAAAAAAAGGGATGAGTGTGAGATCAATCACTAAATAGAAAGATTCACTTTCAGCTTCCTGAGCTCATCTGTCTCTTTTTACTGTTTAAAAGTTCTGTCCCACAACATGTAATCTGAGACATACATCATGTCGACTGAGCCGTCAGTTTTCCACCCTGTGCAGCCTCATTGTAGCTTTGACATTTGAAGCCATAAACATGTAATGATTTAGTCAAAGACAAACTGTGCAGCAGGATCTGTGGGTGAAAGGGAGACGGTGTGATAATTGTTTTGTGTTTGGAAGCGTGTTGATCATGCAGAGATTAGAGTTTAACTGCAACAAATGTGTCACCGTCATACGAGCGGGTGGTTGAGTAAGACGGACAAAAGGTTACAGGTGAGTCACACTGCACATTCAACAGATAAGACCAGACACCAACACAGAGAGGGGAGTGCAGATGGCTAAGAGATAATCAATTGTATGTGTGCATGAGTCATAGGGGGACAGGACATTGTATTCAGCTTTTGATGTGGCTGATGACAGACCACAGCATATGCACATCGTAGAAAAGAGAGGTTTTGGATTCATTCTCCTTTATTTACATGTTTGAGGCTTTGTTTTTTTTTTTTTTTTTTGTTTTTGTGCATAAGAAGCTAACAAAGCCAGCACTGCAAATTAGCCTTCACAAATCCTACTATCCAACTACAGCATGATAGTTATTGCTCCTGTTAAGAGGCAGTATTTAGTACCTGAGGTTTATTATTGCTGCAGTGGGGGTTGACTTAGAAAGCTGCAGGTTTTATTGAGAGAAATCACTCTCAATCCTTTTGCTGAGAAAGAGTAAACACAACAAGAGAGAGAACAATTCTTTAGGGGAATATGTGCAGATTACGACCACACACTGCATGAAGCTAAACACAGCCTGGCTGATTTGGTAGATTTCATTCCAAGGAAGGTGAAGTAGGTTCTGTGTAAATCAGCCGGATCGACCAACAACATCTGTCATCAGAAAAGACAGAAGACAAACAAAATATTGGCAAAGCTCTAAATCAGGAAGAGAAAGTTGTGCCAACATAGAGTAAACATCACCTCAACTATTCTCACGGTCAAACACAATTGTCACTTCCTGTTTGCATGGTTCTCAGTGGTTGCCAGATTTCACTGATGCATCATTGCTTTACAAACTCAACCATTATTTTTGCCAAATCAGTTTAAAAGCTCGATGATTTGGGTGTGAGATGAACCTCTGAATGACCCGGATTTTTTAAAGTGGAGGATAGACGATGGTGTGACAAGAGCCAAGTCACTCCCGGCAGGTAAACATTCCTGAGATGTGATTGGAGCTGATTATACTTGTGTGGGTGTGTGTGTGTTTGCAGGAAGTCAAGTATGTGCTGTCAATCAGATGGATACAGTACATGTTCCTCACGGGGCTGAGTTCTAGTGTATTTAAAGTTTATGTAGGTCAAAGAAGAAGCAGCACAGGTGCGACAGAGTTTTCATTCACACAAAGTTAAAAATCTCACCAGTGCTCAGTGTTTCAGGCCTGCAGCTCAATTCATCAACAAATACAAAGTTGTTCCCTTTATTCTTTCTTTGCATGTGTTCATGGGTTGCACATTTGGCACAAACATGCACTTAGATTGAAGAATATGCTGATTAAATGTTTGTGGCTAAAGATCAAAGGTCACTGTGACTTCATAAAATATGATTTTGGTCACTTGAGGATAAAATCTCAAGATCTGCCTTGAGGGAATCACTAACAATTTGGCAGAAATATTCACTTGGAACAAACCATGAACTGATTGGATTTTGATGATCAAAGGTCAAAAGTTAAGGTCAGTGGACAAATCATAACATACTAATTTAAGCACTAATTACCAACAGCTGGACAGACTGGTGGAGAAACAACTGACTATTGATTTGTATGTATGTTTTGTACATTTTTGAAGTTGTAGCTTACATGAACTCAACATGAAGTAAAACCACAATAGCAAATAATAACATACTTACAATAAGGAACACAACACAGACTGCAAGGTACCAATGCTTTCTGTTGTACGTTACAAAAGGACAACATGAGCCGATGTAAAGATGATATGACTAAAGAATGTGTGTTTCATGCCAGGTGCCATCATCATAAATCTTTTAACAAAAACAGATAATCCTGCTGCAGCCACAGCAACTTAACAACTAAGGTGGTGATTATAGTCACAGCGTCACAGACGAGGGAGACTTTTGTTTAGACATTATTCTCTCTATAAACTGAGGGGCACAGTTAGATTCTTATTAAACACTGGCTCAAGATGCAAAGAGAAACTGTGATACAGGTGTTTGATGGTCCAGTACATAGTGACACCAACTCGTACCGACACTATGCCACATCCTGTCTGTCTCCGTCTCCGTCTAGAAAATGACAAGTCATTCAGTCGTTCCTAGAGCTCTCTGCACATCAAACTCCAGTTTTCACTTTTTTCTTGTTTCCTTGTTGTGATGCTAAATGCTGATTAGTTGTGAGATATACATCTGATCACCTGGTTGGATCCTATTCCAACAGGAAATCACTTGCAGTTTTGTGTTTGAAGAGATACCTGCACATACCATTCCTGTCATACTTGTCATCTATCTAAGTCCTATGGAGTCCAACCGACGGTGGCCAGGAGGTGCAATACAAGATTACAAAAGGTGAAGCACTTTTAAAAAGCTTGAGACAAATTTACATTTTAGAAAACAAATTAACAAGACATGAAACACTTTTACAAACAGTAAAATAAATTTACAAATATCAACCAGTTGGTACACTCCCTTTCCAGTTGATATTTGTAAATTTGTTGTGTTTCACTGCTTGTACATTTGTTTTGCTGTTTGTAAAAGTGTATCGTGTCTTGTTAATTTGTTTTCTGAAATGTAAATGTGTTTCGGGACTTGTAAATGTGTTATGATAATGTAATTTTGTTCTATGATATGTAAAAATGTTTTCTAAAATGTAAATTTGTCTCAAGCTTTGTAAAAGTGTTTCACATTTTGTAATCTTGGTTTTGCATCTCCCGGCCACTGTACCAACCCTCCTCACATCATATTTACAGTTTCATTATTGAGCTGAAAACATGAAAAACATGTCATTGTTTTTTGCAGCATTCGATATCCTTGATATCCTTGTATATGTAAATGTATTCAGGCTGTTGTGGCTGTGACGTGAAGGTTTCATGTGACAGAAAACAAGCAGATGTTGTTTTCATGCTTCTGCTTTACAGGAAACCTGTTTAATATGCAGCATTGTGAAATAAAACCAGCAAAAGTGATGAGGTGTATTAGACGTCACCGTGTTAAAACCATAGTCATCCTGCCGACATACCACCCGCGACCATGTTGACATAGCGATGAATGAAGCAGGAGTGTGATCCAGTGTGTGTTTCAGAAATACCACACAGGTCTTATCAGCACGTGGTCGGATTTCTTAAACCTGGAAATTCAGTGTTTTTCTTTGGAGAAGAAGGATATTTTGGCTGAGCTCGTGTTTGGTTTGTGTTCACTATTATCTCAGGAGCTGAGACTAATCTAACAATCACATCTTTTACATGAGGGAGGAGAAGAAGGAGGTTTCTAAGTTTCCTTTCTTCCTGCCAAAAAGAAAAAAAACGCACCGACAAGTGCTCATATCCGTGCACAAAAGAATCACACACCTGCACACAAAACCTCACGTGCACATGTGTCCCAAAGACCTACATCTCACCCCCATCTTACATCTAATCCCAGGATATTTATTGCAGAGATAAAGAGCTGGATTTATTCCCTCTCGCTTTAAAGTATACGAGCGAGCAGTCAAGAGGTGAAGTTTGAAATATAGGTCCTCAGTCAAATGAGGACATATGAGCTGCACACTGGAGGGATGTACTCAAAACTCCTTCATCGATCTGAGCTACTTATAGGTGTTGACACTATTATAGTCCACTCCAGCTCAAATCTCAGTGTTAAAGCTCTGGAGGTAAATCTTATTTCTAGATGCATTTATCTCACAGAAATAAAGAGACTGACGTAACTTTAACCATAACGACTAAAACCCGTGAGAGAAAGGTTTCAGCTGCAGCTGTGCAGGCGTAAATAAACTCTTTGTACCACGTCAATCACACGTTTTTATTGAGTGTAGCTTCTGCAAAAAAAAAAAACACCCTCAGTAAAAAGTGGGTGAGTTGTAGAGTTTGACGTATGCAAACTGGTTTATTCTGCTGCTGGACTCTAAAGCTGAGATGTGATACAAGACAGATGTAGGATAAATGCCACAAGGAAGTTTAAAAGCTGTAATGGCTGATTTATATCGTTCTGTTTTCCTGGTCAGGTGGAGAGGGGAAATCTCCGAAAAGTTTTACTGCTCTTGGTCGTTGATTCCGATTCCCGTTTGGAAGCAAAAGAAAACGAGGTGGAAAAACGGAGGGAAATGAGAAAATTTGCCAAAGTGATCAGTCTTTCCGTGCCGTGACTCACACGCAGATTCAGCTCACAAAACGTGACAGTTGTTCCATTGTTTACCACGAAGCTGCAACAGCTGATTGCAATCAATGGTAAATATCATGTGGGTTTGTTTAACACAGCTGCAGGGTGACAGTGTAGGGAAGTGACACCTCCGAAGTTTTTCTATTAAATTACCATCTGTCATGTCAGGCCTTGCATCTGTTTCTATTATTACTATGGAAACTATAGTCATATACATGATGTTCTTTTCTCCTATATGTTTCTCATTATGCTGGATGGTATTTATAGACAATCACTTAACGATGACAATAATGAAAATCAGTTTAATTATCTCTCTAGTTCTGCTTGTTTCCGTGTCACAAGGTGGTTAAATATTATTTCTGGACCACACAACCCGACCAGTGTTTTTTAATTCAAGTAATTGTTTTACTCATTCGTAGTAAGTTAATTTGTTTTGATTGAAGTCTGTGAAGTCTTGAACCCCAAACAGACTCTGGCAGTCTTCAAAGAGTCTGAGAGCCTGAGGCCTCATGTGGATTGGATGATTTGTGGGTTTGGATAAACGTCAGTACTCACAGATTTTCATGGGAACGAGTACGTAAGTGTAGTGAAGTCTGGACATTTGACTGGAGTCGTTCAGTACAAAGTGGACTGACTGAATTTAAACACACTGACCAAATCAATAGCTTTTAACTTTTAGCAGTGACGCTCTTCTAACAGTTATCAGCTCAACTGTGACGCTTCCCCCTAAAAAGCCCATTAAAAAGATTCAGGAGCAACTGATGTGACCACTAATTTTTCACTGATTTACAAGCTTTTCAAGATACATTTAGATAGAAATTTTGAAATTCAACTTCCAAAACATAACCAGGTCACTGGATATTGAGTTTACTGGTAAACTCCTAGGTTTATGACCATCTGATCTTCTACTACTGATGATTGTTCTGAAACAAAGAAAATTGAAGTGTTAAATTGTTCCTCTTGTAACTGTCTAGAGTTGGAGCATTTGGAGGCTTTTTACCATCAACACAGACACAAACTGAACAAAATCATATCCATCATATCTTAAGGAGCTCATAGTTCCTTACTATCCAAATAGATCACTTCGATCACAAACTGCTGGTTTACTTGTGGTTCCTAGAGTCTCTAAGACCAGAATAGGAGGTAGAGTCTTCAGTTATCAGGCTCCTCTCTTATGGAACCAGCTCCCTGTTTGGGTCCGGGAGGCAGACACCCTTTCTACATTTAAGGTTAGACTAAAAACTTTCCTTTATGATAAAGCCTATAGTTAAGGATGGTCCAGGTAGGACACGGGCCATCCTGAACCATCCTTTAGTTAAGCTGCTATAGGATTAGACTGCTGGGGGACTCTGACAATACACTGCTCCTTGTCTCTCTGTCCCACACTCCTCACGTCTCTTTCTCTCCCTCACACTTCATGTCCTGATATTAATATTAATATATTACATATTATTAACATCATCTGCTCTCTCTCGCAGTTGTGTCTCCCCCTACCCCTTTCTCTTTTTCAGGAAGTTTTGACTCCAGAGATGTTAGATTCCAATTCTTTGACAACATCATCATTTTCATCTTCATCATTATTATTATTATTATTGTAATATTAATTGTAATGATAATTTTACTTTAACAACTACTTGTAAACATCTAGTCTCTACTGTCTCTTCCTGGTCTCCCACTTTTCTTCCTCCCCCCTCCCCCGTCCTCCTCCTTCTCTTTCCTCTGTCTCTTCTCTTTTCCCTGTTTTCATTTCACTCCAACCGGTCGAGGCAGATGACCGTCCACTCTGAGTCTGGTTCTGCTGGAGGTTTCTTCCTGTTAAAAGGGAGTTTTTCCTCCATTGTTGCCAAGCGCTTGCTCATTGTGGAAATGTTGGGTTTCTCTATGTAAAGTGCCTTGAGATAAATGTTTTTATGACCTGGCGCTATATAAATAAAATAAATTGAATTGAATTGAAAATCAAACCTGTTGGACATACATGACATATCTCTGTTCTCTGAACTTAACAAATCTATGATTTAACTGCTACGTCTTGCTTTTTCTCTGTGCATGTTTGAATTTCAATGGTAAAAAGAAATTATATCGAGTCTCTTACAGTACAAGTACAAAAGTTTTGTGGTGTTTTTACTTTATTTGAGTGTCCCTTTATTTCTACGTTGCTACATTTCTTATGGAAATATTTATATATTATATTATCTTTATTATTATATTTATATATTATATTACATCTGTTTAAGTTGGTGGCTACATTACTATATTCAAATAATAACTAAATAAAATCTAATCAAGTTTTATGCATCTTTGCACTTTTCAATTAAATAATATACATAATTCTGATTTGAGACATTTGGACTCAAAAGTGTCTTTTCTTCTGATTCTTCATACTTTTGTACTTTGGGTTAAACTTTCTTCTATTTGTAACCAAGTATTTCAACACTGTGATGGTAGTTGTGTGTTAAATACCAAAGATATGAGTGGAACAGTAGGTACAGCTGCTTCTGTTATTGCTGTTGGGTAATGTAACAGAAATAACCTTTGTGCCAACAGCAGGCAGTGATTCAGGGTCAGTCCTTTGTTCCTCTATCGTGATCACTTTCACTGTGCAGCTCTGCAGTTTCACCTTGTTGGAAAACCTCCACATGGTCATATAAAGTTTCTTCATACAAATATATCACAACATAATCTGCTAACATCCGACCTCGTCTCTGAGCTGATACAGTTTCCACTA
Source organism: Polydactylus sextarius (assembly GCA_016801845.1). NCBI lineage: Eukaryota > Metazoa > Chordata > Actinopteri > Polynemidae > Polydactylus > Polydactylus sextarius. The sequence continues at coordinate 2,659,259 of CM028912.1, read as the reverse complement.
TTATTATTATTAGCATTATAGCCTGACTGTAGTTTATGGATTTGGTTTTATATGAGACACTGTTTTATCACCAGTCTATATAGTGTTGTGTTACACATAGCTCCTGACCTCATTTTCCACGCAGCAGATTCAGATTCCAGGTTACGGAGCTGACAGATGATCGAAAGCCTCATTAATTTAATTTACTTTGGCCATCATCATCCTGCAAGTTAACTCTGGCTCTGGCTGTGTGAGCTTTAGCTAGCGCTCTGGTTCACTGCCAGTAGACTACTAACAGGTTAGGACAGTTAGCGCAGAGTGCTAATGAGGCTCATTTTTCTGCAACGGGAGACGAGCTAAATGTTGCGTTTCATAACAGTGAAATGCTCGAGGCACAAAGCTACTGAGGATTCAACCACAGAAGAAGAAGAAGAACAGAGGTGGCTTTCTCTGGAGTTACCATCAGCACATCGAGGTTGAACAGATATAATTTTAGTCCTGACATCTGAAACCACAACAGATGAAAAATATTTGGAGAAGAAAAATGACTGTTGGTGTTGATGCCATTTCAAGTTGAACAAGTACAACTTTTGTCCAAAACTGAGAAATGTCCACATCTACAAGACTAATGTAATATCCTTCTTCAAAGTTTTTAACAAATGCCAACTTAAAGCCACACCAAGTATAATCCATGATTTCTTTGTTGATTGATTTCTTTCTTCTTCTAAACACCGAGACTATTTTATCTGGTCCATCAGAAACTTTTCCTGGATGCTTGGATGAAGTTTTTCCACCATGCTCCATCAATACTCACTGTTGTAGCCAACTTCATCTTCATTGCCAATATTTCTCGCCTCTTCAGCTTTTAGCAAACTTTTACACTTCTTTCTCCTTCTATTTGGGAAACACTTTCATCCCAATTGATTTATAAGTAAAACGCACACACCAGTGGGAGGATTTTGTTGGTCAGTATCTTCTTTAAAGACACTTTGACATCTGGAGTAACTCGTGTCTTTACTTCCTGAGTCAAAGCCGCTCTATACCTTGCTGCTTCACTTCGAGTGCTACCAGCACACTGGAAGAATGGCAACACTCGAATTGGATGCAGATTCAATTACTTTTTATCAGCTATAAAGAGTATGTGAAGTAAAGTGCACTTTATCAAATTACAAAACACACAGATCTGCTTCATGGTGCAGTAACCAGAGCAAAAATTCCTATCATATTTGCCATCACGTTGAACGGTGTTTGTGTAGCTACGCTTGGTGTACTATTGGACAATGTGAGCTGGTGAAGTTAACTGGCAGCATCAGTTATTATCATCAGGCATATCTAGGAAAAAAAAAAAAAAAGTATTCCATTACTCTGGTTTTAACTTGCAGCTGAAGGCAAGAAACACAACAAAATTAAAAACAAACACTGAAAGAAGAAGAATGTAAAAGATAACAAAACATAACTTCAGAGTAAAGCTGTGTTTAGCAGCTGGGAGGAGGTGGAGTTGTTTTTGGCAACGTTGTGGTAATCCGCCCATGTTGGCCATTAATAAACAGCCAGTTTATCATCGAGCTGTGTCCAGTTAAGTGTCAAAGCAAATGGGTCAGAAAATGTCTCTCACTTCGGTTCTGCTTAATTTGTGTGTGTTGATCAACGCAGCAGAGCAGCAGCTGTTGGAGGAGATAAGAACCTGATCTGACGTTGGCCAGAGTGTGACCTCACTGATGAGAACGACTACAAAATAACTCATAACTCCTCCGAGTGCGATTTTTTAAAGAAATTTTGTTACGCCTCATTTTCAGATTAATAAATGTGGCTTGTGTTGTTACAATTTTACACTATGAAGATAAAGTCAGTATCACTCTTGTTACCAACCAAGAAACAAGAGAATAAGAGACGAACAGCCCATCTAAACAGAGTCAAACTGGTTTTGATTAAACTTCAGATATTTAACATTTTTTTTGTTTGTTTTATTTTGTTCAGTTTGTGTCTGTGGTGATGAGTGTGATATCATTGTGTGCAGAAAACTCTCAAGGCAGAATTTAAATCCCACATTTTTCATTTTTCACACACATGTTAAACATCAAACTGTTTCCCCACGAGACTTTTTTAACTTTAAAATACAAAAATCAAACCCACAGGAGCTACAGTTGTAAAACTGACCCCATTATTAAAGATCTCTCAAGGCTGAAAATCTCAACAAACAATTTGTGTGAACATCTATGTCATATTTATCATGTTAATGCTATAGTCTCCATGTTGTGTGAATGAGGGCATTTTTATTCTGAAATATATCATGTAGATAATTATACTGAATTAGACAGGAAACTATGAGCATGTGAAACACAGTTTTCCTGGTGTGGCCTCATTTAAACAACATGAATGAAATAAAAAAAAATATTCCCCTCATTGTCCAGAATGTATAGGGTTTACATTTAGGCTTTTACAACATGTTTTTAAATGTTTTTATGTTTTGTTTTGCAGCTTCAACCATCTCATTGATACTTTTCTACCATTGCCACGTGACGACATCCTTCATGACTGACAGTTAGTGAGTGTGGACCCGAGGCAGTGAAAGTGAGGCTGTTGATTAAAAGCAGAAACAGAGGAGATGGAATCTGACGTATGTACAGACCTCACGTTCCCACACCTGGATCTCAGTTCGCCTTGAGCAGATGAGAGACAGGTTCGTATGTGTGTGTGTGTGTGTGCATATTTGTGGTGATGCATGAATTCAAGTGTGTGTGAGTGTGTTACCAGCATGAGAACACCGCAGTGCACACACACATACAGTTGCAGCAAGGCGTGAAGCCGATGACTCAAGTCTGCTGAAAACTCACTCAGTAACATCCTCCTCTCATTCTTCACTTCCTTTTTGTCTTTTTGTATTTTTCCTTTTTGAGAAGTAGGATAAATATATTTCACTGTAACACATTTATTCACTTTGACTGACAAGTAATTGATTTGGTGTTAAACCTGTTTATTCCTGACAGGCACCATATCTCCTACAAATTAAACTTTCTCAAACTGTTGAACTGGTTTTCTGCATGTTTACAAAATCAGTGCCTGGATTCTTCACTACATTTATTATCTGCATAGAACTGACCAGGTGAGATTAGGCAACAAAAATAGTGGTTTTGACTAATTGTAAATAAATAAATTATGTCTAAAGTCACAATGTTTCTATGTATTAAACCAGATCAACATTATCAACATGTAGTCAGTCAGCAGATGCTTTCATCCAAAGCAACTTACAAGTGAAACTCGTGCGCTGATGAAACAGCCATCTGGGACAATTTGGGATCGAAAAAATGTTGAAATGACACGTAAACTGGTGGAGACGGGAACTGAACCACCAAACTAATTGATGGACGACTTCCTCGACCTCCTGAGCCACAGCCACATCACCACAAAAAAAAGTTTAATAAGTCTTTAGATGATGTAAATGGAGAAATTACTTCAAGATCCGACGAACAGAAAATGTAATGTGTTTGTAATTAAATTCCTGACTCTGGAGCAGTGTTATAGGTGGTGAAAGATGGCTGCAGCAGAGGATGTTGTAATGTGAGTAATAAGACACTGATACCAGTCAAGCCCTTCAGTGACTGATCAATCTATCAATCTTCACTCCAACTGTCACTTATTGTTATGAGCTTTGGGGAATGACTAAAAGTAAAAGATACAAGCCAGTTAAGGTGGTTCGAGCATCTTATTAACTGACACTTCCTCCCTAATTCCTTCTATTTGGAGATTTTTCAGTCACATCTAACTGGACCTCAAGTTGGACCCAAAAACCCAGATTATAGATCTAATCTGGGAACAACACAAGATCCTCAAGAAGGAACTGGACAGTGCCACTGGGGAGACGGACACCTGGACTAAATTGTTTGGCCTGGTTTCAGATAAGTGGTTGAAAATAGATGGATGGATGGATGGATGAAGGTGACCTGATCCAATAAAATATTAAATGGGACAGGAAGTAAGAGTCTGAAAACTCAGGATCAATGTGGATCTGTAGGCGACAGCTTTTCTGACTGTCTGATGTGTGATGCCACTATCAGCTGATGCCTCAGATGCTTCATAATGTTGTCACACAAGTGTGAAATTATACTTCCATAAAAGATGCGAGTAAATATCTTTCTGCTCAGAAACAGGTGTTTTAGGTTCATATATGTGATAAAAGGCTTGAAGAGAACCCAATGTGCGAAACTCCCAAATTTCAACACTACATCAAGAAGAACATCCAACTATCTGTCAGGTGTGGTTGAAACTGTAAATAAAAATGGGTTAATGTTCTTCATGAGCATAAAACTGCCATGAAAACATCTTCAAATGACACTTTCAGCACCGATGAAGCATGAAACCATTGGTGTGGTGCCTGAGGAGGTGAGTATGGACTTAATTTATACTTCAAGTCAGTCAGAGGCAGTGAGGTAGGTCATGTCTTCATCATCTTCATCGTCAGCGTGCAGCGCGGTGCTGAATGTCTGAATCACTAAAAAAATCAAATTATACTCAGGACTAATGATGTTATTATAAAGTTATTAATGTTATGTACTCGCATACTTAAAGCAATTTCTCTTAAATGTCCCGCTCACTCTTAAATCTCCCCTGACAGTTCGCAGCGTACATCACGCCTAATGAAATACAGCCACAGAGAAGATTCCTCAAAGCGCAAAGGTAAAGTGATACTTCCCTGAGATCTTATCTGATGAAGTGACTGATTTAAAGCCAATCCCTGCTCAGACAGGTTAATTTTGCACGTGAGGGGAGGCCCACGCTGCGGACAGAGAGGTAATGGTTTTAGAAAGACTTTTTCAAAACACGTGAACTTTTCCACTCTAGAGAGAGAAATTAGGCCAAGAGAGCTTCATGGTATATCCAGTGATATACTGCATTCAGAAATCGACATCACATCCAAAGTCAACAGTCGCCTCGATGATGCATCACACGCAGACGTTGTACTCTGTAATTAATTTATATTGAGTTCAGCACAGGAATCCCATGACTCAGACACGCCAAGATGAAACTAATTAGTATTTGTAATTGATGTTGGTGTTATGATAGAAAACTTTTTGAAACTGTGACTCTTCACAGAAAAACCACACGAGACCGAGCCAAAAACCTGCATTTGTTACAGTTTATAATCAGCTTGTAAAATAAATCTACCTCAGCCAGTAAAATAAAAAGAAAGAGAGAAAGTATCTGAGGAGAAATGATGCAGCAGTGACACACAAACACACACACACACACACACAACTGAAAGTGACAAACTGCAGATTACATCAGAAAACAATTAAGTCAACAAGACGTCTGGGTCAGCAGCTGGACCGAGACGCTCAACAAGTGCCTGAGAGGAAAACGTTTAAAACGTGTCCAGCTGGAGAGCGGGTCAGTGATCGACCTCTGACAGTGGATTTTTCTGCTGCAACTACAATATTTACATTTCGTCTCTACATTCCTGCCGTTATTAGCTCCAGTGATCATAAAACGCGGCGTTAAAAAACACAAACTGATAAACAAGCTGCATTCCTGTGGAAAGCTCAGTGGGAGAGCCGTTTAATAACTCTTCACACTAGTGAGGAGGACAATGCAGCTGTGGCCAGAACGTTTTATCCGTCTCATTGAAGGACGAGAGGGAGTCGTGTTTAAACCAAATATGGTCACAAAAAAATCATCACTGCTCTCGTCTGCCATCACACTTATATGCGTCTGTGTTATTTATCCTTATCTTTACCTGCTGGACTCTACAAATAATGAATATTTTCTTTATTTAAACACTTTTACAACAATGAGAGTTTGATTCCTGCTCTGTGACTCACAAATACTCAAACATTACACTACATAAGAACCACATAACTCAATATTACACTTTTACATATACAAACATAACATATGTACTTCTAAACAAGGATGCAGCTTTCAAACAAAGTGCATACATGCACACTGACTCACACACACGCTTCAGATTATTGCAGCGTTTCTTCACTGCAGCATCCAAAGGCCAAACCTCACACACAGGCAATGAAAAGCAGAAGTCTCAGATCTGGATGGAGTTTTTTTCTTTTTTGTCATCCTCCTGGCAGTAAAACCAGGCACAGACACTGGGCACTTGGCTGAAATCCTTCTGCACAACTGGCACAAACTGAGGCGCAGCTCACAACCCGACTGCTTCAAAGAAACATTTTAAAAACAGAAACGCTTCGGTATCAGTCACGCTCGTGATGCTGCTGCTCCTCCAGCTGATCATGAAAGCATTCATGGCAAGACGAACTTTTACTTTGAGCCAGAATTGGCTTCTTTGTTTTTTTAAGAAACTAGTCAAACCAGTCACAGTTTGCAGTTTGGTGTGTTTCTTTCATGCAAACAAATGAGCCTTGCAATCATGGTTCAATCAAATGATAATATTTGTGTTGTTAGCATGATTGACCTCCTTATTCCAGCTTTTAAGAGAATGCTTAAGACAACTGAAACAGAACGGAGAGTAGAAATCAATCTATTTCTGTCATGAACCATCATCTATGACTTGTCTCAGCTGCTTCACACTCAGCTACAAACTTGCTGGAGGTCACGGTTCAATCAGACTAACAGAATCTGATAAAACAGAAGCAACTAAGTCTCCAAAACCGAAAACATAAAACAACAGCAACAGCTCGCAACAAGTTCATCAAATGTTTCCTTGGAAATCTGTTTTTAAAAAGTATTTGCTGTTGTGACTTTATTGAAAAACAATTTCTAGAAGTTAGTTTTGCTGATGATGTGATAAATGTACAGTACTGTGTGAAAGTTATATGGACCCTCCACATGTTCTGTTTAAACAGCGCTGTAAAGACCATCACTGAAGCACTGCTGGGGCAACAAATCTGTGGGTGACCAGAGTCTGAATTCAGAATCATTAGTACATTTTATGTGTTCTTCAAAACTTTGTACACATTTCCCGTATTTTCTTATTATATCTGCTTTAGAAAACATGAGAGATAGATATGTATGGTCTTTAAAGCACTGCTGAAACAAAACATGTAGGGTGCCTATAACTTTTACACAGTACTATTTTAAAATTAGCTATTTTTAAATTGCAAATTTTAAATTAAATTCAATTTTTTTTCTTTAAAAATTCTTGACTTGCAGAAACTGTCAAAAGAAAAACCACACAGAAAAACAGAAATAACAATAGATCTATAAAGGTACAAAAATAAGCCACAATATATGAATAAGACCAAAAAATTAGGATGTTTGTTTTTGTTTTTATATTGAAAAAATGAAGTTCAGTGGAGACGAACTAAGAGGAACTTTGTTCATGACCTGAATTACACAGAGTTGTAAAGGTGTGTAAATGTGAGCAGAGTCAACAATAACTGTATTTTAAGGCAGATGTCAGGTTAATATGACATTTATAGAGGGTTGTTGAGGCATCCAGAGTTACAGCTCCACAGGAAAATGTATGTTATTCACCTGGTGACTAAGAGGAGAAAAATGCTGAACAGTCTCTTCTGAACCGGCCGCAGGTAAACGTTATTACAGAGGAGCTGCACAAACATGAGTCACATTTTACCTTCAACCGCTTCAGTTATTTCCTACAACGTGACTTCTCACCTTATCAGTCGAGCTTTACATATTTCATCACCATGTTAACATGTGATAGATGCCTGAATGATGACGAAGGTGAGGAGTATGAGCCAGTATGATGAGGCTGATTCCAGTTCAGTTCACATCCAAAGACTGAGGAGCCATAAAGTCACAGATGGGAAAGACAGGAGTGTTGTCAGAGGTGGGTGGGTGGGAGTGAATCCCAACAGTGAGAGAGAGCAGATGGAGGTAGGATGGTCCTCATGATGTAGGAATGTAAATATACTGATGATAATTTTCAGAGAGATGCTGATTCAACTTTACAGTAACTTTGGTTATTGCACTAAACTGAGGCATTTTTATTATTTACCTGTTCACCATTGATATAAATCAGTTTCTTAGCACGATACATAAAACCACTGGCTCCAAAATGGTCATAAAATTGTCAGAATCAGGTCTGAACAATGTTGAACTGTTACATTAGACTGAATTAGCTGAAGCAGCATTTTTTTAAATTAAAATTTGGCCTGGAAAACATCAGTGTTAAAATTTAGAGTCTCCACATGTTTCTGTTCTTGAATAAATGAAAAACAAATCTGATTGGGAAATTAAAGTTAATAATCAAATTTAATGTTTAATGTTGCAATAACCAGTAAAACTACAAGCTATGATCTCTCAGTTGCACAGAACATGCGTTAATAATCGAGAAGACATGTTTGTTTTGGGGCATGAAATTCTTTCAGGCTCTGCAGCTGCTAGAAGGTAGATGCTAGGAGACGGTCTCTTCGCCTCTGTCATGATGTACAAAGAGAGAATACCAGCTCTGATTTGTGGTTGAAACTGATGGAAAGTGATGACATTAAAGTCTGGAGCAATTTGAATGAATACACATCAAACATCCCGTCACGTTCAGATTCAAGATTTTCCTGAACAACAGTCCGATGTGTCTGTGTAGAGAGAGGAAAATGATGAATCTGCTGATCTGGAACAACCTTTATCACCAGTTGTTATGAAAACAAGACGTTGGGTAAGTCTTGTAAAACAGTGTTTTTAATAAACTCTCAGTTCACTTACTAAGTTATCAGTGCTTCAGTTTATGTGTAGGGACCCTATTCATGCTACTGCTGAAGTGAAGTGATATTTTGAGCTTTATTAGTGGTTAAAAATGACAATTTAGATACGTTTGGCTGACTGCCCCATTTACTTTCATTGTTAACTATTTGGTTGTGAAAACAAAAAACAGCCAAACTGGATATTACTTCAACCAACGTAAAATATTTCTTGAGGGGGAGTTTGACTCGTATTCATGGTGAAATAGACCCTGGCTTCATGTTACTCTAGACCATAACTTTTTTCAAAGATATTTTTTGGCCATTTTGCCTTGATAGGTGTAAGTGAAAGAGAAGAGTAGGGGAATAACATGCAGCAAATGATCGCCACAGCCGGGATTCAAACAGGAGATTGCTGCGCAGCTTGGGTACACCCTGTGCACTCGGCTATCCGGGTCCTCCCAGACCATCACACCATTTAAGGCGAAATCGTAGCCACTGAACCTGAACTCAAAGCCCATGATGCAAGAAGAAGAGTTGAAGACGTATGAATGAAAGAGGCATTATTGTCCCTTTTACGAGTCAGCGTACCATCAAACTGATTCAAACTGGACCAAACCTACTGACAGAAATCAACAAGTCCAGGCAATGACACTTGGTTGATTATGGAGCGAAACTGTATCAACAGATGGTAACGAAGACGTGTGTGAGTTCATCAGATCAGGTGGTGGAGATACGAGACAAACACAAGACGTTGGGAGAACCACTGGATCATTTTACTTCTGTGTTTTTAGTTTCTGGTCTGATTCAAATTAACAACGCTGCAACATGTCACACAGTTCAAACAAAAGAGTGTAACTTTAAACTGAATCTTTAAATATCGTTCATGTGATGTTGATGAAAACATGTTGAAGTCTTGGGTGTATTAACTTCAACAGAGCAGACAGGACAGAGAGGACACGGCCAAGTCTTCATCTTTATATGCTTTGGAAGTTTGAGCTCGGTGCCATAGCAGTGATGGAAGCAACATATCATAGAAAAACTGAAAGCAGTGAACTCTTTTCCACTTATAAGTTTCATATTCAATTATGTCATTTTCTCAGGCAACAATACGCTATAATCATATCATCGGATAAATGCAGCTGAGTCAATTTAAACACAACAACTTGACTGAATAAACCAACAATATTTAATTTTTTCATTTGTGTTATCTTCATGTGGCCATTTAGTTTTATTTTCTATTATCCAAGAGATTATAATCCAGCTCATCCATCAGTGTTTGTCACTCATTCGTTCTTTCTCCATCCAACTGATGATCCTTTCAAAAACTGAAGGAAAATTTGTTCCAGATGGTTTCTATTTCAGGGTGGTTTCTGTTGAAATATTCAGCTCTGAGAAAATAATAACAAAATTACAAGTATGATGACTAACACATTTCAGATATGCCTGAAAATATTTCCTTCAGGGATTTGGTCCCACAACAAAAAAATGACTAACGTTGATCATCGCTTAAATCATCGAGAAGATCCAGTCGGTCGCTCAGTCTGTCGCCCGATGGAGACGAGGAGATGATGGACATTTTCATTGTGGTCTCACATCATTATTTTCTCTCTGCTATAAGAATAAAAACAGCATCTTAAACTGTAATTTTAAACCATAAAATTTATGATATGTTGAAGAAGCAGAGAATAATTAAGCAACAACTCAGCGGAAAAAGACATTAAACTTCCCACTGTAACCAAATCTTAATTCTGACCTTCACTAAACTCTTAGTCACCCAAAAAAAAAAAAAAAAAAAAAGCTGACATAGGTCAGATTTATAATTTTTCACAGTTATCAACATGGTATATCTTTACCATTATGCAGTTGTCTTTTTCTGGTTTTATCCATTTTGAAACAGAAGAAAGAGAAAACAGACGCAGTCAAAATGTGAAAACAACAAATGTTTCTCCTCATTTCACGACACGCAAATATTTCTGTTTCATTTTTTGCCCGCTGCATTTTCAGTCACTTCCTTCAAAAATTTTCCAGTAAACACACATCTGCCAAACATAAATCCAGTCAGAGCAAATAAAAACATAATAACAAACACAAAATTTTATGAAAAAGGAAAGAAGACTTTACAGCTCATATTCATCTCGTCTGTCAATCGAAGACAAAACTGTTTATGAATTTTACATCAAGTCCAAGTTACAAACTTATGTCTCAACCTCATTTTAGTTCAGTCACAAACTGCGACTATTTCAGACTTGTAGGTTTATCATGAAGATATAGAACTGTTATTTAATTATAGTTATGGTCTGAATAAAGATAGAAAGTATCAGCAAGTACAAGTCAAATCTTTATGAGCAAACTACAAGATTGTAACTACTAGTTCTAGTGAAAGTTGTGTTAATATCTTAGAGCAGATGATAGTATTTCTTACATAAGTGACAGGTGAGAACTGACAAAACAAGCCGTTGACAGAACATTATGATTATTCTGTCTGAAGCAGGTTTTTTCCTACCAGTCGACATCAGTCGTAACTTTCCAGATCACATTGTTTAAAAGAATAAATCACTGAGTGAATCTCGCCTCACGATGTAAAACGTGACACACTGTCATCACCTCTACAGGACCCGGGAGGTTCACGGTCTGAGGTTGGTCTGTTCTTTGGCTGCAAAGGAACAAATCACATCCGGAACAATTCAAGCACATCATCATCATCATGAAGTGACTTTTTCTTTCACCTCCCTGTGGATCAAATGGTTTGCAGAAACATCTGCGGTATGTTAGGGACTTTATTCTCTCTCTCTCTTTCATTCTGTTTTTTCTATCTCTTTCTCCGTCTTTCTCTCCGCCCCTGCCCCATCGTTTTTCCAGAATGGCCTGTATTTTGGGTGTGTTTCCGAAGTATATATTTAGCTGCATACATCTCCAAGCCACTAATCAACATAACCACAATCCCAGACTTCTGCAGGAAACCCAGTATGTGGTCGCCCCCAGTGCCAGACCTCTGATTGGCTGAAAGAACATAAAAATAACCTTCAGATTGGTAGAACCAAGGTACTTTTTTTCTTTTTTTTTTTTTGGAGGGAGGAACAGCATCATCTCCTGAGAGTCACATTATGGGTTCAACCAGGGACTGAAAAGCGAACTCTGTGACAGTGAAGTGTTTCAGGGACAGAGATGGCACCAGAGGGGTGAACACTTTAACGAGCGACGCTGTGTGACTCACGATGTGTGAATCACTGTTGAGTGGGAGCAGCAGAGATGTGCTCATCGTTCAGATGCAACAAAGGAGGATCTGACTACTGAAGGGGACGGGTAAAGGCCTGGGAGAGAGGGTGGAGAATGAGAGGGATGGAGAGAGATGAGAAGAGATGAGGTCACACTTGTCTCCAGCTGAGTCCAACTGTGCCACCAAGCTGTGGTTGCTGCAGATTCACTTTAGTATTTAGTAGCAGGCGGAAAAGATATCCATGTTCAGTAACTATCTTCAACATGTTATATTAATCCTGGTTTCTATTGTATATAAGTTCAGTTAAACTCATGTCTTGGACACATTTTTACCAAATTTATAACACGGTTTCTTTATCACTATTCCTTCCAAATCCATCAACTTTCTCTGGCAAGAAAATATTTGAATAAACTTAAATAAATAAATCCTACATGATTCAGAGGATCTTCTGTACAAGTATGAACATTGTTTTCTTTATTAGAGAACTGGAAGACACCAAATATCACAACACTACCATGTTAGCTGCTACTTTTCCAGATGTTTAAAAAAAAACCATCAACTTTAAAACCACAGAGCAGCTACAGCCACAGTTTCACTGATGTACAGGAAGTAGTTGCTCCATCACCAAACCTCTGATCACTGAACCGAACCAAGTCCAAATAATATTTTGCAAAACCCTAACCATTCATGCTTAACACAACTGACAAATTAATTGTCAGTAGTTGCTGTAAACCAGAAGATGATGACAAATGCACAACTCTGAAACCAGCTCAGAGTTCAGAGGAGATGAGACTTTATTCTCCAAAGATTTGGTACATGGGAAAGCTGAAAAGGAGGACAGAGACAAGTGACAGAGAAATGACGCTGGTATGCTAAATACAGAGGAAAAGAAGAACTGGCACAGTTGAAGGGAAACACAGAAACTAAATACACAAGAAGATAGAAAGACACATGAGAAAATCACAGCAGTGGGAAACATACAAAGGCAGGAAAAAAACAGAAAATGATGAAGACTATCTAAAGAAATGAACCTGACAAATCTATTCAAAATTAATTCAGACTCATGTGATTATGAGCTGAAAGAAAAACCCAAAGTACCTGAGTTACACAATGTAAGTACAACATACAAGTACAATATCTATGAACAACACCATAAGACAATGGTCAAGGTGGTATATTGTAAAAACTTCTGCACAACAGTTTGTAGAAATGCAACCGTGTCCTGAGAACTAATGCACCGTCACATTTATGAGCTTGTTTTTCTCCAACATGCTGCTCTGAAGCTTATAAACAACAAACTCCAGATCACCTTTAATTCCCAGAACAACACCGACAAGAACTCTACACTCAGTCCCACCGTGAGCTGTAAACACTCTTTATTTGTTCTTCTGATAGTGATTGTGTTAAATGTTAAAAGTTAAAATGTTTGTGTGTTTGGGAGAATCGAGCTCTCTGGGAGTCAACTATAAAAATAATTGTGTACTTTTCAGCAGTTCCACAGATGTTCCTTCCTCCTGTGTACTCGACAAATATAACATAATATTAGCAGAGCTGTGACGTCCGAGAATTCCTCTCTGCATTTTTATAGCTTTGTGTGTGTGTGTGTGTGTGTGTGTGTGTGTGTGTGTGGCCAACAGAGGATACAGCAGAGAGAAATGAATTGCAAACAGCAGGAGCTGAATAAAAGTTCTGTTCTCTTTTGTTTAAACTGAACATTTTACGGGCATTTTTCTGCTTCGTCCAGAAACTTCAATCCAAACCTGACTGGCTGCTATTGCTCTTTTTCACATGAGACAATTCAAACATGTGGTACCCGCTGTTAAAAAAAACTGCAGTTATTTTAGACCAGAACATCACTCTCCAGTCTCATATTAAGACACTGACCGAGTGGTGTTTTTCTACTTGAGTAATAAATAAACCTACAGTTAAATTGTTCATCTAGTTCTTGTCAAAAGATTTGATTCTTGACTGGATTGTTATAAGTCAGTGTTTATGTGCTTTGGGCTAAAACATGATTGCATAACTTTAATGTTTCCAAAACACAGTTGCCAGACTTTTGACCAAATCCTGAAGACCACCACCTGACATTCTTCTGCTTTCTTAGGCGCATTGTACATGGAACAGCACTGAGGTACCTGGTTAAGCCCCGAACGTTGTCCTCCTGTTAGCTACTCCCCAACCAAAGCTGAAGACTAAAGGTTGGTGCAGGGTTTTTGCTGTTCCAGCCCCCAACTGTCTGGAAAAGTTTACCAAGGAGCTTAGACAAGAAACTACTTTTAAATCTTCTCTAAATTACTTTTCTGTAATTATGTAATGTTTGTATAACGTAGTTTGCCAATCTGTTATTCTTATTCTAAATATTCTAAATTCTAAAGCAAAATGATCAAACTCATCTTTATCATCTCATTTAAGGTATTAAGATAACACCCAAGCTACCCCCTGTATTTAGTTGTGGTATAATAACTCATTATTTTCTTTTATTTACCTTCTATGTGAAGGACATTGTTGTTAATATATCAACTGGCTCCATCTCAGTGAACATCAGGTTTAACAGGCTTCAACAAGTCATGTCACATTCACATCCACTTTAACTATTTACACAGTTACCATCCACAGAAGCTGCACACAAACACAACATCACAGTCGTCCAACCCTCTGTCTCTTTCCCATTGAAGTTCCTCATAAATCCCAGCGTGTGTCGTCGTCTGTGTCAGGACTCTCAGCATCCAGAGCCAAAGATAGACACAGAGATGACAGGGTACAGTATCCTCCCATGCCCTCTCTCACATCCCAGTTACATAAACCCCCCGTGCCCTCGTAGAAATCCTACCATAGTTGGCCGGGCGCGAATTACAATCACACATACATCCTGCCATTACACAACCACGCAGCTTGGCAGAGGCAGTGGAGTGAAGCCCTCGGCTGAGCTCAGGAATATAAAGATACTCTTCTTTCTTTTGCTAAATGAAATCTAAAGGCCAGGGCTCAGAGACTGAAGCTCTCAGCCGGGAGGCCGGGGCAAGAGAGGAGTTAGCTGAGAACTTAAAAATCCACCTTATCTCACATCTAACAGCTTCCAATCAACAGCAAAGATCACGTATAAGATATATTATTTGGTGTCAATGTGCATTTATGAGATTTCTGTCAAAACAAACTATGACCCTTTCAGCCTCCAGCCAGTTTGACCAAGAAGATCTGTACTGTGTATTTTATTGTGAAGTTCTGGTGAAACTAAGAGATGAAAACAAACTCATAATAGGTGAGAATTAAAGATGTTGAAGTAACTCAGATCAGACCACATCACTTGACTCAGATGTCCTACAGATTCTCTGAAGTGTCGTAACCAATGAATAACTTGTTTGGTAAAATCTGTGCAGCCTCGTTTCTTATTAAGGAAAATGGGACACAACAAAAAACAGTGAAGCTCGGTGGCTACAAAGTATCATGAAACAGGTTCAACAGTTCAACAGACCCAGGATAACAATCTGGTTGCACTAAACCAAACAATCACAGTCTCCCTGAGCAGTCACACGAAGCAAGTTATCAAACGTTTCATCTGGATCTGGACACGAATGAAGCCGGATCATTTTAAACACGTCAAAAGGTTCAGTTTTTATTTTCAATTATCGTCACAAAACCTCCTCATACTGTTGTGGTCTTTTATAATAGTTGAGTATTTATTTAGTGATAAACTCTCACTCAATCCTTAAACAACAAACAGTAACATCTATAGTGGTTGTTTTACAGACTTAGATTACCGACTGAATAGAGCTCATTTGAAAAAAAAAAAAAAAAAAGGGGTTAAAGTTTGTTTGTTCAGTGTTATGTTGCTGCTCTTTTTTCTTTATTGTTTGTCTCTTTGCCTCTTGGGCTTTCCCTGGTGATCCCCATGTTTCAGGTTATGATTTTATGTCACAAAAAAAATAAACTGGATGTATCCTTTGGGAAAAACCTGTAGAAATGAAAAGTTTCTGTTTTTGTGGTTTGCAGGTGTGTTCATAGACACACGGGCAATTTGACAGTAGGTTCCCATTTGATTTTATGACTTTTTGTGAAAAAATCTAACACAGTTTATTGCCAATAATTTCTGAGTGGAACTTTATCGTTAAAATATCTGATTTTTTCTTCATTCAGGATCATAAATTGCTCTTTATGTAATCTCTGCTTCATGGCAGCAGCCACTGAACTGAACCCAAAGGTCAGACGAGACAGCGTGAGATTACATCACATGCAGGTAAAGTGACTGTTGTGAGGAAATGTTTTCACATCAGAGAAGGTATTTGGGATCAAACATGGATTTCTGCTTCAGTTCAGTGGCTCCAGTGTGTTTCAGTTAAAGTCTGTAGATCATTGGGTCATTTCTTAAAATAACACAACCAGCGTTAAAGTTTGATTCCTGACAGAGCTGCCCTTATTAAAAAACTATCCATTCACAGGACAGTAAGGCAGCTTGAATAATGATGAAATGGCATGTGTGTAATGTTATGTGTTGCTCATGTTGTGTAATGTTGTTATAAAACATCTGTTCACAGAAAACAAAAGACATACTTCAGGTTTATAAGACCTGAGGAGGAGACGTGGTCTTGGTTCTACTACAAGTGGTCTGGTGAGATTTTCAACAGATGGATGCAGTTTGAAGCAGTTTTCCAGTTAGTGCAAAGTAAGTGAAGTATAACCCCAAGAGCCGAATACCTGGAGAGCTCACAGTTACTGTAGGGTGTTAATATTAGACTTCTTCATATAAGTGGTTTGTAAAAACATGTCATTAGATGAGCAGAAACTCAATAAGATGCCTGAAAAGAAAAATATGATGAACATTATATATAATGTATCCAACAGCTGCCATCATTTGACTGAAAATCACCCGACAGTTCCTCCATACACTGCTCTGTATTACAGGTGCATTAACACGTAGTTTTCACAGTTTAGTCTGAACACAGACCAGATCCTTCAGCTCCACCCAAAACCTTTGGGATGAAGTGGAACATGAACCGATGTGCCAGGTCTTAATGTTGGACATCACCAACACTCTTGTGGTTGAACAGGAGTAAAATTACAACAACCAGTTTCCAAAAATTGGTGGAAAGTCTGAAAACAGACGAGTTTTGGAGGGAGATGTTCAACAATCACATATGGGTGAGATGTGACCACAAACCTTTGTCTATATGGTGTTTTCACTTCAAAATATAGGTATATTCCCAAATGAAGGTATACTCCCACAGGTATATTCTTGAATATGACTAATTATTTAATTCCAGGCAGGTCGTTGGTCAACTTCAACCAATGTAAAATATCTCTTGATGGGGAGTTTGACTCATATTCATGGTGAAATAGACCTTGGGTTTAGATAACTGACCATCATTACAAAAAAATATTTATCAAATTATAAAACATTCTGTCTATAAAATGTTTGCATTAATGGCCATTCATTTCTCCATGTCTGAAAATATACATAAAGCAAACCAGTAAGACATTTACAACTGACTGGTATTTAACTTTAACACCTCATGGTGCTACAGAGGTTTTATAGCCTCTAATTCACCTGTAAAAACATGCTTCATGTTTTATTGGTGCAACTTGATAAAATAAATCACTGGTCTGAACCTCAGGAAACATTTAATGACAAAGTGATACAAATAGTTCACATTATTATTATTACTATCATTATTATGAAAGCATGTACATTTCTAGTCTTTAGAGACACGTGCAAACACAGCGTCAGTGAGATGTTGAGTGATACGTTCGGGTCCCGACAGGTTGAACGTGCATGAGGGAAAGTTGAACAGAAAGATACAGCTGTATACAAAGCTTTGTTTACAAAGCGCCACTGTTGCCATGAGAGCTGAACCATCGTGTGAAAACAGAAGCTTCTGATATAAACTGAAAGACTGACACAAAACAGTAGCTACACATCAATGTTTACCATACACAAACAGCTCATCAGCCATTTATGTCCTTCCACCTGATATAAACAGGCTTATAGCTCATAACAAAACCACTACCTGTTCAAGATTAAATCTAAAAAAAAATGCAACAACGTGCTGTTTATTCGGTTACAGACTCTGCAAGTTTAAACTATTTCCGATATTATCAATGAAGTTGGAGCTTCGACGCCAGACTCTAAATGAACCACAGTCCCTTCTGATTAGTGGACCCTCCTGAGCCACAACTGCTCCAGATCACAGGTTATAAGAAAATACAACAACAGAGCTTTTGTTTTTTTGTCTTTGAGTTAGTGAAAATGAAGGTTACAGTTTGTGAAAAGTGGCTTAGTGTGATTAGTGGAAATATCTCATTTTCTTTTCCTTTTCCTTTCTGCTGCATCATGGTTTACAGAAACTTGACCGAGATGGAAAAAGAGCCGTAATTTCCAGTAACCAAGTCATTTATTGTTCTGACACACACACACAAACACATGCAGATGATCACAAAGCTTTTGCAGAGAAAGACACTGAGATTATCATCTGCTGCAGTTATAAATACACATGAAAACTAATGGAAATCCTAGTTGTATTCACACTGTGTGATAAAGCAACAGACTGAGAGTCCAGAGAGTTAAAGAGATGATTTTGCCGTTTCCTGCTGTTTGCGTTTGTTGAATCTCCAACCAGATGGTGGATGTGGCATTTATTTGTGTCAGTGATGTTTCACATTTCCTAAACGCCCCGCAGAGGGAGAACCTCAGCCACCACTTGTTTGAACCCAGAGACCTGAGAAATCTGTTTAAAATAAAGTCGTGTCCAAGTAAATCACTCCACAAATCAAAGGCCACTTAGAGAGCGACAGAAAACGAATAAATAAAGGCAGAAACATGAATCAGTCACTGAGCAGTTACTGTTTTAATAAGCTGACAGACGCATTTTAAGCCACAACACAACATGTTTGAAATTGAAGCTGATGTGACTCTGGGGCCTCTGAGAGGACACACATGCTTCTGACATGTAAAGTCAATTACTTCATTTTCTTTTCTTTTCTTTTCTTTTGCTGCTTTTGTCTGACATTTCTCCACCACCACTGATGACATGACACAGAATCGTTTGTAACTCAACGGTGCAACCTGTAAACTGAAGGTAAACAGGAAAAAGCTGTTATTTCCAAAGTCTAAAAAACCAAGACTGGAACCTGCTTTTATGTTTTTTAACACGTCAGGGTCACTCTGCTGACATGAACAGATTCGCTGGTGCTATAAAAAGTTTGTTAATCGTTGTAAACAAAGCAGTAAACCAGGCCAGTATTTTCATTTATGATCTGATTAATTACAGAAGAGCAGAGGTCTGGTCACAGACATGTAGAGGCTTTCTCTGCGGTCATTTGTCATTTCTTTGTGGGTGTTTTGTGGAAACTAATATACTAAAGTAATTTCATTAGCTTGTAGTTTGCATGTTAGACACAAAGCTAAGCATGCAACGCTGAATACTTGGCATTTTTATGCAATGACTTGAACAAATAAGCTAATTTTGGCAGTTTCTCCCACCAAAAACTTTGCTGCACTTTCAACCAAGAGAGTAATGTTGGTCTGCTACGCTGTGGAGGACGATGAAGTGACGTCGGATGTCGCAGACACTGCAATATGACACTAAAGCAGGCGAAGTGTGGAGGAGCTAGTGCTCGGCTACAGGCTAATCCAACCAAACCAACCATTGATCTAACAAATGTTCGCTCTTTGGACACTAAGCTCGATGACGTCAGCCTGCGGAGAAACACTCAGCCTGTTGCAGCTTTGTGGTTAACCAACAACATCTCAGACAATGAGATCAAACATGAAGAAAACAGAAGATCTGCATCAAACAAGACCCCCAAACTTCTGCTGCCGAAAATGCCAAAAGTGCTTGTGAGGATTATTCCTGCAGTAAAAAGTGTCAAACACATTTATTCTAAAATCTCCATAATTTGGGTGAACTGACGCATTAAAGATGGAAACCCACATTTTATTCATGCCATATATCAGTCAATAGTCGTATCCCTACTAACCCACACCCTCATCCATTACAGACCATACGTTATGTTGTTACATAACTGTGTCTTGTGTCTGAAACGAAGAGATACAGTCATATCTGGCCCAGTTCCCATTTACTGTATATACTCTGCGATGCTCTGTGTTAACAAGCTTCATGTCTGTTTTTATAACACCATGTGCTGTAAAATAATCTGTTAAATGTGTTAAAAAAAGAAAATACAAACATGTTATTGTTCTCCACGTTCACATGTTGTGACTGTTGATCCGGATCCAAAAGACGGAGACATACTGTTCCTATGAATATGAAGAGGCGGCCGGTAACTACTGAAATATTAATTGGGACGTTGTTGATGTTTTCTATAAACAAACATGTGCCTTGGTGGAAACACACGTGTTCAGCAATGTGATCGTCTTTGTGGCTTCACATGTTTAGATTTTCTCTTTGTTAATTTAAATTGATCATTTATTAATCACATAACATGTTGTGACGAAGTTTAAAGTGTTAACACAACATCTGTTTAAACTAAAATGTAATTCACATTAAATGTTTAGAAGGTTTGAAGGTTTAGAATAATATTTAAGTGTTATACATCAGCCTTGATGATATTATATAGTGTATATTAACAGTTCAACTGCAGCGGAGGTTTATAAAGCAGCACAATCAAACTTCTTCAAATATAATTGTTGTTAATGTGGGGATTTCAACACATTTAGTTTAATACTAACAGCGTAATAAGGACGTTAGAGACACAACTCGGTTGGTGGTCACAAGAAGCTCAACATGTTCATAAACATACAGACGTTGACAAACCGTTGGTGGCTCACATCCTCCAATATTACATGACCATGTGAGAGTAAGAATCACAACCATGATGCATCACAGCAGAAAATGCATCAACACAACTAACAACACAACTCCAACACAAAGAGTTTAGTTGAAGAAACTTCCCTCTGAGGTTTAAACCAGAGAAGAAACAAAAACCACAACATGAAAACGCAGCTCGATCGTGTCTAAGACAAGAAATCTCTGATTTACAGACGTACCAGGATATTGTTTATCATGGAGCAACATCACGTCACTGTGACTGATTTAAATGGTCATGTCAGAAATGACAAGTCCAGAGATCAATCAAAAGTTGTCTAAGACCTTATCTGGACCAGAGTTTGACACCAAACTGAATCAAACCTAACAACCTGGTTTATACAACTTTTCTACTCATGTAAGCTGATAAACAGACATTTACAGCCACATTTTTGTTCCTTTTTATTATATTTGTTGTGAAGTTCCTGAAACGTTTTACATGATTATTTCAGCATCAGTTTTTGATATTCATTAAACTAATGACTTCTCTCTCTACATCACATGAAGAGGCCCTCATCCTCCTTCACCCCGAGAGACGTCTCTGTATCCGGCAACGTTGTGTTTCCCCTCAGGAAATGTCGGAAGTGATGAGAGTCACAACAGTTTTGTCCCAAAACAAACAAACTTGCCTGACACCTCTGACCTCTCATCACGAACAGTCATAAGATGGCTCCTGTGACTCTTATATAATGGCTGCTGCTTCATTAATAATAATTGAGCTGTAGCAACAAACCAGAGAAAAACGGAAGAAGAGAAAGGAGGAAGGTAGAAAATGAAGTTTGAACTGTATAAAAAAAAAAAAAAGTCCACAAAAGCTAAACAAGCAAGATACAAATATTTAAACATCTTTCTTTTCATCTGCATCGAGAACTCTTTTCTGAGTAAACAACTTTTTTTGTGATGACTATGATGCTTAACTTCGTGGCCTGTGACCTGCAAAACACTTCACCACAGATCACAGTCCACAGTATTAGTCACCCACTTCATCCTGCTCTCATCAGGTTTTTTCTTCTGTTTGTTCAGCTTGTAAAATAAAAAAATAAATAAAAACAACAACAAAAGAACAAAACATCTGTTCACAGTAACTAACATGTACACGAGTCGATACCTTCCCCTCGGGCCCGAGTCTCTGCCGCTCGTTGTTTTTGACCTTCACACGTTTGGAAGCTGCAGTACGTCGGGTCTAATCACTTTAACGATAAATGTAAACAGAGAGGTGAAGTCAGCAGTAAGTCGCTTCCTGGGTCAAATACAAAGGAATTCAATCAGTGTAATTAAGAGCAGACACATGTAGCAACATATACTGGTTTGGATAAATAAAGGAGATGAAGTGACAGACTGTTGGAAAGGACGTATATGATGTTCTATAGAAAAATAGTCAAATGATGCTGCTGGAGACACAGGTTTCTGTCAGGTCATGTTGGGTTGTGTCGTGGTTGTTGTTAATGTGAAGGTTTGAGTCTCTGATCGTCTGTGTGATCAGATGTGTGTTGACAATATTCAAACCCGGTAACCCTGGAAATGTTCGGCCTTACACGTGTGCTAATAACATGCGCACACACTCACACACGTGTATGCGTGTGTGTTATTAGCATCACTGAGACAGACAGAAGTAGCTGTAGGGTGAATGCTGCTGCACACAGGAAGCACGGCGTCTTCGTTAAAACCTTTTCACAAGCTGCCGCCAAACATCAGCTCATCATCGACGAGACTTTTGTTGTTGTGACATTTTTTCCTCTATCACTTCGTTCTTCTCTCCGTCATGTTTTATTCAGTCTTTGCTGCAGATTTTTGCACCTGTCGTCTATGACATTGAGCCCACACACTCCTTTTCTGTCATCACTCTGCTTTCAGCCTCATGTGTACACACACACACACACACACCTCTGTTCTCCTGTTCTGCATCTTCATTCCTTCATTCATTACCTCCCTCCTCCTTTAAGTCTTCACCTCATCCATCCTTTGTCACTTCTCTCTTTATGCACCTTTACACAGGTTTAATGTTGTTGGCAACATAATAACAGAGCGTAGACCGGTGATTACATGCGTCTATAAACAGGCGTCACATACTGCTTCTTACTGTAACACACATCTCCATTTATGTGACACATTTGAAGGTAATTACAGTGATGTATATCACAGTTTGACCTACATTCTACAGTCCACGCAAAGCTACGTCTCGTGTTTTTTAACATAAAATATTTGCAGGTAATTACAGGGTTTATGTTTCACACTTAAACCTAAACACCACAGTAAATTACAGGGATACATTTCATCATTTCTGCTAACAAGCAAAAAAAAAAAAAAAAAAAAATCCCAACAGTGGTCCTCCTGGGCATGACATGTTACAGCAATTACACACACCACAGTGGACTTACTGTAAAACCCTGGAGGCAAGAAATAGCATGATTTCTAAGGTTTGACAAGTGAAGTGTCAGACTGACAAACACCTCAGACTGAGAGAGAGCAGCAGGAAGAAGGTTCACATTCATTTAATTTCTTTTTCTAATTAATTAGATTTTAAACCCACAAACATGAATATCAAATATCAAATACAGGCAGTGTTTTTAAATAGTTTGAAAAAAAAGAAATATTTGATATTGTGTCTGAAATGTGACAACCAAACTATCCGCCTGCTTTACATTTTTTTTTTTTTTTTTTTTTACTGAGTAGGTCTGTACAGTTTAACACAAAGCAGTGACCACACTTCAGTCCCTAATTTAAACACACTTTCTCTGCATAGATAGATTTTCCTTTTCCCAGCCAGTCTAGGGGATAGCAGAGTTCACAGGCCTGCTTCTGTAACCTCTCCGACCACCGTTTCCAAATTGGGTAAGAAAACTTCCAGAGGACCCTGGAGACGCTTCAGGAGGGAGCTTAACTTCCAGTTAACTACTAATTAATACAAGTGAATATAAAACTGTGTCTTGTTGAAAAGGTTTCATTACCTCAACTTGTTCACCTCGACCCACAAAAGAGACAAATAAGGTTTTATCTTTCCCTTTTTTTTCATACAAGACCTAAAAGTTCACATATTTCAGATTTTAATCCAGTTAAAGTTGCTTTTCACACCTCTGGGGCACGGTCCTCAAAGGACAGTCGTTCCATGAAGTATTGCTTTAATTGTGGCCTCCATCTAGAGGACTTAGACCAGGATGCAGTTTTTCTACATTTTAAAAGAAAAATAAACATTTAAATCAGGGTAAACTCCAAAAACTGCAGTAAGGACAAACATCCCAGCACGGTTAAACACAAAAAGCATCGTCCAAGACAGAAAGATGAAAGACTGCGTGGTGCTGTGGCACATCTTTCTCCAATGAGCTCATCCTAACACAGACAAACTCATTCAGTAACCACAGAGGGACTGGGATGACGGAGGGAGAGAGTGTTAAGAGGAGGCGGATGGAGATGGATAACTGGGTTTGGAGCATCTGCTGAAAGCTTGAGGAGGTGGAGGAAGGAAGGAGGGGGAAGAAAATGGCAGCAGGTCCTGGATATTCAGCACCTGTGTGGGTTTCTTGGCCACGTGGATGTCCGGTGGTGAGCAGGGATTTTGGTTGTGTATATGGACTCATGAAAAGCAGTCAACCACAGCTAATTAGTCGTGGATCGAAATTACAACCAGACACGTTATAGCACATTGTAATGTGGTGTTTAATCTGACGTCGACAGAGAAATACTTGTTCTGCTCTGCTGTTGCTGCCAGATGGATCAGATTAGATAGAAATGACCCCATTTACAATCGCTAACATTTGTTTTGTCAAGAAAAAAAAAAAAAAAAAAAACACAATCGTTAATGAATTATTACTTTCCTAAATATTGGCATTTCCAATCGTTTGGTGAGAAAAGTACATTAATTTAATTGATCTGATTTGTTCAGATAGTGATAATACAATGTGCTATTTACATGGTCATTTTGTTTTGTGCCAGTGGTTCAAAAAGAAAAAAGGCACCGTAGCAGAAAAATATACAATATTCCTCTGTTTTTATAAATACATGTTACCCATGAATGATTTTCTTTTAGTGTTAAAATGTTAACTCAATTAAAATCCTTTTACAAAAATAACAAGAGATTTTATTATTATATTATAAGGTTGTTACCCAAGTAAATTTAAGATAAATGTATTTCAGGATTTCATTTTTACAATTAAAACTGAATTTAATTGAATTCTGTGAAATGACACTGAAGTAGCAACTGGTCGACTCATTTCAAAAATCAGTCCTGAACACTACTGGCTACCTACCAAACCAATGACTTCTCGTGGAACAAATTGGTGGTTGATAGATTTTTCCGTGGCAACACAACAAATAAAAAAATTACAGTAAATCACAATTTGGTTTAACACAAAAGCTTTCATGAGAGTTTGAGTAGAAGAAATGATCTGATCTTGGCGTTTACTCACTGATTTTATTTGTAGATTGTAGATATTTTTAAAATGTTTATTAAAAGGGTCAGGATCAAGTATTACTTAGATTTCTGGCTTTGAGGGTTCACTGACAACTAAACTTTAGCTCATGTAATTCTTTTGTGTTCTCGGTCTATTTAACATGAAAAAAGTTGATTGACATCCAGACATTATATCAACAAGGTACACAGGGAGTCTGGTTCCCATAGAGTTGTTTTCCACTTCAGTACCAGTATATTACTGGATTTATACCCATAACTTATTCCTTGTCCTTTAAAAAAAGACAAACAAACAGAAACATATAGGTCTGTGTTTTTGTTAAAAGTAATATGTCTGTGTGTTACACTTATTTCCATCAAAAAACACACTCTACAGGCAATTTGGACTTTTCCATTTCACTCAAATTCACACAGACACAGAACGACACAGATCTGAGACAATCTTTACTTTGAGGTAAAAAGGCCTAATCACTGAGGTCTGGATGCCAGCGCAGCACGGTGTAGGTTACTCTCCTTTTTAATAGTTTTACAATGATGAGAAAACAATCCACAACAATCCATCCTCCCCAGTGTGAAGTAGGGCGCCAAGTAAAGCTGCCAAAGGAAACACATTTTTAAGAAAAACTGTTCTGGCAGCCAAACGGTCATTCAAGAGCCACCCGTGGATTCAACGGTGCGGTCTGTGTTATGATCAGCATTTAATACTCTTAAATATTAGTCGAAACCAAACAAAAATATTTATTACATATAATATGGACTATACACACTGGTCTGCTGCATAATTCTCATATTAAAAACTAAATATAGGAAAGCTGCTTTTAGCCGCTGCTGCTGAATAAATCTCCAAACAGGACTGAGACTCTGAGAGGCTGCATGTGTAGATAACAAGACAGGTCCAACTGTTGTATGAAATCAGTGTTTCTGGACATTGTAAACTGGTGGGTTATACCAAAGAAGCTAAACCTGATAAACGTCTCTTTAGGTGCTCAGGTCTGCAAGTATGATGTTTGCAATTTTCAGCATCTTTTATTAGCACAACTGCATTGCTGACATTAGCTATTTTACACAAAATACAAAGTGCAACTGAGGTTGAGGAGGATGTCATTTGTTTTGCACATGTTTGGTTATAATATGGCCCTGATGATGGCAGTAGATGAGAAATAAGAGGATCAACTAAAGCCTGGATGATGGACAACACTTCAAGATGTTTCTGTAGAAGTTTATCAACTTATATATCAACCTACAGGTGGCGCTGAAAGAAAAAAAAAAACTGTACTGCATTTCACAGCAGTTTAATGATCCACAGCGATGCACCAGCCAACTGACATTACTGTCTAGTCATGTTACTAATGTGGCTGAAAATATCAAGAAGATCTCAAGCTTCTAAAACCAAAGTTGTTTAAATCCTTAGAGAAGTATTTTTCCATTCTGGGGATCTAGAAATTTTCAGTCAGCAAATATGTCAGGTAGGATTTGGAGCAATAGTTATAAAATACTGCACAAGACATCTGATATTTAAACTTGATGGAACATTCAGCCATAAAAAAAACAAAACTTTAATAGACGTAGAGTAAGTTACTAGAAATGACTACAGGTCATGTGTCAGATGCTTTGAATCTTCCTGTGTGAAACCTATTATAAAAATAAACTCCCTTTGCTTCACTTTGCTGCATGCTGTGCTCACACACCTAGAGGCTTTTTGAACATGAGAGAAGAGGGGACACATCAGGAATAAACACAGCATCGTCAGGCTTAGTTTCAAATTGGAATTTGGGCACAGCAGCAGTGGCTTGGTGGTTGGTTTTAAGAGAAGAAGGTGGTCTGACTCTTTCTAAGAAAGATTTTTTTTTTTTTTTTTTTTTTAAATGAGAGGTTTGGGGATAGGAAAAGAAAAAAGAGGAAAATGACAGCAAGAAAAATGCAGAAGCAGAGTTGGAAGAAGGGTAAGAACAAGGAGAGACGAGGAGAGGGGGAAAAGGTGGTCAGGATCTATTTTGGACAAAATCTGATTTGATCTCAGGTCAGTTCCTGCCAGCTCCAGTCGTGCTCAGTTAATCATCATCCGTCTGGACGCTGGCACTCAGAGGACTGGAGTGCAATCTGTGCCGGTCCACTGATCTGTCCACCCACGACTCTCCACTTTCTCCATCACAAGACTCTAAGCAGTGGTACAGAGTCCAACCCAACTGAGCTGTGTCAAAAATAATATTTCTGCCTCATGTTGAGATCTACATTCTGCATCGTACAATCACAAGGCTAAACTGTTGCTCCGATATGGTGCAATGACTTGTCAGAGTCCCCTTTGAAACTGATCTTTATCTTTCTATTTACAGCAAAGTTAAGCATTAAACGCACATGAGGGGCAGCTCAGGAATGTCCATTGTTTCCCTGTTGATCAGGGGTGTTGTAATCCAGCACTTTCAACAGTCAGACCTAATTCTTGATGTTTGCTATCAACAAAGCTCGGAGCCAAAGTCAACTCCCCTTTGTGTGTCAAATTCTTCACTGTACGACACATGTTGGCCACAGTTGCATCATTATTATGCACACATGACAAAGATTCTTCAAAAACAATGAAGGGAAAGAAAGAACAAGTCGTCACGTATAGTTTTGGCCTCGATTTCAAAAAAGGCACGTCAAATATGTCGGGCGCACAAGGGTGCATTACAGTTGGGGGGTTTTGTTGTCATCTTGAGGTTGAAGTGGTGGATTACAGGAACGTGTGGGCTCTGGCATCGAGGAATGTGGTCACACAGGCACGGAGCCGGGGCAAAGTGTTTATATTGCAACCTCGTGAAACGGGGTACTGTTCATTCGGCAGCCCCCGTGACCTAGATTTAACGAGACAGTACGAAAAATCTGACGTTACATTATACGGAGCTGGATTCTTATGCGGCCTCTCCTTCCAGAGTAAAAAGCACATCAGGAAAAACCCACGCTTTGCTCAAATATTTACAATCTGATTCAAACAGCGATGGCCTTAGCAGAGTGTTTGGGAGATTTTATGATGGCAACCACACAGTGTTTTTCCAAGGCTATTCTCTTTTTTTTTTTTAATGTAGTCTTTGCTGAGTAAATATACTAAGTCATTCCAGTGATGTTGCAATGTTAGCTCGACGGGAATAAGCCTACGGAGACTTAATACGCATTAATACCTTAGGCTCATTAAATCTTTCTCTAAACAGTTTTCCTGGCACGTGCGAGATGATATCTGGAACATCTCACACTTTGACACGAGCTTTTAACAAAAGCCCAATAATAGCAGTTGCATGTCAGCCGGCCAAGACAAACACAACGACTATTTCTAGAGGATATGCACGTGCGGACAGTGATGTCATTCTTTACCATGTTTCTCCACAGCTTTCCTTTGGCCTGTGCCCTCTCCTTTCAGTGAGTGGCCACTTATAATCAACTGCTGCTCCTGCTGAAATCATGGACGAGTCCAACAACCACCTGTTGCCTTAGTTACGGATTAAAAGGACGACAGTGGAGTGACCCAGCAGGCGTTCGTGGTTGGTGTTGTCAAGCGCAGATAAGAATTCGTTCCATGTGTGGACGGAGTCATTGGAGTCGGTGTAAACAGGGAGGGTGTGGGCTTGTGCTCACACTAATAGACACTGAAGGCTCTGGAAGAAAATGAAGGCAAATTCATAATGGATTAACTAATGCTACAATTCCAGCTGCTCTGCACACTGGATTCCATGAAGCCAAAAATAACACGACCAGCCGATCAAGGCACCCCATTGTGTGCAAATTCAGCAATTATATTCATCAAGAATCAAGTGGTTATTCAGCAAATGACGTTCAGTCAAACTTTATGACCAAACTGTGGCGCACAGATGACTTTCTACCAAACAATAGCAGCTCTATAAAAACCATCTTGGATTGGTTTACACAAAAATGTAGTGCTCAGTCTGTGTAACATGATGGCAAACATTTTGCTCCATTATAAAGAATGGAAATGGATTTGATCACATGCTGGAAAAAAATACATTAAAGTCACAAGGAAAAGAAATTTCCTTTCATGTCTTAGCAGCTTATTGTCCACAATTTGACTGTTGCATTTTTTCCTTTGAGTCTTACACTTCACAAATTGTCTCTGACAATATAATATTCACCCTATGGGCTTGTAAGGTGTTTTGGGGGCATATTACTGCTGCCGTCAGCAGCAGCTGCTGTCCATTTGTTTGCCCTGAAAACTTCAAATGTGTGTATTTGCCTTGAAAAAGAAAACACATGCATTTGAAATGTTGTTGCTAAAGTCGATAAAAACTTTGCGCGATTCACTGTTTCTTTGTTACACATCATCAGATTTGCTCTTTTGGTTTCTAGTTTGCTGCTAATAACAAACTGAAAAATTATCATTTTTTTGGCAAAATATCATTAAATATTGAGCCATTAGCTGCTGGGTTTTCATCTGCATCTAATCATGTGAGAAAGGTCAAGTACATGCAACAACATATACTCTGAAACTACTGCACTGTGACTATCTTTCAATGACTGTGCATGCCAACGTCTTGGATCTGTTGCAAGGTAACTGAACAGTTGGTTCTTGTTGTTTCTTGTCATCAGAGACAGGTACAGAACAGATGGAAAGACCAGACGACTGAGTCGTAGCTACCCGCTGACAGTTGTCTGAGGAGGTACAACTAGTGACATGCTATGACTTGGTGTGAGTTTTACAGGATGTAAAGGATCTGCTGCTAAAGCTTCGGTGCCAGACACCACAAGACACCTTCAGAGGTCTCAGCCTCAGCCAGTCGACACGTTTTCTGGGTGGCACGTGAAGGTACAACAGCAAAGGAAGGAGGAGCCGTCATGAAGCTTAAGTTCAATCAGGGAGACTGTTACAGTTACGTCTGATTCATTCAAAATCATTTTGCTCACTCTCTTTTCCCTCCTTCTCCCAGTGAGAATGAGAATTTTACTCCCAATTAAGTTTCTCTCGATTGACAACATGATTTGGTTCTTCCGTGTAACATTTCAGTTGAGTAAAGTGTTAATGTTTTTCCTTCTGGATCCACCTCCTTTCATGTACCAATATCCTGTGAAGCAGCACGTTCACAGCATGATGTCAGTGAGTTAGTGTCAACTATGACCTGACAGGCGTTTCATCAAACAGACAGCGGCGTGTGTGCTCCCCATTGAGCACCCCGGTGTTTTCGTTATGTTGACATCCATCCCTCTGAGTCATATATACAAGCACACACATGCTCTACTGTAAGTGTGTGTGTGTGCATCAGCGCTTGTGTTACAGTCACGTAGCGAAGCAATGTGCCTCAGCACTAATGCAGCTGATGTCAACTCAGGAAGAAGCTGGCAACATCGGGAACTACACATTGAAATTAACATGAAGGGACGTCTGCTGGAGCCGTATTAGACATGTTGGAGATCACGCCTGTACCAGGGGGGTTGATGACGGCCCAAGAAACATGTAAAACGTGACAGGCAGAGAGACTCTGGGAGGAGACAAAGGTCAGAGGGACAGAGGTGGGCAGGAAGATCAAGAAAGACAAAGGAAAAGAAAATTCATAAGAGAAACATGTGGGAGCGAATGTGATGAAGCTGAGAAACAACAAGAAATACTTAAAGAGGATGAAATGAAGTAGCATTAAATCCTCATATTTAATATGACACAATCTACTCTGGATAATGGATAAATCCTGTTTACTTGACTGCTGCCAACATCTTTAAACCACAAAGATGAAAATTTTAGAAGATCAACCTGGTTTGATTACACCTATCTTTTTTTATTTGAATAGTGGTTTATAAAGTTTGCAAAGATCAAAGATTGTTTTCTGACCTGCACCTTTCTCTTGTAATCAGTGTTGTAAAGGTCCAGCTCATCTTGCTCCTGTGTTTACAGACAGTTTGCATCTGGTTCTCAGGTTTTTAATCACAAAAAAGATTTTTATCTCAGTGGCACTTTCCTGAATAAAGTAGGTTTTACTGAAACTGTGTTTTAATATAACTTGGGTTTTATTTTTTATTGCTTTTAGTGTCAGTTCCAAAAAGTTATGATTACACCAGACTGTCCAAAGTAAATGTCGAGATCTTGGAAAGAAGAAACTTTTCTAAAAATAGAAGAAACAAAACAGGAGTCAAAACTCCAGGTTAGTTGAGATCGTTTGAAGAAAAAATGCAAAAGCTCAAATTGTGGCTTGTAAGTGTTCACCAACCGTTGACAGATCAACTCTTTGATTTGACTTTGACCGCCTGAACTTGCACTAGTTGTGTACACTCGCATGTTTTCCTTTTTAGCAACATTGTAGGTTGCGCTTACGTTCTGCCTCCAAATAACTGGTTTAGATCTCGTCATCCCATAAAAGATCAGCGTGTTTGGAAATCTGTCTTTCTTGTCCCATCTGGTCTCAAACATAATGTCGCCAACATGTCCAGATCAACACAAT
Source organism: Polydactylus sextarius (assembly GCA_016801845.1). Classification (NCBI taxonomy): domain Eukaryota; kingdom Metazoa; phylum Chordata; class Actinopteri; family Polynemidae; genus Polydactylus; species Polydactylus sextarius. The sequence continues at coordinate 2,627,817 of CM028912.1, read as the reverse complement.
GACTTTGACCAAGAGAGAACTAAACAATGGAGATAAAAAACAAAAGGCTCCAACGTTCCTGCTTTTACGTAAGGTCCAACAAATACTAACACACGTCAAGTTGCCAGCGTGTCTGTGATGACTGATCCAAGGTCCTGACACTTTAACTGTACAACAAATTCTTCAATGATGCTTCAGATGCTTTACATTTCATTGTAGCTGCAGCATAGCTTCCTTTCACATCCCCCTCATAGCTACAAAATATAATTCATGCAAATTTACAGCAAAACAACCTTCCCTGGTTGTTATACTGTCCATTTTCTGAGTTTACAGCTGCTGTCCTACGCAGTTATGAGACAACAACATTTACGATTGTGTGACTATAACTGACTTTCAGGAAGTCGTTTTGTCAGCCGTTTCCTGCAGCTTTGCCCAGATTACAGGCCCTTGGATGAACTGGCGGCACGGCGCCACTTTTCACCACCACATTAGCCTTTCGTCACCTCCGAGACATCCACCCAGGTGTTTCACTGCGGCCACTGTCACGGTTTATTGTCGATGTGACTGACAAGAAGGCGGTGCGTCTCTCTGTTAGGGGTATAATTACAGCTGTGGGTTTGGCAGCTGATGGCATTGCTGTCATTGTCTGTCTACAGTGACAGGGAGGGAGAGAAAGGGAGAGAGAGAGAGAGAGAGAGAAGGGTGATACTAGAGACGCAGTGTCTGCCAAAATCAAGAGAGAGGAGAAGAGGAGGAGGGTTGAAACACAAAAGGATGTTTGAGATGACAACAGAGAACAACAGAAATTCCAGTCATATATAGGTGAGGATGCATATGTGGGTGTTGCCGTCCAATCCAACAGTGGTCGCCCTTGTTGACACACATCAACAGACCATCACGTCTTAAACCATAGTTTAATTGTGAGGGAAAATGCTGAGCTTCAAATTTACACCAATAACTGCTTCATTAGTCAGTTTATAGGAAGGAACAAGTCTCCTACAACACTACGTATCCTCTTCCGCCTCCATGATGCTGCAAAATGACAGTCACTCGTGGTTCTACACCACACGAGGCAACAAAAGTCTCCAACTGGACTAATTAGATCCATCTGTATCTACAAAACAATCATCAGCTGAACTGATGTTAAGAGCTGCTTTGTTTTAAAATACAACAAAACAACACAGGGAAGCATCAATCATGTACTTTGTGGCCACAAATGTCACATCTGATACAGGCTATTACTGCCACCTTAGAAATAAATAATTATAAAACAAAAAGTGTTTATGATGATATTAATTTAACTACATACCACATGAAAAGAAACTTTTGTGAGCCCAAACGGACAAACTGCACAGTTTCCATGCTTAACTGATTATATTTTGGGATGTTAATCAACCAAAATTAAACCTTTATAAAACTGGATTAAGTTCTGTTAAATGATTTTTATGTGCCAGCATGAGGTAATGATAGAGAACTTGAATATCACCAGGTGAAAAAACAAGTTACTAATCTTTGAACATGAAGGATGAGAACCCACAGTCCTCAATATTGCTATTATTCCTACTGCTCTGAACATTTTTCATATTTCATGAGTTTTTGGACGTGCTGCTCTTTAACAATGCCAACTTTCCTCTCATTTGTCTCAGTCAGAGCTAAAAACTAACATGCTGCCTCTGGACCAGGTGTGTGTTTGTGTGTGATCAGTTGCCGTGTGAAAGTTTACTGTAAAGCGCAGGCTATTCAAAACAACAGTTTTGATGATTGGCAGAGTTTCATGTGCTTTGAATTCACAGTGCAATGGACAGATACTGGTTTTAACAGCCTCTTCTGGTGAAACATGTTGAGCTTTTGAAGTTTCCAACTTTTGCTTTGAAGCTTTTCTCATTTTACAGGGGAAGAAACAGTGAGTGGTGACTCTTGCCAACTTGCCCAGGTGTGTGGCTTCTGCCCCAGTTCCCAAGAAAAAGCAGGTGAACTGGGTTGATTCAGGATTATGATGTGTGGGAGTGTTAATGGCTCTTGTTTTGTGGCCAACTTTTCAGTGGCTGCGGTAAAAGTGCTGGACTTGTTCCCTACTGTTGGTTTTTGAAGTGCAGCGCTTCCAGCGATCAGACGCCGCCGGTGCTTATAAAGACACGACGCCACCGGCTGCTGCTTTGTTTGATAACGGAAATTTGTAACTTCGAAATAAATTCATTCTCACTTCTTTGGAAGTTGTTTTTGTGATGTTGTAGACAATTTTTAAGCTTGAAAATCTGCAAACTGAACCTGGACCCATATATAAGTTGGTTTAGACCCAGGGGTCTAAACCAACAGTTGGCATCAAATGTCTTCAACCCAAATGAGTCAGAGGTTCTTCTCCTCACTCACACACACCAGTGACCTGGAGAGATGGGACCACGACACGGAGACTTGCTAGTGGTGGTTCAACAGTGGTTAAAACGTTGAGCAAGTTAACAAACAGCAGTGTTTCTCAGACATGGAAGAGTCTAGTTTCAAAATCCTCCTCCATGCATTATGGCTAACAAGTGGTAGGTAGCGATAACACTACTGCGCACACACATGTTAAACACTGCTCCTAGGGGCCACCTGGAAAACCAGGTGGTTATGGTGTATCCATTGGTGTATATATGTCGTGCAACTGTTCACTAGTTTGAATCTCAGCCCAGACTGACTTTCCTGCATGTGCTCTCCTCATTCCTCTCTCAATACTGTCTCTATCAAAGGCAAAAAACAAAACAAAACACTCCTAGATGATGCATGCTTGCTACTACAGGTCATGTACTTGTTCACTAATTTTTTCCAAAAATGGGTCTTGAAAAAGAGGTGTCATCTTATATTTGGGTCTATCTCCCAACTTGATTTCAACAGTCAAACAACACGGTGAAGCTCCAGCTACAACATGAGAACACCTGAAGAGTTTCGCTGCCTTTTGCCAAAAGTTTCTGTGTCAAATTCCATTTGAGTTACATGAGCAGCTGTTCTTCCATCTGATTCACGCAGAAATAAATCAGAAGGTGGAAGAGCGACTTCTCACCGTATGCCAAGGTCCTGATGGTGGAATGCGTCCCAGTTGAATCATGTCTCTTGACAGACGTCCTCGTCCTGACAAACAGAAATCTGTCAACGGTTCATTTTATCATCAGTCGGATGCCAAAAGCCTGGGTGGAGAGAAACCGTCTGCTCCACACAGAGGAGAGATTTTGTCTTTTGTATCTTAAAAGTCAACACAATAAAATGTGTGTAGCTGCGTGCTGCTCAAATATTTTTCTATTGTTCTATTTTAACGATGCTCGTAATTGCTGTAGTTAAACCTCAGGCTCATGGAGAATAATGTCAGTCAGCCGAGTGCTGCTCTACTTTATATTTTCTAAATCAAAGCCTTGATCAGCTAACAGTGGTGGATTTGGATGATAAACTATAACTGAGTATTAAAAATCCATCTGCACAACACAGCAACTAAAACCACCATACAATCACTGATGACAATGCTGTGTAGCTTTAATCCTACCCTATTAATCCATATACTACAATGCACTGGGACTTTTCCTGTATTAAGCCTTCGTCTTATTTCTTGTGAGGTTAAAGATGTTACACCTGCTGCACCACAGAGGACATGTAACACAGTTGTCCATCAGAAGATATTTCAGTTTGCATGAATGTGTTTGTAAGTTTTCTCTAAATCCTCACACTAATTACATACAACACACCCTGTCTACTTAAATAAAAAAAAATAAATAAAATGCCTGGCCAAAAAAGAAGTCACCACCTGATGAAGTGATGCTCCATCATGTCTAGTGATTCTGTACCAGCCTGTGGGGGCAGAGCTATGATCTGGGGCTGCTGCAGTTCATCAACATGTATCTAAAGAATGAGGTCAGTTAACCACCTGAATATACTGAAAGAGTAGTTCAGGGAGCATGACACATCATTTTTACACATAAAAATATCATTATTGAAACGATGACACAGTGAATGCTGCTGTAATGAAAGCTAAAGGTCCAATGAAATACTAGTGTGTGACCTATTTTTATTTTGGTGGTGACTCTTTGGCCAGGCAGTGTATATTTGTTGATAAACCCGATCAGTTCATCTACATGAGACATTTTGTAGATGTCTGATCTTTTACCAGAATTTTTTCATTTTATTTCACTAAATTGGCTCCTATTCAACTCAATCACAGATACAAATGTACTGTGCATACATATAGAGCTAATTGTAGATTCAATATTAATAAGCTGTTGCTTTGAACTTAGGACACTGCTACTGAAATTTCATAATAAATTAAAATCACTTTAATATCACTGGATCATGTTTTTGGATGGAAAACATACCCAACAAAATATCATATTATGTCCATCCAAAATATACACCACAGCAACTGTTTCAGGAAGACAAATAGAGTGTATGCTCTGTTAAACTACAAACAACAATTCATATAACATACAAAGGAAACTTTCAGAATTCAACATCACAGGTATGTTTCCTTACAATTACCTATAAATCCCTGTTTCTAACTGAATCAGTGTTTTCTTTGATGATGTAAATCATCTCTTGCCGTCTCGTTGCCAGACTATCACAGCTCTCATGGCCTCAGTCCAACTACCAGAGCAGCTGCCAGGTGAAAACACACACACACCTACGCTATCGCACTCTTACATGTTCTCTCTCACATATGCAGTCAAAGTATCTCACTTTCACACAGACACACACTCCCACGTAGATCCTAGCCCCCCTGTGCCGACCCCCGGCTGAGAAATGTGCCATATCGATGCTGAGAAGCAGGTCAAGCATTCTGTAAGTGCAGCAAAGTGAGATAATTGTAACATAGACTGCTCTCGGATTATTATTTAAACACCCTCCCCCTTCAAACTCCAACTCCCCCACCAACACCACCCAGTCCCAGACTCCTTCAAACCCAACATTGAAAACAACCTGCTTTTCCTCAGAGCTGAGGCCTCTGGTGGAAAAGTTTCGGAGGGTGGATGTTTGTGAGCCGATCGTTTTATTGATGGACAGCTTGTGAAATGCTCAGCGACGGAGTGATTAGTGATCCGGGCTAACGAGCAGCCTGGTTGGTCTGATCTCTGGCTCTCTCCCACCCTCTCTCCCCTTGATGTGGATCCGTGTGATGTTCGACGGGTATTAGGTCACGGAGGCGGTAAGGCTGCTTCTTAAAAACGCTCCGGCTTTTCAACGACTGGTACCCGCTCGTCCGCCGCCGCTGCCACCTCTTAACTATTCCTTTGAACCTCAGGGATGAAGGGGTTGAAGGAGCGAGGAAGCATGACCAAGAGTGAACGAACACATGTGAATGTGTGTGTATATATATGGGAGGATGTGAAAAAGGAGGGGAGACATCAGGAGTGTTGGGGGAGGAGGTGGGTGAGTGAGGACCACAATGGGTTCACAGACAGTCCCCCCGACTTCAGCTTGTTTTTAATGACCTGCTGGAGCTGGAGCTACTGTGGCCTGGTGCCCTGCTTTTAAGATGTGATGTTGGCTGCTGGTACCAGTTTGTTGCAGGATTAACACCTCAGACTTTGATGTACAGAGTAAAAAAAAAAAAAAAAAAAAAATTCCTCTACACTGTAAAGAAATGCAGTTAAACTCAGAGCCACATTGCAGAGCAGCTTCGGTTGTTTTTAAACATCAATTATCCAAACTTACAGATCTTTTATTGTGGACAAACAGATGAAGATGCTCCATTACAGATGATTGATCAGCTCCCAAACTTTCCCATAGATGGTGATCCAACCATCTATCTCTTAACTATACTGTTGATCCGACTGTGGACAAGGACAGAAATACACCTTGAACAGTTCAGTCACCAACGTAAATGACCTCCTAGTGACTCTACTGCCATTAATAAAAGTAAACAATCATTAATGCTCCATCCATCCAGTGATTAAGTTTTCTCTAAAGCATGTTTTATGTATGAAAGTAAATTCTAAGCTCATTACATCTATGTTCACCTGTGCCTCTGTTTACTTATTTATCAGCAAGATTATGGAAAAAGAAGTGAACCTTTTTGCACCAAAGGTGATGGAAAGATGGTTCAAAGACCTGAGAACAACCCATCAAATAAATACTGGTGTGGATCTGCATTGTGACAGGACAACGCCACCGGAAATAACGTATTTCATTGCATCTGACTTATGGTGTTGACATCTAACGAGTTTGTCAGATCTGAACGATTACCTGGATCTGCACCAACTCTTACAGACACGTGTACGTATGTTTGGACTTGGCAGATGAATGTGCTCAACTGAGTTATGCATCTCTTTCAACAGTGAGGCTGAATGTTTGATAGTGTATCAAGGTGTTGCTACGGAACCTAGTGACTATAGTGGATCAACAACTACCTGCCAGAGGAACAGGAAGAAAAAAGGGCTCAACTATCATCATCTTTTCTCTAAGCAAAGCCAGTTACACTGCATTAATATATCTAGTACTAAAATAAAGATGAGAACTGAAGGTGTTTGGTCAAACAGACCAAAACCAGCCTTAAAAAACTCTTGTGATTGTCAATTGGAAATCTTTAAGATACAGACATAATGGATCCATTTGGAGCATCTTGTTTAAAAAAATATAAAAACATCTTCTGCCCTCAATATCATCATTATTGTGCATCGTGTGTATTGATACGGTCACTTCACATAAAAAAAAAAGAGCAGTCCTGTGTCTGTTTGCATCAGTTGACCTGGATCTAATTATAGCCACTACTCTCATATCCACTGATCAAAAATACAATTTGAAAATTATTTTTAAGAGACATAAAGCAGAAAGAAAACCTAATAAAAAATGAACCTGCTTGGTGTTGCAGATAAACCGTTCCAGACTCTTTGAGCACAAGTCTTTGTGTGATAACGGGACTTTCTTTGACCAGACAAAGAGACAAGAGAAGATATAAAGCAACTGTCATTTGCCATCACCTCTGCTCTTTTCATGCTGTGATCATGTGGCCTGAGGCAAACACTTAAAACCAATCCATGAGTCTCCTGGGCCTTTCCTGTCTGCTGACCTTTCCTTATAATTTTTCAGCCGGGACTCGACTCAATAGTCTCCATGAGGAAAAAGCATTGAGCTTGATGATCTTTTTTTTTTTTTTTTTTTTTAAATTATGTTATTAATGGACCTTAAAGATTCATCTGAGTGCATCCTGACGGATCTCAGAAAACATTTAACTGCCAGAGTTCATGTTACAGTCTAGTCAATGCATTCAATGCTCTGACCAAGTCACCTATAGGAGACAAACACAGGAACAGAAGGGGGTTGTTTTGTTTAATAAGACCTTTGAGGTGAACACAAATAGACGTCTTCTTATTAGACATCATCTCCTGTCAGACGTGATGACCCACAATGAGTCAATGATTCAGGAAATAACAGTGAAAAGTAGAGATGACTGATGAGACAACGCAGCTTAATTAAAGGGCATCATTAATGAGTAAGTGATTTGATAGAGGTTTTAGGTGGGAGGGTGTTATTGTTCATATGGAAACAAGGAAAATCACCCGAGGATGGGAAGTGACCCACATTTGGGAAGAGGAGAAAGGGGTTGCAACCCCCATTCCTCTAAATGGCACCCCCCATGTCCACATCCTCCCCCTGGGTAGTTCACTGATTGGTTCATTACCCATACTGAACACATCCACTACCCCCACACTGATACACACATACACCACCACCCCTGCCCCCCCACACACCCCCAACCTCCAGTCTGTCTATGATCATCCTGGTGAAAAAAAGCAACATCCAGATTCCTTCAGTGTCCTGATCACATTCATACATACATGGATGGACCAAAGCTCAAGTTTGCAAAAATCTCTTCAACTAATCAACAGAAAATAAGTTTTTCATTGATTAGAATTAGATCATATCAGATATAAAGATGCAGCCTCATTTACCGTCCATCAAATACAACTGGTAACACACCAATTAATGGAGATGAGAATAGGTTAAATGATTTACACACACCAATAAAAAACTAGTGATAGAAACACTTAATATTTTGAATATTTCTCTCAAATACTGCCAAAACATTTTTACTCTCCCATGAGGTGGTTTTTCCATGTGATGATATTAAAGTGTGTCAAAAAGGGTAATGGAAACACTTTTTTGCATTTACACGTCACCGGAAATTAAGATTACTGTTCCTAAACCATGAAAACACGAGGCGCTTTCATCCATCTTCCTCAAAGTGAAGTCTCACAGGATGAGATTTAACAAGAATTACAGCTCATACGCATAAACACCCTTCAGTGGAAACACCTGCAAGTCAAAATTTTAGAGATATTGCTTTTATTCTGTGAAAAACTGTAAGGGAAACCCAACTACAGTGGCAGAGATGTTTAAATGTTAAAAACCCTTTTAACAAACGTGTCCAAGGTGTTTTCCAGCTTCCTACTAGCAGTCAGGTGTATTTTAAAGCTGCAAGCGTTTTGACACTTCACACCAACAGACTCTACTTTCTCCATGAGCTACATTTACTTGGACACTGTGATAGAAATGGGAGTTGTTCTGTTAAAACACATGCATGTCAAACTGGTCTCTGCCATCTCAGCACGATGTGCTGCACTTTCATCGGCCCCTCCAGGGATGAACGTTCTTCAGTTGAACGCTCTCTGAAGGTTAAAGTTTTAACCGTGTCGTGCACTTGATGGTTTACCTTCACCATCTGATGCCTGTGCCTCTCTGCTCTCCACTGCCTGTCACTCCAGCTTATTGCTGCTTCGCTGGGCGGCCGGCCGTTGTCCCCAGGCGACGATGCTGCAGGCAGCTGCACTCAGATGGAAGAAGACGGCCGACAGGCTGCTGAAGAATATATCACAACAATATTACAAGAGGAATGTTTATTGTAATATACAAGGAAAATAATGCAAGAAAACGGATATTAAACTGTAAACACAACCAGTAACCCTGCACCATCACCTGTGATCCAAACTGTAGTTTACCAACAAGTGGTTATGATGAGAGCAGTGAAAAGTGATGCCAGATGATATTTCTGCTTTGCAATGTTTCTCACATGGTATTTACAAAAAAAAAAAAAAAAAAAAAAAGGGAACATATTTGCACATAAGTAGAACTCAGGGATCTAAGGGGCGAATCTGTGTCCGGCTTTAGTCTTTGGCGCCATCAAGTGTCCACATACTGAGAGCACAAGCATCTTTTAACCACTGATCTGATGTGTTGCCATGACTGTGAACATCATTAAAGTCCCTTTATGTGGTCTGTTACAGTCATTTATATTGTATTTCTGAGTCTATGTTTATTTTTTTCCTCCTTTTAGTTACTTTGAAGACTTTTTTGTCTAATTTTAATTTTCACTGCAACATAAACTTCCAACCTCAAGGATCTTGAAATGTTTGTAAAAGAAACCAACAGGAAAACACAAAAACCTGTTAGTAATTTCATAAAAACAAAACAAAACATTTGATGGCAAGTAAAGGTATTGACTTTGATTTATTTAGTGTTTAGTTGCAGATATTTAACATCTTTATTTTGTAGTTTTCCTGCTATAACTTGAGCTGTAAGATAGTCAAACTTACCAAATTGTGGAAGCTGCAACACTTCCTGCTTCCTCCAGGTCTGGGCTGCATTACAGAAACCAGAGAGCAGCTGCTTTTATACTAGAAGCCCTGCCTCTGGGACAAACCACAATTAATTAAAATCAATTACCCAACATATGTAATATTCAAACAAACATTTTGTGAACATCAATTTGTTCTGACTGAGGAATATCAGGATTACTTACACTTATACTTTAGTTTAAGCTCCAAAAATCTTATGTACTGATGGAAACACCCCAAGTTTTTTTTTTTTCAAAGATGGTACAATCTGCCACGAGCATTTCTTTTTCTACTAAAACCTTTAAAATATATGTATTCTGGTTTGGCAGTAAAACAGATGAATAAACTCGGTGAAAACACTTTAAAACACAGGGAATGTGTCAATAAATAAAGTATCACAATGTGCTTCTTTAGTTTTTTTCTACCCCAAGAGGAACTGTTACCTAATGCTAGCTTACTATGCTAACTAAAATCACTTATGCTAACTCCCCAAAGACTGGCAATGATAGTTTAACACTAAGGACAGAACTGCAACAATATTAGTCCAGAACATCAAACCTTCAGTCAGTCTTGTGGACCCTGACTCACCTGGAGTAGAGTTTCTCAGTATCTGCAGCATTTCCAGTGTTATTAGCATCTGAGTCATGTGTTCAGAGCTGGGAGTCATTTCAGGTTTTAGTTTGCTGTTGTTTGTCTCCAGTTCTTCATTGTTCCAGTCGTTGTCCATCTGTGTGTCTTCGTTACAGTCGGCTGACAGTTGTTCTGGTTCACTTGGTTGACACGTTTAGCATTTAATTTGACAAACCTCGTCCTGAAGAAACATCTTCTAACTGGCAGTGTGGTGGTATTCAACCTCTAAAACTCATAAAACTCACAAGATGCACTAACTTAAAATTTTGCACAGATTTTTATATCTGAATATTCTTGACCAGAAGATAGATTTTCTCTAAAAACCATGTCCATTCACTTGATTATTAAACTCTGTTTGTACTGGCTGATCCTCAGTAGTAAAACCACTGACAGGTGAAGTGAACAACCTCGATGACCTCGTTATTATATGAAGTTCAGCTGTTTAACCTGGAGTCGTCTCCACCTGAAGGTTACTTTGCCACATACAACCCACCTGAAAACATCACACCAGCACTTATAGAGAGTGATTCAAGGAAGATGAGAAACAGCTAAAGTTGTCGATTTGGTTTCTAATCTTTGGATCCTAATCTGATCAAGTATCTGTAGGAGGAGTTGTATTTAATGATATGGACGTACTTCATCCACACAACTGAGTTTTCTAAAAGATATGAGATTGTGATTGAAGGAGTAATGGTGATTTGTGTATTTTTTTTTCAAAGCAAAGTCTTTTGTCAACTTTTACTTGTTCGTGAACAAACATTGGAAACGTAATTAAAACAAAAATCATGTTATTGTCAGTTTTTCCACAACTTAACCTCATGTGATTTGTTTGGTTTAATGTGATGTACATTGTGTTGTCAAGAGTCAGACAGGTTGACAACACCAGTTCATAATGATGAAATCAATCCTCCAGACGTCATCAAACATCTCTGAACCTTTAAGACCTGGAAAAAGAAAAATCCAATCTGACTTTTTGTGTAAAAACTCTTCGCTTTGATTCATTTTTTTTTTCTCTCATTTATTTGAAATGCAACAGCAGGTTCTGACACCAGTAACAGCCGTTGAACTCTGTTTGGTGTCGTTGAGCAAAAAGACATTTCAAGACATTGATCAGTTTGAAACTGGATGTTGTTCTTGAGCGTCACTGAAAATACACCGTGATGTCGGCCTCATTTTTTTTTTTTTTTTTTCTCCTGCAGGGCAGTACGAGCAGGAAGTGACTTCTCTGATTAACTCTCTCTTCCAACAATATCACAAAACAGACAGGTTTGATGTGAAAATGAACAGAACTAATTTGTTATACAGAATACTTCAAGAACAGAAATGATTGCACATTAAAAATAAAAAAAAACAAGGGCAGTAATATTACATTTTTGGCATCTGTGCTGTTGCACACATGGTGGTGGAGGTGGTGACAAGTCATGCAAATCATTTTAATCTAGTGACTGAGAGGGGGATTTAAAACTAGGACAAGGAAATATCAGAGTCTGTGAGTCAGAAGACGACTGATTTCATCTAATCTGATGTGGCCTCAGCTAATGATGCTACTTTACTGACAAAGACAACATTTTTTAAACATGTTGCTAAAAACCAGGATCATATTTGTCTGAAATCACGTTCTAATAACTTAATAACTAGATCTCTGGTTCCCAGTGTCATTTCTACAGGCACCGTCTTTTTCCAAGTGCTTTCTTTCTTTCTTTGTTAGTGGTCTTTCTTTTTTGTGTGGGAATCTCTACGCACTTTAGGTTAATGTCAGTAGTACTGCATCTATTAACATCTCTTTTTATTCAACCAACAGTCTAAAGGTTCAAATCTGCCAACTTGATACTTTAAATGACTTTTTTTTTTTGGCATTTTTGCTTAAAATCTTGTAGACATTTGGCAAAAATAATTCATTAAAATAAATATCACAATGGAATTAAGTTGGAGGTTAAAGTGACAACATAAATATAATTATCAGCAGAAATAGAAGTTGGGATCTGGGCACTGACTGCTGGTCGATTAACCCTTTAGACCATAGACAGAACATTTGTCAGCAACAATTTTGACCTGATCTGAATCAAAATCCAAACAATGGGACTGTGAGTGACTTGATGCTTTTTCTTTTTATCGTTTAAGAAAATAAAACCTAATGAATTATTTGGGTTAAATACTGGTCAAAACAAAACAAGACATCTGAGTTTGTGAGTTTTTCCATTATACTCTATACATTTTATGAACAAAACCAAAACGTGGAGTAATGGGAGGCCTCTGGTCATGGACACTGTCTCCTATAGCATCTTCTTTGATACTACTACTACTGCTATTACTACTACTACTACTACCGGAGTAAAAAAAGTTACAGTGTTGTTTTACAGTTGTACCTGTTCTCATAGCATCATGATGATTAATGAGAAACACTTAGAGCGTCTAAACATTAGCTCCTCCTCAGTTTCCTCCACATAAAACATTTGTTTTTTTTGGCTGTAGTATCTGAACAGAGATGGCAGTGAGTGTTGTGAATGATAAACCTCAGCTCCAGGCTTTATAATTCGTTAGTGTCACTTAAGGTTAAAGTCTCTGCTGGATTTGATGGTGTTTCATTTTTTCAGGCACTTGTTCCCATCGCTAAAGTCTCCAAACCAGCAAAGTGATCGAGCAGCCGTTGAAAGATGACAAACAAGTTGACTGATTTATTAACTAGCAAAAACTGAAGAGCGGGTTCATTGTAGCTGATTTACAGCCGCTTGATCTACAAGCTATTAAACACTCGGTGATGAATAAATGAGGTTTAAAATGAGATGGTGATCGAGTCTGTCATGAGAAAAGTGGAGAGCTACATGTAAATTTACAGAGGGAAGGGAAGACATGAATCAGTTGATGTGAAGAGCCCCCTGGTGGAGTAATTATAATAATCTTGTTCCATCCAAATTCATAAATACCTGTAATCAGAGCACAATAGAGGGCGATCTTTACGAGTATGTAAAATCAGTGTGCAATCAAACATCAAGTCTTATGCCTTTGGAGTCACCAACCAACCATTCAGCCGTGAAGCGCTTTTGAAATTTTTAAAGTAAAATTTGTTCAGAGCAAATAATCTAAACACAAACTCAAGTGGAAATAGTTGTTTTCTAGTTTGTTAACTAGGTCAAACACTTCCAACATGTATTTTGTGAACTCACGTCTCCCCCTGACACTTCTTAAAAACTTAAAATAATTATAATAACAATATCTTTTCCAGTATTAAATAATCTTATATAAAAACACACACACACACAAAAAATGTTTGCAATAAATGGCAATGCTCCCTCTAAGAGTGCCCTGCCCCTCCCAACCCAACTCCCTCCCTCCCTCCCCACCCAACATTTCTATACACATCATCATCATCATCATCATCATCTCACGTCCACGTCCTTCTATGAATCCCTCGTTCCCTTCATCAGTAACGTTTACTTCCATTGCCACGGCTCCATGCAGTTGCAGTACCAGTTATTTTTGCAGCAAATTGTCTCTGTTGCCGTCGTCGTTCAAGTCTAAGTCTTTTGTATATTTCAATGCAAAGCTGCACAGACATTGTGAAAAAAGCTTGATAGGTGATTTTTTTTCTGGCTTGCTTGTATACAGATATATATATATATATATATATACATATATATATATATATATATATATATATATATATATATATATATATATATATACACATATATATATATATATATATATATATATATATACATATATATATATATATATATATTTATTTATTTATATTTTTTTACTCATGTCATTGGATTAAACGTGTATTGGTAATGGTATAGTAATAATGAGGATAATAGGAACAATCATAATCTGAGATTAGGAGTAGGAAACACGGCTTGCTACTTGCTTGGAGGATCCAAGGGGCTGGATGTTTTAAGGATGAAGGAGAGACAGACAAGTCAAGACAGACATTGATTATTTCTTCTCTGCAGTAACGATGAGACCTAAACAGTCAGTAAATAGTTTTTTTAGGCTCCACTCAGTGTCCACGCCTCCTACCAATCACTGGTCAGTTTGGTGCTTTGGTCCCTTTTCGGAGGAGCGGGAGGCGGACCTCGCCGCAGCGTTGCATAGCCTGAGATGTTGGCATGTTTGGTGGAGTGGGAGTGTGTGTGGTGGCGGGACAGAGTTTGGGAGTGTCCTCGGACGCCACCGCCCTGCTGCTGATGGTGCTGCTGCAGGAGCTCCGGAGGCGGCGGTGGGAGCAGCGCCATGTCGTCCATGGTGCCAACAGGCTCCATCTTAGAGGAGGTGATGAGGTGAGAGGAGGTGAGGGAGCCGTGGCGAGACATCGACTTCCTCTTTAGGGTGCGGTTCAGGTCTTCCAGGAAGTGAGGCTTTAATGCAAGGGAGGTCGGTCCTGGTGATTTTGGGGAGGTGGGCGGGATTGGGGAGGAGGAGGAGGAGTAAGAGGAGAGGGAGGGAGGTGGAGTCTGAGACAGAGGAGGCGGCGACAGCGGCATCGCAGGTGTGTTGTCGTACTGGGTCGTGTTACTGGACCGGCGGTTCAGTGTCGGAGGAGGGACCGCCCCCTTTTTCAGCGAGCCTTGTTTCCATGATGATGACGACAAGGAGGAAGTTGGTGGCTGTTGATGTTGCTGCATCTGAGGTTGGGGGTTCACGACGGCGACTTTAGGAGGGTGATGAAACTCTGATGGGTGAGGGGGAGGAGGGAAGAGCTCAAAGTCACTGGGGGGAGGTGGGAAGTAGTCAGGAGAGGATTCGAGTTGAGGAGGCTGGGATGGGGGAGGCGGGGGAGGAGGGGATGGGAAGTCAGATGGCTGATGGTGTTGACCGGTTTGAAGCCCCTGTAGTGCCAACGGGAGGTTTGCCAGGTTGAGTTTCCCCGGCTTTGGGAGAGGAGCAGGAAGAGCGGCGGAGTCCTTCGACGGAGACCCGGTCGCTGACGAGGAGCTGGACGACGTTCCCGTCTGAGGAGCTTGACCAAACTTGTTGACGAGACTCTCCACCTTTTTCGGCCTCTCGTCCTGGGCCTCTCCAGAACCGGACCCGGATGGAGGAGGCCCTCTGTGGCGTTGGTGGAGGCCCTCGCTTGGTGGAGCCTGTAGATGAGGCAGAAGGTGACTTCTTTATCGGCGAGCCGGTCTTAGAGGAGGAGGATGAAGATGGAGGAGGAGGGAAATCTCCCAATGAGCTATCAGGGGGAGGTGGGGGGAACTCTGGAGACTGTGGAGCCATGACGCCTCCTGGCTGCCACTTTGGTTTTGCTTTAACCGCTGGAGGAGATTGAGGAGCAGCAAACTTGGATCCGTCTGTAGAGTTGGGGGCAGGCAGAGAGGAAGGAGCAGCGTTACCTGGAAACTGATTGACAATCTGTTTGACCAAAGAGGAGGTAGCGGCCGCGATGGAGACGGAAGAAGAGGAGGCGGAAGGAGAGATGGCCAGATTTTTGGAGGAGAGACTGTGCTGCTTTGGCAGAGTGGGAGGAGGCTGATTCGGGGAATGTCCTGTTGAAAAACTTTGCTGCTTTTTAACGGGTACGTGGCCACTGTGAGGAGGTGTTGGTGACACTGGAGAAAGAGCAAGTGGAAGAGAAGAAGGACCCGAAGGTTTGCGAGCAGTTTGTGGAGGAAAACCACCAGTAAAGGTTTTAGGTGGAGCTGGAGGAGGTGCACTGGGAGACAGAGGCCGCAGAGCTTGTAGGGAGGAAGGAGGAGAGAGCTCAGTAGGAGGTGGAGGAGGAGGAGAGTTGTCGTCGTTTGCTCCTGGGCTGAAGTCGTAAACCATATTGGGAAACTTCTGTGCCAGGAACTGCTGGAGGCCAGCGTTGGAGAGCTGAGGGCAGGAGTTGGGGATCAGCTCTGGAGGTGGAGGCGGCAAACCGTTGGTCTCCAGACTCTCAGGTGGAGGAGGAGGGAGGTAGGAGTCCTGCAAGTCGTCCTCCATCAGTGGTGGAGGTGGCAGAGAAGAGGAGGGGCTGGGTGGACCGAGCTTCAACGCAGCCATGGCTGAACCAGGAGCTGGAGCTATGGGTGGAGGAGGAGGTGGAGGAGATGGTGGTAATGGAGGGGAAGAGCTGTACGCAGCGGGCAGGGTGTTGTAGTTTGGTTTGGCAGACTGGATGGGAAGAGCGTTGGAGATGGCGGCGCCGGGCGACTGCGTCCTGGTCTGGTTCTGGTTCTGCAGTCGAGCCAATGTGCTGTACTTGACGTATGAGGAGGTAGGTGCCGGCTGATGGGCCACGCTGGCGATGGGAGGAGGAGGTGGAGGAGGAGGAGGCGAGGGCGGCGATGGGGAAGAGTCCTCTGATTGGACGAGACCATCAGTGTAGCTGGTCCGAGAGGGTGGAGTCTGAGGCTGAGAGAGAGGGAGGGGCTGAGGTGAGAGGGTCGGTATCTGCAGAGGAATGGGTCTACTGATCGGATCGATCTTCATCATCTGCAGTCGGAAAGAGGAAGGAGGGAGGAGGAGGTGAAGAGAAAGAAAGATGGTGAGAAAGAGGAGCAGAATTATTAAGAGTTAGAAACAACTCTACTGTCTGATTAGAGATGGGTTCAGGAAACTTTAAGTTTTATTTGAAACTGGTTCAATGTTGGTAAAACATAAGTTCTGCGTTCATCAAATCCTTTGAATTGAATCTTTGATTTGACTTAATGATGAAGGGAGAGTGACACATGTTCTGTCTAAAAAACAAAGAGACTAAACCAGTGTAAAAAAGAGTAGAAAGATTGAAAATATAGGAATAAAACAAAATATAGAGTAAAAAGAAGTAAAAACTAAAAAGCTTTTTTGATGTAACATCATGCGACAGAGATGTTTTTACATTAAACTAAACTACATTAAACAGATGTAGTCAGTCTCTACTATGTGAAAAGATTCAATAAAAGATTTGAAAGTCTTACAAAGTGTTGACACCTTCATCAAACCTCATCATCTTCAGATAAGATGCAAAAAGTCACACAACCAATCAGAGAAAAACAAACTCCGTCACACTTCAAACACATCACAACATCCTTCAACAAGTCTCCGGGGTCCTACCATTAAAACTCTGAAGATGAAGTTGACGTTTAGTAAAACTTTGTCTATTTCTCTCTGAGCTTCACTTTATAAGGTCTGTGACGATTTTAAACACGATATGTTACGATGCTTCTGAGTTGAAACTTGTAATTGTTTGGTTGAGTTGTTTCTATCAGGAAAGCAGCTTCATACCAAACAGGTTATAATGTGGCTCCAGACTTTAAACGTGTTCATCTGAGTTTAGAAAAAAGTCTTTGTGATGTTATTTATTAGTTAGGACATTCCTTCACACCAGGAGGTTAGAAATCAATATTGAGCTGCAGCCGTTTAAACACAACAGGGAGTTGGTTGAGAGTGAACCAGAAAGCATTTTTTAAACATAAAATGATTTTTTTTTTGATGATTGCAGAAGTTCTGATGATCAACAACTATAAGTATCAGTCTATCCTGATTATATTTACAACATTAATGGCTCTAAATGTTGGTTCGTATTAATTTTCTGTTTTTTTTTTTTTAATTTCACATTTTCCTGGAGAGAAAGAAAACCTGGAAATTTCACACAAGATTCAAGCTAAGAGAAGATCTTTTTTTTTTTTTTATTTTGCTTTCTCACACAAATATATTTATCATCAACTGATCTTCACAAAGCTCAGTTACCGTTATTAAGTGAATTATTTTTACTATTAAAAGTAAAGTAGATGAGATTAAGACGCAAACCAGTCACTTCACAAGAACCAACACAAACATCAGCTGTTGTTTTAAAAGCTGCAGCCAAATTGTTAACATGCCTGTTACATCACTTCCTGTCTAACCTCCGCTCCCTCCTCCTCCTCCTGCACAAAGAGGAACTGGGATTCGTCCCTTCGCCTTAAACCGCTGGCAGGGAAGCAGACGGGAAACATGGGAAATGTAGTCGTCAAATAAACAGGACAGTGACACAATGACAGGAAAGTAGGAAAGGGCAGTTAGAGAGAGAGAGCGTGTGTGTTTGTGTGTGTGTGTGTGTGTGTGTGTGTGTGTGTGTGTGTGTTCACACCTCTCCTTGTGTTCCTCTCCTCCAGGCGTCAGAGAAGATGGAGCTGACGACACTTTGGGAGCGGGTGTGGCCTGCTGATGTCATCTCTGAGACGCCACTGTCTGATTGGCTAGAGTGGTTGGACTGTGACTCTGAGGTAGAAACAAAACATCAGTAAGTTCTTATTAAGTTTCTACTGATGTGAAACTAATGAATGAATGAGTTAGTTACCAGTCAGACCTGGGAGACTGGAGGAGCTGGATCCAGACTTGATGGAGGAAGATGAGAGTGAAGACCAGTCATATGCCGCCTCCGTCCTCCTCATTGCCTCCTGGAAGTTGATGTACAGCTGCTTCCCGTACTGACGGACACACAGACGATAACAACAAACATGTTAACAGCTTTGATACTGATTCCCTGCTCTTCACGGATACATCAGCCTGTCGTTCAGGAAAATGATGAATCTGCTGATGAACAACCTTCATCACCAGTTGTTATAAAAACAAGACGTTGGGTAAGTCTTGTAAAACAGTGTTTTTAATAAACTCTGGGTTCACTTACTAAGTTATCAGTACTTCAGTTTATGTGTAGGGACCCTATTCATGCTACTGCTGAAGTGAAGTGATATTTTGAGCTTTATTAGTTTTTTTTATCTATTATAATTCACTTTGTGTTGAAGTCCATGTTAAACTGGGACATTCACAGAAAATATCGGGAGTTGTAAATTTAGATTTAATCTGATCTTCAAGTAAAAAAAATGAAATATGACCCAGAACAAAAAACTGTCTTATATTTAGGTCATTTATATATATATATATATATATATATATATATATATATATATATATATATATGAGGTATATAGTTTATATACACATCAGCTTACTTTTCATTTTGATTGCTGAAGTGTCGTTGTTGAAGTTGAAGTGTCCACATGTAAACAGTTTATCCCGTTTACAGAAACATGGATTTGATCTTTTCCTGGTTTTGAGAAAACTATGATAAACTAACTGAAGTGACTCTGGTAGAAACATGATGATAAATATGTCTTAGTATCCAGGTTGTCAGAGTCCTGCAGGTTAGCACATCAAAGTTATTCAAAAACGGGAGAAAGTTCAATCTAAGTTATAACTCAATAAAAATGTCATGTCCCAAATATGAGGCTCAAAATCAGGAAATGAATGAATGTGTAAACAAAATCAGAATTTATACAGGATCAGACGTTTAATATTTTACATCAGGGTCATTTGTTACCTTAGCGATACGAATACTGTTGATCCACTGTTGCAGGGTCCTGACATCATCACAGCACAGATATTTGATGTACTGGGACTTCTTCTGGATCTGAGGGTGCTACACACACACACACACACACACACACACACACATACACACACATTAAATTATTACTTACTATGTTACTCTTATTAACACACAGCACAATGTTTTATTTGTATTTTCTATTAAATTTGGTTGTAATGACTCCATCTCACCACTGGGTGGCACTGTAGGTCAAGAGTACCTCATAAAACACATCTGGTGGTTTTATCTGTGTGTGTGTGTGTGTGTGTTCATGTACCTTGAGCACCATGCAGTAGTCTGTAGGAGCCTTGTACTTGCTCTTGTAGTCCTGACCATTGTAAACGTTGACGTGGTCCAACTGGAGGAAACACACCAGGTCTCTGGACGCCTACGCACACAAACACATTATATTTATTTTTCTTATCAGGTTAATAATTAAATAAAGATAAATATTGTTGATATATCCTTTCTTTCAGACCTTAGCTTTTCCTTTGGGGACGTAGTAGATACCGGAAGCTCTTAGCAGGAAGTAACGTTTCTTCCACGACTTCTTTCCGTCTTCTTTCAGCCACAACACTCCCTCCATCTCAGGGACGGACACCGAGCTGCCCCCGAAACACTCCTGACACACACACAGAACCAGCAGACTTGTTAGTGAGGGATTATTCATTTTATCTGTTTTCTGGGTTGAAACAGATTAAAATTTCCTCAAAAAACACTGAGATAGAACCTGGTTGAAAATTGAAATGAAGGACGAAGATGCATTTGTGGAAGCAGCTCTCTGTGTGTGTGTGTGTGTGTGTGTGTGTGTTTGTGCACATGAAAAGCAAACACACTGACCTCTAGAAGAGCTTCTTTGTTTCTTTCAGCCATCTCACATGTCTCCTTCCGCCCCAACAAGTAGTTCTGTAAACAGGCAAGAAGCAGGAAGACGAGTCGCTGGTTAGTGACGCGAAAATACACCTGTATGGTTTTAATGTTCACTTCACGTGTTGTGTTTGTGTGCGTTTGTGTTTTCATCATCTCACCTGTGGGTTTTTGAACAGCGCGTACTTCTCAATGCGCTCGGTGAACATCAGGCGGTTCTGACTGTCTCTGGTCCAGTTCAGCAGATTCTCCACCAGGTTCTCGTGATCCTCGAAGATCCGCTCTGCAGACAGGATGGATGAGAGTTTGAGTTTAAATCAAAGCAGAAAAATCAGCAACAATAAGACGCCTGTGTCATATTTCTCTGAGTTACTGTGTTTTACTGTGCATTTTATCATCTTTGGTGTGTGAATTCTTGAGTTATGACCAGAAATGAGATCAGAGTGACCTTGACTTTCAACCTTTAAACACCTCGATCTAATCAGTTCATCCTCCACCTCCAGCGAACGTTTGTGCCAAATTTGATTAAATTCCCCCGAGTCGTTCCTCAGATATGATGAACACAAACGACCTGAAAACCTGACGTCTCTGACACTGAGTTCATTTTTTCCCCTCCAGTTAAATTCAGTTTTTCCTCTCAGGTTGGTATATTTAATATTTGTCTATATTTCAATACAGCAGCATCCATTATTGCCATCAGCTGTTGCTATGGAGTCTCCATCCACAGCAACAAAACACTGAATTCATCCAAAAATCCTGAAGTGAACGACTCCGATGTGTCTAACTTCACAGGAATTTGAAGCTCATTGGACGAATCTTAGGACAAACGGCATTTTTATGTGAATAAAAACACGTCTGGTGGCGATCTGCTGCCCTCATTCCTTCCCTTTTCTCTTCAGAGCTCAGCTGCCTCTCAGATGTTTTCCTCCGAGGACGAAAACGGACCAAACCACGTCAGCTGTGACCTACATTGAGTTTGTGAACCACTGCATTGACCTCATTTACAAAATATGTCTCTTTTTTTAAATTTAGGGATAAGATGTATTTAGTTTTCTACCTGGTTGAATAGAAAGAACCAACTGGATCCACTGAGGCTGAGATCAAACTATAACTCAGCATTTAGACATTTTTTATCATTATTTCAGAATATGTTTCATTTTACAACTTCAAAACAACACATTTAAAGCTTCATTCATTCACTGATTTTATAGTCTGGACAGCCACCAGATTACAGATTATATCACAGATTATGGATTTAAATGTCATTTTGATTCAATGAGATAATGTAACGGCAGACAACTGGTTTTTCTTTATGAATAATGGATCTTTTTTTTTTCCAGCAGATCAGCTGCACTAAGAGGAAATAATTCCAGTTTTTATTATTGTTCATTGAAGCAGCTTATAAATAAAAACCTAATTTTAGCAGTAAATGACCAATATCAGCATTTCTTTGGATAATTAGAAACATTTGCTGTTTTCAGCTTCTCACGTGAACTTTTGTTGCTTTTGTCACATGATAATAAACTGAATATTTATGCATTCGACAGCTACAATCACTATGCACTGTGGGTAATTATTATCCAGTGAATTTATCAGCATCATTCTGACATTTCACAATGAACCAGTAATTAAAATAATTAGTAGTTAGTCACAGACTTTCATGCTTAATTTAAGTTTCTACACTGATTAATGAGTTGAAATAAATAATCAATACTAACACTATTATTTCATTGTTATTATTATTATATTTCCTAGAGATTT
Source organism: Polydactylus sextarius (assembly GCA_016801845.1). Lineage (NCBI taxonomy): Eukaryota > Metazoa > Chordata > Actinopteri > Polynemidae > Polydactylus > Polydactylus sextarius. The sequence continues at coordinate 2,605,692 of CM028912.1, read as the reverse complement.
AAATAAATGAATGGATGACTTTATTACTATAACCACTGACTGAATACTTCTGATACTAACGCTGTATGTCTCTTATTTCCTGCAGCAGCATCAGGTCAGAGGTCATGATCTGACAGGAAGTCACTGTCTTGCCGAGGGGTTCTCAGTGGGGTGCTGGTGTGTTTGCATGTGTTCGATGGGGCAGTTATAGGATTTAACCACCAACTCTAACTTTTCCTACCAGCTACAGACTGTAGAAACACTGAGGTTCGATTAAATCAGACGTCAGCTCAGGTTTTAACAAGTCAGGTGAAGCAAAAATATTTTAGAGTCGTAAAGAACGAGCTACGTTTCATCTTCTCTCTCTCTTTCATGATGATGCTGACTGGTTGTAGAGGCGGAAGCCCTGAAGATGTAGGTTAGATCACCCGCTTCACTGCACCGGACCCACATATCCACGTGTGTGTGTGTGTGTCACAGAGTGTAAAGTGGAGCTGAAGCTTGTAATACAGTGTGTGCTGGAAACACACACTTCACAAACCCCCAAGGGACATGTATATGTGTGTGTGTGCGTGTGTGTGTTCACTCCTCATCTTTGTGGCTGAGTAACTGCTGCTACTAAAACCGGCTTCAATCTGTTACTAGGAAACATCTGTAACAATGTAAATATGTAAAAACATAAATGTGACGTGATGTCAGAAATAATCTGAGAAATTAATTCAGTCAAGTCTGAAAAAAACTGGATGTTGAATTAAATCCCAACAACAACTCTGTGCTTCCTGTTTTCACTCTGACTTTAGTCCAGACCAGAAGCTGTGATTCATATTTTCCCACCTCTTTGATATTTTGTCCGTTTGTCACTATTCTGCACAAATAATAACAGTCTTACAGTTTACAAACTGTTTCTGATCTATGAGCTGTCATATCCAAGTATTTTAAATTGAAAGTCCAGCTGCTGTTGCTTATGAAATGTTTCCTACTGAACTTATAAAGCTTTTAATAACATGATTCATCTGAACAGATTTAAATATCACAAAAAATACTAAGACACAGATGAACTAATTAACTAACTGTATCTCTCTCTTTAAACTTGCTGTGATTGTCTTTGTAAGATCTTCAGACCAAGTGTCTCAAACCTAAAACAACCCAGTTTACTGTCAAAGAAGTGAAAGAATGAATGAAAATAAGATACAAATCTTCATGTTCGAGGAGCTGAAACCAGAAAACAATATTTACCTGAGAAAAGATTGTAATGATTTATCGATTATCAGAACAGATGCTGATTAATGATTGAATGTGATATTTCTATTTTAACTCTACTGATGTACTGACGCCAATAACACCATTTACTTCTATTGAGTGTGTGTGAGTGTGTGTGTGTGTGTACATACTCACCCATCTGCAGCTCATTGATAGTTTCCACCAGTGACCAGTCTGGACTGTATCCACAGTGAGATTTCTCTAACAAACTGTCCAGAACCTGAAGAACAAGAGGTTGTTACTATGGTAACAGTATTATTACTATTAATTATATTACTATATCTGATAACTGATCATAGATCACAGCTAATAACACTACAGCCAAGAAGACAACTAATGACATTATTATCACTGCTAAAGACAGTTGTATTTGTGGTAAATATCAAACTATTGTACTGAATATTACTACGCTTATTAAAACTAGTTGTGACACAGATGCAGAATTATTACTTCTGCTGTAACAGCTGCTACTTTTCCGTCTCACTGCTTCATTTATAACAATAAAAACTAGTGTTAGTGTAAGTGTCCGGGGCCGTACCTGTCTGACCGTCTGCCTCTCGTCCACCATCATGGTCTTTGAGCTCTCGTCTGACAGATGGACACGAATCACCAACTGTGAAGGAAACACAGCGACAGAGAGAAAAGATGATGATAGTTTTCCCTTCATATTCTTAAACAAAGACAATGATCAAGTTGTGCAGATACAAGATATTTACATTAAGTTCTTTACTCCTCAAACAAACTGATGTAACCTACATTCAGGATGTGAATCATTAAATATTTAACCTGCATCGTTTTCACTCACTGAAGCTTGAACCAAGTTAGACAGTAATAATGTATAAAGACGTGTCACAGTATAAATGCATCACTTAAATATTATGATGCATGAAAGCATGACATGAGAATCTCACAGCATGAATATAGAGATACACAGATGAACCCCTCCCCCACCCTGGTCTTATACAGCACAAAGTCCAGTTATATAATGCTGCACTATACTGTGGTGTGGGCTCATTAGCTGCAGCTGAAAGGTTTAGTTGAGTCTGTGTGTTTTCACATGTAGAATTGAACGGTGTGACTCAGCATCAACCATTTTGCATCTTAACAAACATTTTACATCATCAAACCGATGTCCTTCTATCAGTATTAGAGATTTTCTATTTAAATATTTGGACACCATCATTATAACAAGATGTTATAATGATGCTACGTCTTTAAACTGACTGTCTTTAGACTGGACCAGAGCTAGCTGGTTAGCAGTTAATATGCTAACTAAGACTCAACACTCAAAATATCCATGTTTTTGACGTCTAGTATGTATTTTAGATGTTCTATTATTATAAATATTGTCTTATAAGTGACAAATGATGAACATGACAATATTTGTGCCATAAAACTATCACAAACTTATCTATTGTCACTTTTTGCAGCATCAACACACAGATTATTAGACTTAACTGACACACACACACACACACACACTCGCAGACAGGTAGCTGGAGTTGTGTGTGTGTGTGTGTGTGTGTAAATCCAGATTGCCAATCCGGTTTCTCCCTCCCACTGTGGGATTGGGACTTAACTTGCCTTGGTCATTATGTTGAGTGCTCAGCTTGTGTGTGTGTGTGTGTGTGTGTGTGTGTGTGTGTGTGTGTGTTTGCGTTGACCCCAGCTGTTATTGACCAGAGCTTTTCAAAATGTGGAGTAACACTGCACTGACCCAGAAAACTGAGTCTGCTGGACACGTGCCAGACGTTGAAATCACATGCACACGGTCCGACACACACCTCAACACACACACACACACACACACACACACACACACACACACACATACAAATACACACACACACACACACACGACACATACTTCTATAAGTCTGTCTACTAGTGTGAATATGAACCTGACTCACCTTCTTCACCTGCGCCTCCTTGATCTTCTCCAGGGCGACTCGGATATTTTCTGCCTTCAGTTTGGCAGCCTGCTCCTCCTGCACACACACACACACACACACACACACACACACACACACACATATACAAGACAACAAGTTAACACAAACACTGACAGACACATTCCTGCTACTCTCTCCTCTCTTTCCTGTCACTTACCTGATTCTTCCAACAAGAATTCATGTTTATTTTTAGACCGTTTTCTTCAAACAGTAGATGCTTTCGTGTCAGTTTACATCAAATAAAAATGAAAAAACTGCAAATCCCAGACAGAGTAAAGTGAGTAAAGTATTCCAGCGAGTTAATTAGTTTTCTTTTCACACTAACAGTTTCCTGACGGACTGAATGAAACGTGAGGACGAGCTGATGTGAAAACAGGAACACAGGATTCGTCCCAGCAAGACGGAGATGGACTGTCCCAGGATCCCAGACACGTCTGGCTGCCTCCTCATCATAATCATCCTTATCATCATCATCATCATCATCATCTGTGTGTTACTGCAGCTGCAGGAGAATGAGACTGGATTAACGCTCGGACGCTACATGTTGGTAGACGCTTATTGTGTCTCTGAAGAAGAAGGAGGAGGAGGAGGAGGAGGAGGAGGAGGAGGAGGAGGATTATCCAAATTTGCAGTAACAAGTGCACTAACAGGAAGATGTGCCAGAGTTGCTATAGATCTACGACACCAGCAAATGATGTGAGGAGGAGCAGAAGAAGTCAAAGTCGAAACACAACCAGACGTAATCCTCAAATCAAAAGAAACACTGAAGCACTGACTGAGTTTCCACACCGAGCTGCAGGTTGACTCGTCTAGTTATCGACTGACCGGGTTGTTTTTAAGCTCACTGACTGACTGGTTTACCTACTCACTCTCCTCCTGACCAGAAAAAATCAAAGTAAAAGATGCCACAGAGCCTCGTCTCATCATCACCGACTGAGCGAGAATGAAAGAGACCGAGAGGGAAAGAGAGAGAGAGAGTGCAAGGTTGAGAAGGATGGAAAGGATGGAGGGGGGGAGGGGCGTCGCTGCCGTGCCAACTTACATGCAGAGGCACTGATCTCTTTATCTCAAGCTCCCATACACCCCCACCCCTCCCTCACTCCGCCTCCATCCTCATCCTCAGTCTCTCTCTCTTCTTATTTTTCTTTCCTCTCATTGTTCCGTTGTCTTCTCACTTTCACTCTCTCCCTGAGTATGAGGTCAGTTTTAGGAAATCTGTTCCAGTCATTTCACACAAGTTCATAGAAGTGTCTAAAGTGTGTGTGTGTGTGTGTGTGTGTCACACCAACACAAACACAAAGAGGATCCATACTGGAACCATATTGTGACCGAGCAAGAGGTCAGAAGCAGATGATGATGGTGAAGAGATTAACAGACAATCTCTTTATCACTGTTTACCTCCACTCCACTCTTCCCCCCAAAACCCCCAAATTCACCAAACATCATCATCATCATCATCATCATCATCATCATCAGCAGCAGCAGCAGCAGCAGCAGCAGCAGCAGCAGCAGCAGCAGCAGTGAGTCGACAGTGTTAAGCTCATCAACAGCTTCATGAAGACTACCCCACTTTTTTTGGTTTGTGTCTAATAGAAAATTAAATGATGATAAAATAAATTGACAGAGGATTTTATCATCGTTTGACACATTTAAAAGTAGAGACTTAAAAAATATATAATAAATGAGGATATTGAACTAAACTGTGATGGTTTAGTTCAATTTACTACATATATTTTAAATGTGAGAAACTATGTCTTTTAGCTGTCACTAATATATTATATATATTATTACTATTATTATTATTAACCCTATATTTCGCTAACTGTATCATATTTGACACCTCTTATCAAAACTGATCAGCATGTATCAAATAAAATAAAATACTTTTTTAAATATATAAAATATATTATATTATATAATATAAAATAATAAAGTAAATTAAAATCTAAAAACAAATAAAAAACAAAAATAAGTGAAACAATGTAACATTAGTTTGTTTTAATAAACATTTCAGATTCTATTATTTGATGTATCAGGCATTAAAGGGTTAATGTTATTATCTTATTTATACTATTATATTTAGTTATAATATTTAAAGTGGCTGTTTTTTTTCTGTGATAAATTTAAAGTTCTTTTTTCAGGTAACAACATAAAAACATATTCGAGTATTATTAAATGTTTATAAAGTAAATTCAAATATCTACATCACATCAGCAGATATTATTATAATAAAGTATAAAACACAACATAATATTATTAAAACTGTTTAATTCTATGAATATTTAATCATATTAAACAATTATTTAATTGATTTAAACGTTTTAAATATAATAAAACTGGTATTTTCTCTGTTAACAATGACTTAGTTACATAACAGATATTTTAGCAGTAATTAAGTGAAGCTTTAAAACAACTAAAGTGGAGGATTAAATTTGACAAAACGTTATTATGTAACACATCATCTCATCATCTGTTATCACCTTCAACATTTTTAATAGCTCCTAAAAATGTTTAGCCCAGAAAACGTAACAGTGTCAGCGTGTTAGCAGGAGTCACGGCGCTGACGTAACGACGGGTCCATTAGTTTTAATACGTTAATGTGAACTGTGTCATTAAAGTGTTTTAATTTGATTTTATAACTGGTCATCAGCAGAACATGAGGCCTGAAGCCTGAACTGACAGTTTTCATCATCATCATCATCACAATCATCACTGCTCCTTCAACATCTGTATCAGTATTTTTTTACTTTTCAATCATTTAAAATCTTTTAAAACAATCAGTCTGAAAACAAGATGTGGACTTTTTAGTCGAACTAACGAGGAAACAAAGTGGTCAAATCTGACTGAACATCTGGGCAGATGTTGGTTCTAATGCAGAGAAACATTTGCTTCAGGAACATTAAATATGTAACAAGCTTCAGTTGAACCTTTACCTCCGAGCTCAGTTCAGTCTACGAGCTGCAGAAAATCGCTAACAAAGACAAAAACAAACGTTTCTGTGAAAAGGATTAAACGAAGTAGAGACGTTAACGGACGCGAAGACAAACATGGTGACATCAGACGCCATTTTCTACCCAACAATTTTCACATTTTTTTTTTTACATGAGCTGGAGAAGCAGCTCTGGTCATAAATGTTAAAATCCTCTCAGAGGTGTTTGATTTATTAAATTCTCTTCTCAACATGAGTCTGGTGCCAAGTTTCTACGAAATCTAGAACAAATTAAATATGAAAATCTGCAAATCTTTCTTCTACTGTTCAGGGAATATTGAGCATGTCACGTTTTTATATGTGTTCATTTATTTGTCTGCAGGATTATGAAACATAATGAACCTAAACAGTTTGATTCATTTTGTTTTACAGGTTACAGACCCGATATTTCATATTAATCAAGATTTATTGGATAAATTTATTAGATAAATAAAGAAATTGTTTATTTACTAACCAGTGTCTGTTCTCTTATTATATTTTCATTTGGGTATAAATTTGCTCATTTTCAGTCTGAACAGTTTCTCTGCAGCTCTTCTTTTCCTCCTGCTGCTGCTGCCGACGTCATCAGCAAAAACGTTTTCTCTGCTCCTCATAGAAATTCATTGACCTACATTACAGAGCCACTAAACATGAGGAAACATCCTGCTGCCTTTGAAGTCGCGTGGAAAAGTGTCCCTCCTGAGCTGCCGTAGGCTCATAAACAGAGCGCGGTGATGTGACTTTTATGGAGAGAAAGGCAGCAGAAGTGGGACAGCAGAGTGTGTGTGTGTGTGTGTGTGTGTGAGAGAAAGTGTGTGGGTGGTTTGCAGTTATTGCTGAGGCGGTGTAACACTGACACAGAAACACTCTGCTATATGCAGCGCTGCACACTATTAACTGCAAACAGCTTTACATACACCACACACACACACACACACACACACTTAACACACACACTCACAGCTGTGCTGAAAGCTGCTTTAATAAGAGCAGATAATTACACCTTCAGCCTAATCACCGCTGCTCGATAGAGACCGGCCCCTCACAGCTCGTAATCTGGTTGTTACGCTACGTCGCTGCTCCTCCTCATCCTCCTCATCCTCCTCCTCCGTTTAATCTCAACCACAAATTAAAAACAATAAAAAGACACAGCTCAAAGCTCCTCATGCTGCAAATGAACAGTCACAATCATTGACACTGAACAGGTTTAAATCCACGGCAGTAAAAGCTTTTGGATTTCAAGCTGCTTTCAGATAAATGGATGTTAAAAGTAAAACATTAATCTGACTCTGATCCATTAGACTCAGACTCAGGTCTAGACTCATACTGGTCCTGTGTTGATGCTAAAAATCAAACACTCTCTGTATATAATGATGCAGAGATGTTTTTTATTAGATTAGGTCAAATTACAAGTGTTATAAAACAGCTTGTTGAGGGTAAACGTGATGCAAAACTCAGTAAAATATTCCTTCTTCTTCTGTCCCTGAACTGACTCAGGTTGATAAAGACACGAGGACTTGGAGCAGATTTACAAGCGACAAAGACACAGTAAAGACGTCCAAACCAGACGGTTTCCAGCCAACCGCTGTGAGTGTGTGTGTTCATACATATGATGCTACAGGGAATCACCCTCCTCCTCCTCCTCCTCTTCCTCCTCCTCTGCACCAAAGCAGATAATCCCTGCAGATCTGGCACATTCCTCTCTCATCCAATCAAACTGCTTCATCGGCTTCATCATCCAATCAAATGGTGACATTGCTGATCCAATCAGAAGAAAAGCCTCCTTACTTATTCTTTATCTATCTAATGCTCATATAGACACACAGATAAATACAACTTCATGGTCTTCAGCCGTTAAGACGCCTGCAGCACCAGGATTCATTAATGTCACGAATCATTTCTACAAAAAAACGACAGATTCTCCTCAACATCCAGATCTGATTCAACAAACACAAACAGTCGTAGTTTGTCCCATTAACAACATTGATTAGTGATAGTTATCAAAGCTCATCTGATGAGATCTGTTACTGCAGCTGGCTCATTCCCAAACACGACAAACTGAAGCTCAATGTCTCAACATCCTGTATGAACAACTAAACACTAAAAACACTAAAACCACACATATGAAACTGCGTCTTTCAAACGGCTGTAAAATCTTTGGTTTTCCTGAATTAAAATGTGAAAGTGAAGGTGACATTTTGTTTCTTCATGAAGGAAAATGTTTGTCAGGTTCAGTTTAATCTCCACTCGTCTGAGTGTAAACTGATAAAAAACACACAGAAGCATCAACTGTCACTTAGTTTCCTCAACATGAAGAAGAAACTCCAGCATCAGTTGTTTTTTTGTTTTTCCATCAGTCATGTTTGTTGAAGCAGTTTTACATCACGATCACACAGGAGGTGACTTTAGTTTTGTTTGTAACGTGACGTTATAATTTTACTTTTCATTCACATTATTAACATAACTTTGGTTTCTTTTCTCTGAAAGTGTCCTTCGTCTATCCACCTCCACCTCTATTGTAACATTTACAAAACAAAGACTTCCTGTGTGATCACGTCTCTGTAAGACTCTTCAGTCAACCTGTGGCACATAAACATCAGTGAAACTCTTCACTCTCAGTCAACATGCAGTCAGGTGCAGTTTGGTTTCATTCATGCTTCGCAGGTGAAAACAGGAGAAATAACCTCTGAACATTTTGTTTTTGAAAAACAAAACAAACCGTCATTAAGTTTCTAAAGTTTAACACAGAAATGATCAGTTTTCACAAAGCTTTACAGACGAACGTGACATGATCAGTGACGACGTTTCTTAAAAATATGCAGCACAGAAGTAAAACAACATCCTGACCGTGACTCTTCAAAGACCCAGTTTGTTTTCGTTGGGATTGTTTGACCACGATAACGATTTGTTAATGTGAGGAAATCAATGTGTTCCATTTTACTGGGAACAAGTTTCAAACTGTGTCACCAGAATTACACAGTACAAAGTATCATTTCAAAATAAGAATATTTTATTCGTTTTCTGATTTCAAAAATTTAAACATTTTAAACTAAAATCTGATAAATTCAATGTGGCCCAAGATTTAACGTTCTCTTTAATTTTAATAGGGAATACAAAATTGGAAATTTGAAAATCAAATTGTTGTTTATGCTTCGTTTTGATACGTTTGACAGTAATTAAATTTCCAGACTGTGAACAAAATGTCTGTTAACAACAAAGTTTTTACTTTTATGTTGGAAAAGTTATTTAATTGTCTGATTTACAATCAAAACAATAAATGATGCACAAATGTGAAACTAATGTGTGTTAGAGTCTCTGTAAAGCTTTGAGAACACACACACACACACACACACACACACACGGATGTTTGTTCAACACCTTAAAGAAGCAGAGAAAAAAGAAGTGAGGGGGAAACATGCATGGGGCAGTTAACTGATTATTTAAGCGGCATCATTCAAAGTGAAACAACATGCGAATACAAAAGGAGGCGAACATGCGAGAGAAGTGAAGGAGGCGTCACCTTTGTCAGCAGGTGTGTAGGTTTCCCTGCTATGTTTCTCAGAATCAGAGAAGTTTCCCTGTCCAGATACGAGTGCTTCAAAGAGAGAGAGACAGAGACAGAGACAAGAACGTCGCGATGAATTAATCTGCTGATTTTATTTGATTGGATGTGGCAGGTTGGCAGAAAGCTGTGAGGTGAAGCTGAGATCAGCAGCAGAAAAAATAAAATAAATAAGATTTAAACCTGTGAAGTTAATAAACACATTATTAAACACATCACAGTGATAATAAACAGATACACAACAAACATTAAGACACATAAAACACTATACAACACTATACCACAGCTGACCACTAGGGGGTGATTAAGATGCTTGGGTTTCATTATTGCAGGAGCTGACAAATGATGTATCAGTAAAAAACAACTACAGGAACTTTCTTCTGAATCAGAAGTTTGTGATTTCTGCTCGCTGACATTTTTCTCAGTAACTAGAGAATAAAAATCCTGATCTGATCACAGATGACGGAGTCAGGGTGGAGCAGATATATAAAACCCCGACAGTCACCAGCAGCTGCATGTGACGTCAACACACGTTTTAAAGACTAAACTAAATCTGGGAACGTGTGGAAACGACTTTGCCAAATGAATTCAGTCTTTCTCCAGATTACAACCTAAAGAACTAAAGAAGACGAGAGCTCTGACAACATTTACTGGAGAAATAACGTTTAAATAATTCAAATAAAAAAGTCTACAACTGCTCCAGCTTCAGGCTTCAGTGACCAGACCAACAGGCCACCAGACGGATTCTCATTCAATATTAATCTGCTAAATTATTAACTTTATCTCTCATATTTACAGATGTCACTGTAGTTGTGAACTTAATAAACAGATAAAAACAAAAATCTGTGAGTTTAAATCATCTCACAAACGATACAGATCAGAGCTGACTCATTCAGTCTTTTTATTTTAGAATAAAATAAACTTTTTCTCAAATGTCCAGTTTATTCAACCTTTTATTTATGTAACATTATCCTGAAGTCACGGTGTGATGTGATGTTATATTATGTTACGTTATCTGATCCCTGAATCAAAGTGTTGCAAAACATTCACACCATCTCCTGTCATCTTCCATCACTAGAAACCGTTTTATAAAAAGCTCTTAGTTCTGCTGTGATCAACACAGATTAAATATAATATTTAGGTCAAACACACAAACACACACATGTGATTACAGTCAGATTGTCCCTCCGGCCAAGATGTGACCAACTGTGTCCAAGAGTTTATGTGTGTGTGTGTGTGTGTGTGTGTGTGTTCATGTTCTCTAGGACAGTAACCATGAAACCAGAGCTGCTGTTTGTTACTGTATAAATGCAGATTATTCATTTATTTTTAATCTTTGTGTTTTTTTTTTCTTTTCTTATTATTGTGGTTGATCGTGTGTAAAATAGCTGATGGACTGTGAAGCTTTTTCCTGATTTACAAGTAAATATCTTGAGTTTATCACCAAATTTTAACTCGTCTCGAGTTTAACTCGTCTTAGTGTTTTTTGTTCAGTATTTATTGTTGTAATACTCATTTCAGCCACAAGTGGCTAAAATATAACTTCTCCAGAATAAATAACTCTTTTCTTTTCTTAGACGACGACGATGAACAGTCATGACCGGGAAGATGATTCATTTAAATCTGTCAAATCACATATAAAATGTACCTCGGGTGAAATTTACTGCTGTCTGAAATAATGAGACCGTGACTGTGGAAACTCTGATGACATGTTTTAATTTCATAAACTCTAAAAAAAAAAAAAAAAAAACATTTTCACAGTAGTAACAGGCTCCACTAATGTTGTATAAATACTGACTCTGGGTTAAAACTGGGAGCTGCAGAGACTGATTAGAGAGTTTATATCTGAAATCTAATCCTCCATTTATCTTTTATGTCTCGTGGGAAGTTCAGCCGAGTCTCTTTTCAATTCAACAGGGGTTTATTCACCGAGTCCTAAACCTCTGTTATTTTTACTGCCCTTATTAGACGGAGGCTGTAAAGCAGAGGGAGACTGTGTGTGAGAATCAAACTGAAGCAGATCTAGTTTCTAGTTTCTAATGACTCGTGGGTGAAACCACCTCCTCTCCTCTTATCTCTGTTTGTTTTCTCTTCTTTTCTTTCTGTGTGGGTCACTTCCTTTCTCCTCTTGATCTTCTCCTTTTTATTTCTATAATCTTCTTTTCCCTTCACTCCTCTATCTTCCACGGTCATTTACTGACTCACTCTGGTCTTTCATCTCATTATTTTAATCTGTTCACTCCTTCACTCACGTCAGAATATGATGCAGATGAACTGGAGCAGAAACAGTTTATTACTCTGTGAACAGCATTTATATGTTTGGCATTTAAACCTGTGGAGGCAGGTCAGGAAAATAGTTTTACCAGGTGAAAGATTTGGATGATTCTTGGTGAGTTTTTGTCAGTTTTTGTTTTTATTGCTGTAATATTCAAATTGTCCACAAGAGGCTGAAAATCACGACTGACCCACTGTTATAAAAGGAGATATGACTTGATTTTCATTGGGAAATAAATACAGATAGAGATAAAATCAGATGAATGACAGCTGTGTTTGATCTAATAAAAATTGTTCATGTGTTATTTTTTAAAGATTAGTTGTCGTCCAACTATCAATGTCAGATTCATCATTATCCCAGAATTAAAAAGACTAAAAGCATCTGTGTTTTCTTCCAGGTGATTGTTATTTCCTCCGTATGTGGTAGAAAGTTTACATCATTTACTAAAAGACAATTTCATCAGTAAACATACATGTTTTTGTTTTTGTTTCATTTCACCTGCAAAAACGTTTTAAACAAGAAAAAAAGAAATTTAGAAACTGGTTCTGTTCATTCCTGTTTCATTTTCCACTGATTTTCTTCACTTGTCACTCAAGACTTTAGTATTACACAGTCCACTAGTCTACGGTATAGTAGTATTATACAGTGCAGCTCATTGTGTGTTGTTTGTTCGTGTTGAGCAAAGCACCAACAACAACAAGGTTTGGGGTTAAATTCTTTCAGCAGCCGCCAGAGTCAGAAACAAAAGGGTCATTGAGGTAAAAAAAAAAAAACCTTAGTGAAAATAGAAAATGCAGGATGAGTTAGGTAAGGATTTTGAAGATTATGACCCAGCTTTTCTTTTCAGACTATTCTGGGACAAAAAAAAAACATCATATTGGTTTTGACAGTAAAAGAAGTAAAGACTCGGCCTGAAGCAGCAGAAACGGTCGGAGCCACGAAGCCACGAGGAAAAAAAACCAACAAAAATCAAACAAAAAAGCCAGGAAGCATGGACTGCTCCTGTAGATCTGCTCTTGATCTGATGAACAGATAAAATGTTGAAGTCAAGTCGTGGAAAAACCTTGAAAAATGTAAATCTTTACATCATGTTTTCCTACGTTCCAGCTGAGTGAACATCTGTTTATGTTTCATAGGTTTGAAAATGTCTGAGCTGCATTTTAAAACAGACGTGAGGACGGTTAGTTTACAGTGATGGATCTCTGCCAAAATAAAAACAGACAGACTGAAATCCATTTAAAACTGGTCTAAACACAACAGGCAGTAACGTAAATCATATGGATCTTTATGTTCTTAACATCAGAGACACTGACGGTAACAGTTACTGTGTGCTGATCGTTTTCACTGGTTTTTAAATCTGACACAACTAATCTGTGTATAATCTGTTTGAACTGAGTAAAATCCTTCTGACTGGTGCGTTGGTCTGGACCACGTCAAAGGTTAAAACAGACTAAACCCAAACTGAAGAAGCAGAGGAGCAGTTGTTAACTAAACATGAGTCGGTCATTTAGTCTTGGGAGGAAACGTACCTCTGTGCTGTGATGACTCTGACCGCCTCCTTCAGCCTGAACTGACGACTGTTGACCATCTGATTCGGAGCGAAGGACGCTGTCCAGTGAATCCATGGAAGAGGCGGAGTTAACGGAGACGCCGGACGCCGAGGTCACAGAGGAGCGAGAGGAGAGGACGATTGATCGGGCCTGAAGACGACAAGAAGATCAGGAGATGAGATGTCTTTCATCATATAAAAAACTGATTTCAGGGTCAAACTTAAGATCGCGTTGAAGCTCAGTCGACCTCGTGCTCGCTGACGGTGCCGACCGATCCCGTGCGTCGATGTTGGCGCTGAGTTGTTCCAGGTCGCCGCATCGTGGCCGACGTGTAGGTGGAGGCGGAGCTTAGAGAATGAGAGGACGTTTGTCGAGCGGCTTCGTCCATACTGAGAGACGCCTGAAGACGAGAGACAAGATGGGATCGTACAGGTGGTTTTAACCAGGTACAACGTCTTAAATCTGAAGGAACAAGTCAGATCAACAACAGAACTGAAATGATCAGTCACATTAACAATTAACTGGACACTTCCTGTGTAACATTTCTTGCAGAAAAATCGATTAAATCGCTACAAAAAAAAAAAAAAAAGTAAAACAACCACAAAGACACAGAAAAACAAGTCTAAATGGATGCATAATGACAAAATGGGAAAAAAATATGAAAAACAAGAACAAGAACAAAGAGATGTAAAATGACCACAAAGAGACAGAGGCCAGACACAAACGGCTATAAAGAGACACGACTATAAAAGTCTCTAAAAATCCATTGTCTCATAATTCATCTATTATTTTAGTAACCTGCTCATTTGAGGTTGTGTTCACTGACACTAAGATGTAAATTCTGTCATCACTAACATGATATACCTGTTTAATTTTCTACTGTAATGATTATTACAGTGTTTAACTGCTCTGTGGTGATGAATTAAAACTCACCTTCTCCAGCTGAGCCGTGATGTCGTCCAAACTGAAGTTGGAGGCCAGCGCCGGCCTCCCATGATGCCCTGTGGGAGCCCTGATGGTTCCCGCCGGCGACGCCCGGGTGCTGCTGCTGTTACTGCTCGCCCCGCTGCTGCCCCCCCCACCACCACTCACACTGTTACTGCTGCTGGTTCCTGCTGCCTGTTGTCTGCCGCTGCGCCCGGCTGGAGGCTTCTGACGAACCTGGACACAAACAGAGAGAGACTGAGTACAGACATTGTTTCAGTAGATTAGCGTTTTGCACAGACGTGAGTGTTCGTGTACCTTGGTGTCAGTCAGGCCCAGTCGAGCCATGCCGCTGGCGCTGTTTGGTTTGGTATTAATGGTGCTGAGCTCCTGTTCGATGGAGCAGAGATCGGCCATCAGAGCGTCCAGATCCACGTTCTCACCCTGATTCAACGCCTCTGCACACAGAGAAGAAACCAGCATATCAATACATAAATAACATAAACAGACATAAAGAAAGTGTGTGTTGTATATAAGCATGTGTGTGTCTGACCATTGATGTTGTAGATGGAGAATCTGTAGGAGAAGTTGGCCATGTTGGTCTCCTGTCTGAGAGGAGCTTTCTGCTGAGGAGGTCGCTCCGGGCGACCGTCATCTAGACTCTGGCCGGAAACATGGAGACACAACGAAAGAATCAGTAAAAATATAAACATTTACTTTAATCTCACGCTGCTGCTGCAGAAATACAATAATCTGTCGAAGCAGAAGAGATGAAATACTTCAACGCACAAACTGAGTCTGATATGTCTGACAGTTTAAATTTAGTGTTCAACAAGAGCTCGACCAACACTGCAGATTGATGGTAACATCATTATTATGCTCATTGTTCTTCTGTATCAGCTGCTGTAGGTTGTTGGTTTATCTGTAGCAGAGATAATTTGTTCTTTCTGGTGTTTCATTGTTTGTGTCCAGACTGAGACTACAGATGTTTTATACACAGGAGGTCACTGGTCTTGGATGGTGTCATTTTTAGACAAACAATGACACCATTTCTAAATAAAACCAAGCATCTATTTCTGCTTTAGAACCGTTTTCATACTGTTACTTTTCACAAGATCATCATAGTTTCTTTTATTTATTTTTATTTACTTAATCTGTTAAACTCTTGGTTCAAACACTAAATTTATTCAATTAAAATGACCTAACACAACGAAAAGCAGCTGTAAAACATAATTAATTAATTGACTAATAATTTCAGCTCTAAACAATAACACCTAATCTTATTCTTCTATTAATCTTCTAATAATGAGTATTTACACATAAAGTAGAAACAAATCTACTTTGTCTAATGTAGAATAAAAAAAATCAAGCAGCAGATTCATGACACATGCACAGTTTATCTAATATCTAGTATCCATATATATATATATATATATGTACATACATCATCCTTGTGTACCTGGGTGAGTTTGTCCAGCTCTCCCAACCAGGCTCCAAACATCTTATCCAGGTCCTGATCCTCTTTATCGCTGTCCTCCTCTTCATCCTCCTCTTCCTCCCTGACCTCCACCTCTTCATCTGACAACTGATCCATCTGTGGAGATCAGACGAAAGACAAGGAGAAAGAAACGTTTGTTTAATTCTTCTGATTGTTCATCTCCATCTAGTGGCCGACGCTCAGTACAACACGTTATGTTTCACTGTAACAAACAGCAGAGGGAGCTGCGCCTCCTGCTCCACCATTACTCAGATCCAAAGACTGAGATAAGGAGGTCAAAGGTCACATAACATCTCAAGACTGAAAATTCCCAAAATTGTTTAACTGAAAGTTTCTGGAAAAATCCACATAAAGAAGCTACTTGAAGTTTTTTGGCTCTTAGATGAAGACAAATTTGAAGCCGGCAATAAAAAAAAAAAAAAAAAAAAAATCAAAGATGACAATAAAAGCTTGTTTGTAACAGAACACAGCTGCTGAGAATATAAACGGACAGAATCAGAAAAAAGGGACAAAGTCCAGCTGGATTCAATAAAACAAACAGGCGACAGATTGAATGTTTTGTCCCTGAAATGTCGCGCCCTCCCCCATTAACACACAGCGACATATGTTCATGAATGTGAAGGATTTGGATTTTTTCAGACATTTTAAGAAGCTTGTCAGAAGAGTCAGTGAAGCAGAGAGAAACACAGACAAATCTGATCATTTTATATGATACAGATGAAAAACAATCGCCAAAAAATATTTTCAGTGACCATAATGCATCATTAGGAGATGAAACATGAGCCAAACTAAAACATCAAAGCACAAGATGAATAGAAAGATGATGTCTGTCAGTTTAAGTTGATAAATGACAGATAATATCAGCACCTGATACTTCCTGAAGCTGCCAGGTAGTAAAATCTGTGACCAGTATTGAAGAAAAAAACCTGGTTTATCTTCGTTCTGTCTCCAGGTTTGTATTAAGAGGAGCAGTTAAAGCCTAGTTCACACTAGTTCACTTTAGTTCACACTAGTCAACGTTCACCAACGATCAGTGAGTCTCAGTCTCTGTCGTGATCATTGCCGGCTTGTGTTTCCATGATCTGGAGTCTCAACAACTGGTCTGAGACCTGTAGTGTTCACACTACAAGACTTGTCAGTGATTGACTCCCGATCACACCGTGACGTCACCAAACTCTACGTCAGCAAAACAAAACAAAACAAAACAAAAACTATTAAAACGTCAGACTTTTAAACGTGGTTGTGAGTGAATCAGTGAGACGGCAGCAGACTGTTGCCTGGAAGACGAACAAGTATAAAAATAACAAAACTAATCTTGATTTATAAGAAAAAAGAGAAAGAAACAGAAGAAACATGACGAAGGAAGATCAGGGGGAAAGGTTGTGAGAGATTAAGGCAGAATGTGTGTGGGTATTAGCCATCCTGAGAACAAGTCAACACACTTTTATAGGGAGTGCTGCTATGATTAATGAGACAGAAAATAACACACACACACACACACACACACACACACACACCTACAGTGGCTTAAGATGGAAAACAGATCAAGACACTGAGCAGCTGCTGAACTCGTCTTCTCTGTGTTGACAACCAGTAGCTAATATTTTTCATCTTGCACACGATCTAATATGACTTCAAATGATTCATTGAACTTCAAATAAACAGTACTGATAAATAAACTGACTGTTTGGTGGTTAAACCAGAAGCTGAACTTTAACTGTTTATTGAACCATCGGGATTCAACAGGTTCGGTCACGTTCCTCCACATTTATGGGGAGAGTGTTTCCTGGACAACGTTGTTTAAACAGATGAGTGCTTGATGTACAGTAATACCCTAAACCGGTTTTCACCTCCTACTCCTTCCTCTCTTCTCTCACCACCTCCCTCCATCCCTCTCCTCCATCCACATCTCCACCCATGCGACCCCAGAGCATCGCCCAGAGCACGGTGAGCTATTCCTGGGCAGCCGATTCCTCGTCGCCCCCTTGTCCCTCTCTCAGAGAGCCAACACACACACACGCAAGATTAGAGAGCAGAGCGTCACACACCCACATACAAACACTTTGAGAAACACACACACACACACAGAGGAACGGTGCTACAATTAGATCCCTGTGGTTAAGAAGGTCTGTCATTTAGACTGGAGGATAGGGCGAATGTGTGTGTGTGTGTGTGTGTGTGTGGTTTGGGGACCGCTGAGGGACTGGAGGACCGTTGTGAAAACTCTCACAGCTGCGCTCTTGTACAACAATCTGCCGTCTCCACGCAGGCGAAGTGAAGATGCAGCAGCCAACAAGTGAAGCCTTTTTTTTCCTTCACAGGAAAAAAAAACTGAAAGAGAAGAAATTCACTTCACGTTCGCATCTGAGTTGAACTGAGCTCGTTGGTTTTTCCTCAGAGGAAACACAACTTCCACAAATTTACCTCCAAACACATTAAATGATTAAAGTTAACACCAACGTTTCATAATTATTCATCAAAAACAAAACAAAGACTGGATTCAGTTTAGATTTTCTCCCTCATGTATACTTTATAGATTCATGTCACACACGGGTTTGTCGTGGATTATGGTTCAGAAAACCTTAGAGCGAAAAGTCCAAATGCATCTTGAGAAACAGGAAAAGGACAATTTTGCATCTTAAAGACAAAACTGTTGATTCTTGTTTGTTATAAACCAAAGTGAAGATGTTTAAAGCTAATGTTAGCCTTGAGGGCTAACATGTTTATTCTTGTTTGCTGCTGACGCAACTATAACCATAATCGTTTAGATTTTACCTGCTATACATCGGACATGTTTGATATTAATACAAGTGGCTCCTCATGACTCTGTAAGCAGTTCAGGAGCTTTAAGACCAGATCTGTAAACCTCTCACATTATCAGATCAGTCTGAGCCAAACATGGGTACAAACCAAGGACCAGAACCAAATCAAAGTTGTCTGAGCCTGAAATGGAAATGTTTTATCACATGTGACCACTTTCTAAAACATATCAACTTCTAAAATGATTAGTTAATGGTTTTGCAGACAGATAATTTATAAATAAAACAGGAATCATGAGGATTCTGTTTTTGCTGCAGATTCTGTCTCAGGTGTCTGACGGTCTTTGAACGCAGCAGCATAAAGAGTCTTAAAAACAGCTCTGTCAAACTGTGTTGTGTGTCAGAGCTGAGACAGCGAGTCACAGCAACGGGCTTCGTGTGTGTGTGTGTGTGTGTGTGAGTCCAAAGTAAACAGTAATTACTCTGCTGCTGCAGCCACACTCCTCCTGTCTGTCAGACTCGAACCGTACAATCATACTCCCGTCCTTCATTCCTCCTGCATGTCCTCACAGCTTTTTTTTTTTTCCTCTCTCCCTTAATTTCTCCTCCTTCTTCTTCATCTGTTACTGTCTTTTCTCTCCTCACTTCCTCTCCTCTGTCCCTCCATTAACCTCCTCCTTTCCTCGTTCTCATCACTCCCTCTCTTTACTGCATCTCTCCTCCATTTTAATCAGGCAGAGTGATCCAATAAAAACAAAATTTACGACTGCAGTTTCCTGATACACATGCAGATAAGGATACAGGTCCAGTTGAGTCATGCAGCAGCAGCAGCAACAATTCTGCTGGGCAACAGATCGTATCTAAAAAACACAAACTTATCAAAACTAAAACACTTTCTGCAAGAGAACACAGTGTATCCTGGAACCATCTGTGAAATACCAACAGGAAGTTGCCTCAACCTCCAAACCCTGACCTCTGACTCCTTCACAAGGAGTTTAAATATGGTGGTTAAGGCAGCTGCTGTCTGGCAAAGACGCGACAGGAACCTCTGATGCATGTACAGTGATACAATGGATTATTTCTAGAGGGAAACAACAGAAGACAACCAGGGTCTTAACTTCAACCTGGGACAGAAAACTCCAAGGAGACAAGGTGAGATGGTGATGAAAGTGGAAGTAAAAAAGCAAGACAAGAAGAAATGAGGCGAGAGGAGACAAAAACATGTACAAGAGGAGACACGTGGAGAGGAGACGACGTGAGAAGACAAACGGAGAGTCGACAAGTTGAGACGAGAGAGAAGATACACGAAGAGAGGAGGACAGGGGAGGAAAAGACGGGAGAGGAAGAGGAAGAGTGCACCGAGTTCAGAAAATCCTCTCGTCTCCCTCGTGATTCCTCAAAACATCTGCAGTTTAAAAGTCTTAAGAGGGAAACACAACATCTGTACTGGGAAGCTCCCAGTTTCCCACAGAGCAACACGAAACACAAACTGGTCCACAACAAAACAACAACAACAACAGAAAAAAGACTTTAAAGGCCCTTTGAGTTCATTCAGTGTGTCCTGTTCCCACGGCTCTATATCAGGATGTCACACACACACACACACACACACACACACACACACACACACACACACACACACACACAGAGAGAGAGAGAGAGAGACACACACAGAGAGAGAGAGAGACACAGTAAGTATTTTTAGGTCTGGTTGTTGGGTTTTTGTAAAGTGAAACTATAAATCAGATCCAGAGAAAAAAAAGCAGCAATGAGTGAATCCAGACGTGAAGTTGAGATGTTTCTGTCTTTACATAGTAAAGAAGTGACCACATTCAAATATTTGACTCTAATTCCCCAATTTTCACATTTATCTGAACAATATTATTTAAAACAAAAACCAAAACACTTTGTTGTGTTATTTTCTCTCTATTGTGTTTGTCTCTTTTTGTGCTTTTTTCAGCGTCTCTGACAATGAATGAAATTACAGCCGACAACAGACAACAAAGTTTAGAGGAATAAATGATTTTACGACAACGCGTTTTATCTCACACACACACACACACACACATACATACATGCATGCACACATGCACACATGCACACATGCACACACACACACACACACACTCACAGGTTTTAATGTCATCTTTCACGCTCCACTAGACGCAGCAAATAAACCACACACAGTGCCAGTTTGTGTGTTTGTGTCTCGCCTCTCTCTCACCACAGTGGATTCACACTGTGACATCAATTACAGGAGCAAGCCTGCCTGTGTGTGTGTGTGTGTGTGTGTGTGTGTGTGTGTGTGTGTGTGTGTGTGTGTTCTGAAAGGCTGCCAGGTCACACAGTGTTTCTGTGGTGAAACTCCTTTTCCTGTTGTTGGTGCAGACATTGAGGTATTAAGGAGGTTTTCTCTCCAGATCACAGATCACACTGAGCTCTTGGAAACACAAAGTTGGACTTTGAGGACGATCCAGGTTTGAAATAAAAACAACATAAAAGTA
The DNA here is from genome assembly GCA_016801845.1 of Polydactylus sextarius. Lineage (NCBI taxonomy): Eukaryota > Metazoa > Chordata > Actinopteri > Polynemidae > Polydactylus > Polydactylus sextarius. The sequence goes on along the minus strand of CM028912.1, from coordinate 2,584,461 downwards.
ATAAAAACTCTTTAAACATCTTCCAGTACCACTGCTTCCTTCTGATGATCCTTCCTGCAGAAAGACTACAACTTCTCTTGGACTGAAGCCGCTAACGATGACCTGAACTGGGTCACAAGCGATCTCAGTTAGCATGCTAGCTGTTTAACAGCTAACAAATGCTTGATGAATTACATGGCATCACACAACATAATCCTAGACCATGTAACATGTTGTCAGGGTCCTAATGCAATCGACAGGAAAAGAACTTTTGCACTTTGCAGAGCCACTTAACAAAAAAATCAATCTCCTACTGACTCAGAAGTATGCACACTGCTCATTCCCCGGCTCTAAACTGAATTATATTTATTCCTACTTAGTTTGTAAAACCAGTTTGCACATTTTCCACTCACTTGGACTTTGCACTAAAAAAAACCTCTTAGTCTCAACAGTTTCACACTGTTATTTGTAAACGGTCTTGAATATTTTGCAACGTTATAAATTATTATAATTAAGCTACTATAATTAGCTAATTCACAGCTACTGTGAATTAGCTACTATAGTTAATATAGGAGCTATCATAACTTATAATAGTTACTATATTAACTATAGTAGCTAATTCTACTGATAAGTTGATGACTGTTTCCTGCCAAATTATTCTCACCTGTTCTGTGTCATTTGAACTAGCAATTAAATTATTTAAAGTGATGGTCTGGAGTAATTTAAACCCTCCAGAGATATTTAATGTTGGTCGGAGTAATATCGTTTCACTGTCTTTTGTTTTCATTAACAAATGAGAGTAAATGGGGCAGTCAGCCAAACGTATCCAAATTGTCATTTTTTAACCACTAATAAAGCTCAAAATATCACTTCTGTACTGATAACTTAGTAAGTGAGCTGAGAGTTTATTAAAAAGACTGTTTTACAAGACTTACCCAACGTCTTGTTTTCATAACAACTGGTGATGAAAGTTGTTCCACATCAGCAGATTCCTCATTTTCTTCACTCCTCATGGACACATATTCAATATTACTTCAACCAACTTAAAATATATCTCAAGGGGGTGTTTGACTCGTATTCGTGGTGAAATATTAATCTGGACCATCACCACCTTACAGAGATGAGTATCTTCTAAGTCCTGGTTCCTGAGCTTAACCATTTCATCTCTCTGTATATAATGAAGATAACAAAATTCACTTTGACTTTCAGATGCAGCACCGGAGACATGAACAACCTTCACAGCATCAGATACAACTAAACCAAATCCGGGAAACTTAAGGTTATGTGTTGTTTGTGTGTTGTGATGGAGAACAAGAAAACAGCAGCAGTAAAAGTGGGTTAAATAGTCAAAGAAACATGAGAATCATTTTTTTTTTTTTTTTTTTCCACTGGATCAAATCAATAAATATGAAATATGTTGCGTCCAGTCGCTGATGCAGCCGATGGAAACCAGATCACAGCCCAGACTACACACACTTTTCCTCCAGAGGGACATCAACTGATCAAAATGTTTCTGAAGAGAAACACAGCAACGATTACAGCATCTTCACTGTCGTAACTGAAGCAAAGTTCACACGGCACAAAGGTTCTGTAGCTTTTTTTTTCTTCCAACTTCGACTTCTTCAGCTCTTTTTAACAAATGTAGGATTTTTATTTTGTCATTTGCAAATAAAACAGGAGGAAACTATTAAAGCATGGAAGAGTTTCTCCTAAATCATCAGTTTTTAAAATCATACGTTAGCACTGGTGTAATTAATATTGATGCAAAACATATTTGTACAACCGTCCACATCCAACCAGAAGGGGCGATGTGCACCAGATTTTCATACAACTGGACCTCACCCTTTAACCTCTTCAACCCCAAACCCCCCCAAACCCCTCCATCTCTAAACCAGCCTTTGTTCACATTAATTCAGACACTGATCAAACTGATATTTTTTGCAATGGTGTGATTTCAGTGCAACTAAAACAGAAAGGTTTTGTTCGTATCTGACAGGAAGAGGACTGGTGAGAGGGAAGCAGTGGACGAGGAGGAGCCGCCTGCTGATCCAGCAACAATGATATCACTTCCCTTGGGACCAACAGGAGGGATTACATCATTTCCTTCTTGTTTCCCCCCCTCGCCTCATATCGACATCTGCCTCTGTCTCTCAATTCAAGGAAGGGAGGTTAATACAGAGAGAGAGAGAGTGTGGGAGGTGGAGGCGACTGCAGCTCTGCAGAGCTCGTATTTTAATCAGCTGCATAAAACGTAAATGTTCTGCAGTTTGTTCATTAGTGCAGCAGCTCTGCAGGAGGTGAAATCACATGATGCACACACACAAACGCAGCCACGTGTACTTTTATAAGTAGAGATGCACAGTGGAATGTATATGTGCAGGCATGTGATGGGGCCCAGATTACACTCCATTGTGTTTAAGTGTAGTTGAGCCTCAAGGCTGGATGGAGCAGATCCCAGGGGTCCTCAGCTGCCGCAATGTAACATGATACCAACACACACATATAGTGTGATGGGGTCCATGTTTAGGGACAGAACAAATGACTGCATGACTTCTATTTTTGCTCCAAAATGAAACAAACAAGAGGCAGCAGGAAGTTGATTCTACTGTAACAGAATGGATTTACCGTGGATCTATTATTAAAGGATGTGGTTACACTTGCTGCCAATTTGTCACCATGGTCCAAAACAAACACACACCACCAGACCCCCACCATTCACACAAAGGATTAAAGATGAGGTGATGGTACATGAAGGATCAGATCTGGACAGAAAGTCACTGACTTTTATCACCACTGTGGCAACAAAAACATTTGAAATCCAGACAAAGGGCAGACAGAGATGTCATCAGACTCGATGGTTTATGTTCTGGTTGGAAACAAATACATGTGCAGGGATTTAAAGGAGCATTTCAAATGAATTAAGCTGAATTATCATAAATGAACAGAGGCCGAGTGGTTTACTGGTTGAGCCTATAATTAGACTATAACAGTTACATTAATATTAACGTATGTTGGACGACATGTACCAGAACATGACGCAGAAAAAAGATGGTGCATCATCATTGTTTGTCCAACAAGAAGCATGAACTCCTCCAGTCAGCCACAACATTAAAATACATGATATTAAACCTGTCAGCTCCTAAAACAACATGTGTAGATTTAAAATCACTGGGCTACAAATGTGGAAAATAAATTAGCAGTGACCAGGAAGGCTTCACTTTAGGGAAGATGTCGTGTTCTACATCTTTTTTATACAGTCAACACAGTTGGGAGACGGTTAACACATAAAAAATAAATGTAATAACAAATGTATCAACACACTCGGTGTGAGAGTTGGTGCGTTTCTCCACTAAATGGCTTCAACTTCACTCTTATGGGATTTATCAAGATTACTCATTATTCTATATATATTCACCTTTCTATGCGTTGCCAAACCCATAGAGCTCTTTAGAAGAAAAAATAGAAACACAGGCCACTCCTTTACAACCACACAACAACCGCACAATGTGTGTGTGTGTGTGTATGTGTGCATATATGGTGTGTATATTTATGTGTATATACACACACACACAGCACTTTGATATCAGTGCAGCTGTATGAGTGTGTGTGTGTGTAACTAAACTCAATGCAAAGCTGAATGATAACAGGGCAGCATCCCACACACACACACACACACACACACCACACGCACACACACACACACACACACACACACACACTTACTTGAAGTTTCTGAAGAAACTGTCTCATCTTTTCAGAAAACCCAACATTCCTCACTAAGTGTTACCAAACAAACACCAAACCATGTCCCCCTATGACACACACACACACACACACACACACACACACACACACACACACACACACACACACACACACACACACACACACACACACACACACACACACACAGTCCAGTATTAATACAACACTGGATATTAATGATAGAGACAGTGAGAGAGAAGAATTTAAAACGCACAAACTGTTTCATGTCACTTTCCACTATTTAAACCAAAACCCTTGTGAGCCGTTATGTAAAAATGACATGACTTTGCTCTTAAGTATCCAGGAATTAGTTTGTACCGACCGCAGATTTATGAACGCTGGCAGTCGAGAGTTGGCTGAGTGGACGTCGGAGCCTCTCGCCACAAAAACGTTTAGTTTTTCCACAAGAGCTCAAAGGAGACGGAGCACGAGCGTAAAGAATACAGAAGCCCGTCGTGAATAATCGCCTGTGATATCTGATGAATGAGGAATGCTTCGTGGGTAAATATGCCCCAACTAGTGAGTCACAACAAGAACATTTATTTTGGAGAGTTCAACATACCTTTGTAACCATCAGTTAAACCCTGGCCCAGTTAAACACACACACACACACACACACACACACACACACACACACACACACACACAACTAGTTGGATATTTAGGGACTGAAACACAATAAGCGACAGGCAGAAAAATAAGCGCATGCTGTACTTTGGTCGGTCTCAACTATGAACACGGAGGGATAATAACAAATGTTACACAACATGTCTGAAGCAGATGTCAGTTTTAACTTTTCCAGATGCCAAAGACCAGTTTACAATAACATCACAGCCGAGAACAGAAACAGGAAGACGTGGTCAAGTACAAGAAGTGGCAGCAGGAATATTCTTGGTATTATTTAGAGTAACAGCTTGACACTGTGGCCAAATGTATGTGGACACTTAACGCTTTTATACTGAGATTTTTACAGAACCTTTTCTAAAACAGTGGGCATTTATCAGCCACCACTTGTCTGAGAAGGTTTTCCATAAGATGTCTGCTCCTGGCTGCAGAGGTTTGTGAGGTCGACCGTCGATGCTTGGCCATAAATCCAGATGATGGTTTGTCCCAAAGGTGTCAGACGTGAGGCTGAGATCAGGCCTGTGTGCAGGCCAGATCGAATTCTTCTGAGGTGAAATGGGAAAACGTTTTTTTCTTTAAGGATCTGGTTTCATGCACAGGAGCTTTCATGTTGAAACTAAAGCAGAGTCCAAACCAACACAGACAAAATAAAACCTCAAACGATCAGCGAATTATCGGCCACATAATGAATAAACACTGTCAAACTGATGTCATATCATAAGTATATGACTCTATAAAGTAAAAGCTATTAAAAAGACTTAACTTGACCTCTAACTTCCTGTTGAGCCGTCTATAAACTCAAATGAAACTTATTGGAGCGTACGTGTCCACAAAGGTCAAACAATCCACCACACACCTGTCAGATCCAGATTATAAACCCGATCAGTGGGTCTACGTCATGAATACGCCTGATTTCATCAAGGCCTGGTTCTTGCCTGGTACATAACCTCACTGGTGGAGATAACAGATGACATTTATGGACAAAAACATGGTTATCAGACGCCGAGCACCAAAGCACCAACCAACCAAATATGGCAAAAATGTTGTCTGACATTAAGATCACAAAAAAATCTGAGGAGTCGCCAATGAGTTTTACCAAACACCAGAACACCAACTACATACTTTTCTGCAAACTCATCCCTGTGACATGATTCGCAGCCACTTGGCATTGTTTAGAAAACGGAGACACGATACGAAATTCCACGTTGCACCACAAACACAAGGCGCACACAAATTTGGACAATGCTGCACAGGAAAATATGTAGATTCTCCTTAAAGTTAAGATTCTGTCTGAGGGTGCATTTGTGTTCAAACCTGACTTTTTTGGAATAAGCCCACACAGCCCACATAAACACAACACAGAACTTTCCACACGCTCCACTGCTGATACTGAACGATAAGAGCGGTTTAATGTTGTTTACCTTTGGTCTGCGAACGCAGCTCAGTCCTGCTCCAACGCTGCACGGAGGGGATGGATTCAATCACCCTGCAGAGACACACAGAGAGGAAATTTATTATTATACAGGATCATATTTCCATTGGACGGCTGGAGACGCAGACACACGGTCTTCCTTCCTGCTGACAGCACTTATATGAAAACCACACTGCTTTTGACAGTTGGCTTTTTAGAGGCTGATACAGTGGAAACGACTCTTGGGTGATGATGTTGACAGTGATCGACCACATGTTTGGATCGAGAAGTTTCAAACAGAATCATCCTCGTATAAATACGAATAAAATAATCTGTTTATGATCAAACAGTTTATGTTCTTCTTCTCTAACTTGAACGTTGTGCGTCACCCTCCTCATATCTTCTCCTATCTGCCCTGTGGTTAGTTTGCCATCCTGTTCATGCTTTGCTCACATTTTTTTGGGACATTTACAGAACATAATTACTGTCCCCAAACTGAACATTTGGTGTGGAGAGGTTCCACCCTGCTTAGGCAGACAAGACTTGGAAGAGGAAACAAATAGAAAACAGTTAATGTTGTTTTATCTTTAATTCAGTAAACAGAAGCAAAAAGTTTTCAGTTTGCATGAGGCCACTTTATATCCATGTAAATAATAAGAAAATAAATTTCCACACAGCTATATATACCAAGAGGAACGGTTTGTAATGTTTTGGGGGGAATAAGAAGATCAATCTTATCTTTGTGTCCAGTGCAGAGATTATTTTAATCCCTGACTCAGGTGAAAAGTGTTATAAATAACATCTACCAGCAATTTCACCCACCCACACACACACACACACACACACCTAACAGCTGTCTACACACCACATGTACAGTCAGCAGGTGGCACTAGTGTGTGTTTCTCTCATGCTGAGCAGACTGGATGTGTGTGACCTAAAAATAACTGACAGGCCGCAACATTTAAATACACTGCTGTAGTCTCTCTCTCTCTCTCTTTTTCCTAATGTATTTCTATGTCTCTCACCCCTCCGTCTCAGTTTTGGTTTCATTCCATTTATATTTTCATTGTTTCTTTTTCTTCTACGAGTCTCTGTTGATTTGTTTTTGCAGAGTCAGTGGAAATCAGTGACATTTCACTAAATCACTGCAGCTTCGTCAGATCAGAGCTTCATCAAAGCCACAACATCTGACCTTTGTTAAGAATTCACACACAAGAACAGCAAGAGAACAAAACGTGTGTGTGCGTGTATCAAATACACAAAAACGGCAACATGTCACATGTGCAGAAAAAAGCTACACACACACACACTCCGAACTCAGCTTGTATAAGATTGTTAGCAGCTCTCATATGATCTGTTGCTGATGGCTGAAACAACAAAAACACTGTTGTTAGGACACACACACACACACACACACACACACACACACACACACACCTCATGAGTGCTTCACACTGTGGATTCAAACCAACAACCCTCCAATATGTGACGAGTCTGACGAGCGAACTGTCTGAGATGTGCACTTAAAAAAAGATCACAATCACTGATGGATTCCTCTACTACCAGGGGTGTGTGTGTGTGTGTGTGTGTGTGTGTGTGAGTGACTAAAGCTTGATGCAGCTTCTGCCCCTTAGAGCTACAGATTTTCCTTCACTGCCTTCAACAAGTTAAAAATAAGACCTCTGAATCAACCTGTGATTACATGCTAAACTCTATCACTTTTTTCACTATTTCCCATCAGTATAAAACAATAGTTGTGACTAATATGTGACCTGATGAGTGTAGTTACAACAATCACATCTGAGTTATTCAGAGCTCAGAGGGGTGGAGTGGGTTGTTCAGTGATCACAAAGCCTAAAGTGGAGAATCCAAACTGCCCTCAGTGAATGTGGGTGGATGGTTGTTAAGATTAGAGAAGTGTCAAATAGATGCAGCACATTTAGCTGTAAAGCATCAGTCCTCAGCAACAAAATATTATACAGACAAAATATTTCATAGCTGGTATTAAAGCTTGAAATATTTAAGACTTCTGTGTGTTAAATTTCCTCTAGTGAGAAAAGTGAAGTCAATGTTTATTAGACTTTGTAAAACCTACAGACGTTAACACTCGATGAATGATCACACTCATCGACTCCACCAGTGGTCTCCAGTGGTGGTGTCTGGTGGACTTGTTCCTCTGATGGTTGGTGAATCATCAGTTAATGATCATAATGTGTGAACAGCTCTAACGACTCCATCAGAGGCCGTCGGGACCTGGTCTGAGACCGGGACTGGATCTGTCATGTTAGAAAACTGGAGGAGTCTGAAGAGACTGACAAAGAGCGACGGCCAATCAGAGGAGGGATGTGAGATAAATGCTGCTGCCGTCTCACTGATTCACTCACAACCACGTTTAAAAGTCTGACGTTTTAACGCTTTTTCTTTCATTTTCACTTTCTACAAACTCCCCGCGTCTGATCCAGATGTTACCCGGTACCGGGGAGGTCTGCTGCTGATTTCAGCTCCACCATGAAAACCAGCGTGTTGCCATGGTGACGTTTAGCAGTTTAGTCTGTGTCGGAGGCAGCGTCTTCACCGGTGCTCGTCAACAATAAACGGCTGTAAATCACGGTGAGAAGCAGCGGCTACATCCTGTCTAGTTCACGTGACATATAGAGACGAATAGACGTAGAGTTTGGTGACGTCACGGTGTGATGGGAGTCAATCACTGACGAGTCTTGTAGTGTGAACACTACAGGTCTCAGACCAGTTGTTGAGACTCCAGATCATGGAAACACAAGTCACCAACGATGACGACAGAGACTGAGACTCACTGATCGATGGTAAAGTCGACTGGTGTGAACTAATGTGAAAGAAGGTTAATAAAGACACCAAAAGGAGCCTATAGGAGGCGAATTAGAAACATTTCATCATCACATTTAATTACAAAAGAATTTAATTGACTTTATGACCCCTCCTGTAGCATTAGTGACCTCGAGTTGTAACATGTTTTCAACAATGGACATAAATTATAACTTCATATATTGTAATTTCGGTCATTTAGTCAGAGCTTTTCTTGGTAATTTCATGACACATCTGAGGACACTTTTACATCTACAACACCCTCATCTTTTCCATTTGTCATTATGTCCTTTTCTAACCACTTCAATGTTGAGCATCCGGCTGCCTGGGTCGTAACCACCGTTTATGGCGACATCTATAGAGCTTTCCGTTGTCACAAGTTCCCATAGCAACATGACTAAATGCACTAAAAATTGCACTTGAAGTATCTTCCCTTTGGACTGATGTGGTTGTGACATACAACTGTACTTTTTAGGAATTAAAAAGTGATGTGTCATTTAAAAACAGTTCCTCATCCTGTTGTGTTGCAACTCATTACTTCACAGGAAAGAAATAGGAAAAATTCTTTAAGAAAACGGTTTCAAAACCGCCCGTGGTCGAGCGTCTGCCCTCTGTAAACAACTCTGAGGGGCACAATGTCTTTGACTGCGGTTTAATCACTATTTCTCTGTACTATAAATATCATTTTATTGTGGTTAAGTCTCTCCAGATGAGTGACATTGATTCAGAGTTTCCACAGTGTCTCTGTGCATCATCCTCCCTGCAACATATTTATTTATTTGTCCTATTAAGCTAGTTCTTGAGTTGTTTAGTGTCTTTTGCTGTTGAAGATTTTAGGACCTGTATCATTTCACCCACTCTGGTGTGTTTCATTTCATTGGAGAATTATAAATGATGGCTAATGGAAACTTTAGACCACATCTTACACTGACCTTGCCCTCTTCTCAATTTCAAGTATTGTTCTCAACAAACCCACCACTGTCACCACTGTCAGACCATCACTCTGGTGTCTCTTTATCTTCCCTTTTACGTTTGTACACTGATACTTTTCAGTCGACATCAGCCGTGTAAATGTCTTGATAATAAATCTGCCATCGACAAGGACTCAGAGGTCTGTAGTTACATACTAATTTCCACTTTCAACTTGCTCAGATTTCAATCAAGACACCTTGACGCCGAGACAATGGTTCAAAACTGGACTTGACTCGTCTGCTCGCTTGGTTCATTGAAAATTAAGTGGATACAGCAGAAGGAAAGATGAGTGATGGAATAAGAGACATGAAGTAGATAAAGTAAGAAAGGTTTAGATGCTACTAACACTGTAATAGAAACTTGTTGTACCAACTACAACCAGACCAGAGTAGTGGAAGCAGTAGGTTACCTCTCAGATGTTTTTATTTAGTTTAAAATATGTAATTATAATTGATTATTTTCTCTTAACACAATAGCCTCAGACCAGAAACCCTTTACAATCCACATAATTAATTGGTGGTCTCTGGTCTGGATCAAGACCAAACCACAATTAAATTTAGACACAAAGAAAATATTTCAGTCAACCCTGAGTCAGATGAGTGGTGAGTGACACATCAAATAAAAAACAAAAGGACCATTCATTCAAAAGTAGCCGGTCAATTGTTAAAAAGACATAAATGTTTGTTTTACCTAGAGTAAGCGTGACACTAGTTTTACTTCTGATTTAAAGTGACCATCTAAAGAGCTGTAAAATACCACCAAGAAGCCACATGTGCCCCTTAACAATTTTGTTCCAAGAGCTCGGAGGTTAAAAACCACAAAACTTCACCAGCTGAAGTCGTCCATCACGAAACAAACAGAACATTTTTAAAATCAATGGATTCAGCATTTTCAAAGACAAATATAGAGAAGGAAACTTGCAGTACACCACAGCAAACCATAAACTTTTCTTAAACACAACTTCTATAGTAGAAGGTTTTTATTTGCTTTTCCAATCCTTTGTCAACTAATCTTTACCAATCAATGTGCCAAGAAATTTTATTCAGGTTTAACAGAGCAAACACTGGGTGTGTTCCAGCAGCTTGAATCATTTGTCCAACAAATAGTCCAAACCCTGAGGATATGTGGTTTACAATGAAGAAAACAAAGAAAAACAATAAATCCTGATTCTGGATTTCGCAGCCAAACTCAGGGTTTGAACTAAAGCTTCAGATCTGATTTTTACACCTTGTGATGGCTCATATTTTTTTAATGTTTTGACTTGGTTTCCTTATCTTGGAAAGTAGTTTTTATACTTGTGAGGTCACCTTCTCCTGGTGAACATTAATACGTTTACAGAGGCTTTGTAACGCTGGCGCTGATGAATCCTGCGTTGCCAAACAGGCCGCATTAGTCTATTATGAAACGAAGCAGCTTGCCAAAACAGAGGCTTTAGGATCTCAGACTGAAAACAATAGCAGTACCTCTCCATTATTTCACTTATAATGAGTGTTGGAAATCTGATTTAGGAGGGCAGCGCAGTTAATAGTGTGTATAATGTCGTGATTGTAGTTTCCACAATAACTTATCGGAATAATTGGCAAACTGGGAAGCATTTAATTGAAACAGTAAAAGCTTTGTTGCAACATTTCTAATTCAAATCTTAATCATGTTGGTTGAATCAAAGCGCACACATCACTCAGTGACCACTCAGCTCCTCCCAGGTGTCACTGTATTTTCATTTTATTTATTTTAATCAATGAATGCAGCTACGCAACGTCTTTGTCATGTGGTTGAGATGAGTCGGCAGGAAGTTGGCCCAGTTTCAAGAGACACTAACAACAGTAGAAGAGCTGTGTTGCCCTTTATTTAACATCATGATTTGATGACATCTCATTCAGGAAATCATGACAGTCACTTTTTACTTTTCACTCCTCCAGTGTTTTATCAGTACTGTATGTAAAATCAAACAAATCTAATCAGCAGATTAATCGACACAAAAACTGTAGATTCAGCAAAGAAGAAAAGGAAGCAAACGTCTCAAAATCTGGAAATATAAAATAAAAATAAAGTTTATACATATATAAAACTCTGTTTCTGCTCATCACAGCAACAATTAACCACAGTGTAAAGATAAAGTTAATGTGGTTCTACAGATTATGAATCTACCTCTAAAGCTGTTTGGGAAACTGCTATGAATCCTTTAATCTGTTGTTGGTATAAAAAGAAAAACATAGTGTTTTTAAATGGTGTCAAATAAAAATAAAAAAAAAAACTGGTAAAACAGACTTCTGATAACAGCCCGGTTGACGTGAACAAATAAAGACCAACTCGCCACAAAACAAGGTGGATAAAATGAATAGTTTTGTTTATGAATGTGGAGTTCCTTCAGATTTATCACAATAACAGCCCTGTTAAGAGGCCTTTTAATTTGGAACAGTTACAAGACAAACAGTGTAATGCAGTAAATTTTAGAGAGGAAAGTAGGAGTGGCTTGAGGAAATATGACTAATTATAACGAGCAATTACAAATAAAAGCCTGTTACCTCCTGCTGTTGGAGTAAATAACTGCCACCAGTCGATATTTAGATGTGATGTTAATAGTTCAACTACAAGTTTTAACTGGCCACACTGTTGTCTGGTGTTCAAACTGGGGCTGTTCACCACACATCACTACTGGGAAATATGAGTTCATTTGAGCCTGGAGGACATGGACTCAGGCTTGTGAATGTGTGAGCTTGGATTTCTATCTTTGTGAGGACCGATGTGAACCTAAACCACCTCACTCAGTCCTCGTTACTTCAAAGAAGCGTTTGAAGATTAAGACCCAGTTTTAAGGTGAAGGTTGGAGTTAGATTTAGGTCACGGGATCCTCGTGAGTATAGAAAGACAGCACATGAGTACATGTGCATGAGAGACACTTGCAACTGAGAGGCTCCCCCTCAACGCACCTATTTAGATTTAGAACAGCTTGTCTCTTGACACCAGACAGTTTAGTCTACAGCAGCTGAAGGCCACAGGCATCTAGAGACAGGACAGCGTTTTAAATCCTACTCCGCAGTGTATTTCCAGTGTATTATCCTCAATGTTGCCAGAGTTGGTGGTGCTTTGCTGCTGGGTAGCAAGAGGTAAATTCATACTGGTCTGCCTGGTAACCAGCGAACGAACACACACACACACACACACACACACACACTACAACGCAGCGCAGCCCAGACAAGGCCAGCCGTCAGGTCACATTACTGCGTGCATTCTCTTACACTGCCCTCGGGTTAAATCTGCAGCCTGCTTTTTTTTTTCTACATTCAGCTGGGGCAGAAGCTGCCAGCACTGGAGGGCAGAAAGAATAGAACAGAACTGGTGTAAATCAACATGTAAAAGGTAAAAAGAATTAAATTTGATCTTCTACTCACTCAAAGAGCTGGATTTCACAAGACGTTGAACAGTTTTACGTGTTTGATTTTGTAGCTCCTGATGTGTTTGGAGAGTTTTTCGGGAAGTAAGTTAGTTTTTACACAATGCATGAAACTTGGCCGATGTGTCATGGCATTTCTTCTACATCCAATCTGGCACGATGGCAGCTGGTTTGCTGGAACTTTTGCTGACACACTGAATTTGTGGACAATATTTCCTTTGTTGGGAGGTTACAGGGTTATAAGTGAAATGTTTTTCTCTCTAAAGACCAACAAGTGAAGTAAATTCTGATTAAAATAAATAAAATTGCAGTTGTTGATCAAACTGGAACTCAGACTGAATTAAATGAATTTATGAATTTGTTTTCTACAAAGTTAGCAGCTCCAGATGTTTGTCTTGAAAAACAAACTCCTGACATCCCGAAAAATCTGAGCAAAAATCTGCAATTTAAAGTTGTCAGCTGATTCTTGTGACATTTCCTTTTTTTTCGTCTCCAGAAATAATCGTCAGATTCATCGATAATAGCAGCAGCTCTTTGTGTCGACACAGTTTGGACGACGGTAGAGGAACTTGATGGTTTGCCGGGTCAGTGCGGTAAACCACAAAGTGGCACAGTTAAAACAAGCAAATACTAAACTTTTCTTTTCAGTCTTGCAGTGAAAAAATAAAAAAAATATCTAGTCTAGTTTCTGAATGAACAACATGACTGAGCCCACACTTTAAAAACCAAGACTGGTGTTAAGAGGTTTCCTTGTAATCACAGTTCAGACTGTGAGCACATATGGAAACACACACACACACACACACACAAACACACACACACGCAGGTCTAGTATTGCTGCAGTGGACTGGAGTCGGTCGCACTGCAGCTGCAGATCTGTCAGGAAGAATCACAGCTCTCTGCTAAACTGCTCTGACTCACACACACACACACCGACACACACATGCATGTATAGCGAGCATCATCATATACACTCGATAAAAGGTCAGTGAGTTACTGGGTTAAAACGTAGCTAATGGCTGGAGGAGGAGGGAGGAAGAAGAGCAAGAGAAGGACAAGGACAGTTGGACTGACAAGGTTGACTGCATCCGAGTCTGTACATCCTGTATCGACTGCACACGTTCACACAGCAGAGGAGATCCTGTGGTCTTCAGATAAGACCCAGTATATATGACGCCAAGTGACTTTTTTTTAAACTGACATTTTATTCTGAAAAACCTTGTCTGATCTTCAAAAAAGAAACTGTACTGGAGCAAACTAATGAACAATTAACAATAATATCAATAGTGCAAAGCCAGTCACTCTACTTCCGACTTTATACGTAAAATCAACAGTATTTAAGTTAACAACCAGCAGACAGATGTGTCTGACACATCCTTACTGACAGACCAGAGGAATCTGAACAGACTCGGACACCGACGCTCGAACAGGAAACTATCACCTCTAGATAGCGCTGTTCACAGATGGGATGGGTGGAGTGGGAAGTCTGATACTCTACTCTCATATTATTGATGTTACTTGACTTGGATGCTCCACAGTTTTCTGTCTCTCTCAACTGCTTTGTTTCTCCTTTGCATCACATCCAACTCTACAATTTATCACTGCTTCACAATAAAACTAAGCTGTAAATTCTTGAAGTCATTTCACCTCCAGTTTAACTTGAATAACCCTACAACAGATCATCAACCATCAGACACGGTTTTAATTTGACACCACATTTCTAATCAATTCTGGCTGAAGGACTATTAGAAGGACTTGATTTCTTGCCATGAGTTTAATAAGAAGACAGATAAGTGCTTTAATTCTTGTACTGTAAATATGACATATAAATAAATATATATACACTGAGGCGACAGTGGAGGGAAAGTGAAAAGTTTGGCTCTCGTCCAAAGGTAACAACATCCTCCTACGAACATGTTTCCAAACCACTTTTCTTTCACTGAATGGAAAACGTCATGAGGTCAAGGAAACACATGAAGGAAAATTCACAAAGATTTAACTACACTTACACTACTCTACATTAGATATGCTGACATCAACATGAGCCTGGGCGGGTGAAACTATGGTGATGTGATGACACCATATTTCATATTTCAGTCGTCGCAACATTATGTCCTTTCCAGGAGCATCCAGGTCTAATCAGAGAAGCAACAATCGTAGCTTCTTTCTTTAGCATTAAGAGAAATCAACTGCTCATTTAGAAGCTGCTGAGCTAAAAAATAAACATTTTTCTGTTTGGACCTGTTGCTCAACAAGATTCACTGATAGTAAAACTTAAAAGGCTTAATTGTTTAGTTAATGACAGATGAGTAAACAGCTATTGAACAAAAGGTTAAGTCATTAAATATGTTGTTTAAATATTTAAAAACCCATTACAATTTGCTATCATATAACAACCTCCTGGAAGGATCACGTGTTTGGCACCGAGCGATCAACTTTGTTCCAAACAACACGACACAGCCGATATTAAACACCCCACCATAAAAACCTCCAATAACACACCAATTTTAGCTCCCATCAGATGACAGCGGTTTAAGAGTAGCATTTTCCTTCAACACACACACACACAGTCGCACCCAAGCTAAATGTCTCAGTGAGAAAAAAAAAAAAAAAGTAAAACTTTCCACTTCTGTCTGTCCACGGTTTGCGATGTCTCCTGCCAGAAACAACATCTGTGGTAGGAACCAACGACAACGTTCTCAACAAGAGAGGGAAACAGGAAAAGAGTGAACAAATAGTGGCAGAAAGTGTGTTCTGTGGGTGTATTTTTTTCATGCACATCTCAATTTGTGTCTGAACGTTATATCCATCATCATATTTTATATCTTATATAAACCCGTACGGAGGAACGTGCACATATACATGGACAAATAGATGACTTCAGCACTGAAACTAAAACCTGCTCAGACACATATGCCTATACAGGTAGAAATAACACACATTTATACACACTTATGGTGCTAATCATATAATAACAGACCAGAGACTGAGAGAGCAGCTGAATCTGACTCAGCTAAACATCTTTAGACCGGCTCCAGTTCCAACAAGTCCTCAGATGAGACTATCCCCAGGCCCAGCTTTCTTACCTCACTATCACAGACACTTCACCTCACCCTGACATTTACACTAAAGAAATCCAGCTCAGCTAACGCCTGTTACAGACTGGTGGCATCAGTCTTGGCTTGCAGTGAATTTTAATGATATATTTGATAAACACATGGAGCTCTTTACTCCTCACCTGCTCTGGTATGAACCTGGATTCATCAAAGTGAATGTATATCTTCTGACAGCCAGCTGGTGAAAGTGCATTACAGCTCACATAGCAGCGAAATACATTCATTATATGAGATACATGTTTAGACATGTGAATAGGGGGGGCGTTAAGGATCGAACCTCCAAACTCATGATTAATGGCCGATCAACCTGGACGTCATTTTAACCATCACAAAATTACAGGATGTGGACGTTCTGTAGGACGAAGCCAAAAGCCTCCCCCGTGGTGTGTGGAGGCAGAGACGTGAAGCCAAGATCCTGTCGGAGATGAATACGAGTCAAAAATCTTTGGACTCAAACCTCAAACACAGACATGAAAAACACATTGATAACTTGCACTTTCTGAGGACACCATTATCTCTAATGTCCAGGGACGGATGTCCATCAGCGCTCCATTTACTCTCTGTGGTTTTAAATGTTGTAAATGGACAGAGGTTGGCTGTTAATGGTCTTCTCTAACGGAGTTTTTGACTTGGTCTGTTTTCATGCAAAAGTCAATGCAACATTTTCCCCCAACGTCACATACTGAGAATTTTCTTTCTTTAATTGTAAAAGTGGAACAAGAAGCTGAATAAAAACTTTACCATGACATGACTTGGTTGAGATTTAAATTAGGATCCGCACATTTGATTAAAACCTCCTAGAGAACTATATCCAGTCCAGATGGTCAAGTCTTGTCTTTACCCGAATTTGATCAGTGTTTCAAACCATTGTTGGTCCAGTGTTGTACTCATTTATAACTTTACCTCATTTGGGGAAAAAAGACAATTAATGTTTTATAGGTAAATAGATCAATGATTTAAATCAATGGTCGTCTGTTTAAGTATTAAGCACAATGTTTGAAGCTAACCCAGATCAGTTTGTTTAGCAAATCCAGAACTGGCTCCAGTACTGAAAGATGGACAATATGACGTTTAAAACATATCAATCTCCCCTTGGTGTCTGACTGCAGTTTAGATAAATACAACTCCCTCCATGTTTTTCTTCATTTTTGTGATAACTCAGGCTTCAGTTAGTTATATAAACATTATTAAAATTGGGTTGTGAATCATAATTGACAGATGAGACTGGCAGATTGGCGACTGGTTGGGCCGATGTATCAGCAGGACTTCCGATAACGCAGCTATTTCCTGAACACTACTGTGCAGAATCTGGCTTCAACTGTGCAACATGGCAGCACATGTACAATTTTGAACAGTGGTTGGAAGTGGAGGTGCATCATCCATCTTTAGAGACATTTGTTGGCTGCAGCCATGCAAACCAGAAGCGTCTTTTAAGTCTTGTGAATCAAACAACACAACTAAACAACTTGTGAAGCCTACACTGTTACTGAAACAACCCATGATGAGTTGGTGACGTCTGGACACACAACCATGATCCCATCACTTGCAAATAACAAGATCTGATTTGAGAAACAAATCTAATTTCCCTCGGGTGCTATGACGCTATGTAAACTGGACATATCTGGATATAGAGTTACACCATGGCCATTTTAACCACTGGAAGAAGACACATACGACATGACTTGTAAACAGGAAATGACATCAAAGTACATCTGTTTTTTAGCGGAGCTGAGGAGATTTGGGTGGACTGTTCCTCGCTGAAAGACACCTACACAGTAATTGCTGAGGTAGACGAGCACATTTCCTCATTCACTTTCCATCCCCACATTTTATTAAAAGCAGCCAGAGGATTTGAGCTGGCGACTCCCCAGTCATAACTCAACCGCACTTGACTCTTTCGTGGATATTTTTTAGTCAATTTCCCTCAAATAAAAAAGTCGGTTAATGTCCCGTCATTTCCCCGTGTCTTGGAGGTTTCAGATACGCCGACACCACCAGCGGTGTCGGTCTGAGCCGTGACCTCGGTCGTATCGTCAGTCCTCATCCTCACTGTTTTTATTCACGCCGAGACAGAAGTCGGCAGAGAGAGAGAAGGCTCGCATACTTTCCATCTCTACTGGAGAGCTGTCTGGATACGGGAGGTAGCTGTGGTTTGGTCTGGACCTGGTTCACGTGTGAGTGCGTGTGTGTTTTCACATATGGAAGAACCAGAAGAAAAAAAAACAGTAGCTGTTCCAGACGTACTGCAAGCCATAACATTAACACACACACACACACACACACACACACACACACACAGATCCAGAGCGAGGGAAAATAGACAGGCTTATAGTATCAACAGTCTCGTCAACCCAGTGGACACACACACACACACACACACACACACTAACAACCTACTGTGTCAACAGTTACTTCAAACCAAGCAACCAACCAACCGACAAACCCCAAACACACTCTCACTTTGTTTCACCCTCTCAAACACACTTTATAATAACATCATCTCCCTTCAACATCAATGTCACGCACTATAAAGGCCGTGTGGCTGCACTCGGGGTATAATTAACGCTGCCTTTGTGACTTGTTTTACTGCTTTGTACCGTTAAAGCTAACAGGCTAACAAAAAGCTAACTACACACTTTCCATGTCCAACTACGCTACGACGGTGGCTCGTCTTTACCTCTTTTTTTTTCTCTTTTGTTTACATGATGTGTCGCTTCAATTCCACATTTTCATCAGAAAAGGCTGTAACTCGAATATAACAATGATCAAGTTCAAAATACACTGCTGACGCTAACATGCTAATGTTAGTGTGGTTTTCTGAACAAAAACATTATTAATCGAGCATAATTGTTTTTTTTTTTGTGTCCATCAACAGACTGAATAATTGCAGCTAACAGGCAAACACCCTCATGTCAGTAGTGTTAATTGATGAGTTGAATCACATTCACAGAGTTAACTCAAACACTAACAAGACAATAAGATCATTAACGATCCCAGAGAAGTTCTTGTGCTGTCGGCTCTTGATCATAAATTAAAGCGGACGGTCTCCAGCTCCAGCTTGTTTTCTTAAAGGATTTTAATTTTGGTTATTTCAGGTTTATCTAGACATTTGAAACACTATAGATACAGAAAAGGTTACAACATTAAACAAAGGATAACCCTCGATTCCAGAGTGTGTTTTTAATTTGAAAAAGAGAAAACGGTGCATTTAACTAGGTAACCTTAGGTTAGCTAGCCAACCAGTAATACTAGCACTGACCTATATAGTACTGAGTTCCCATGAACACAGTTAAATTAAGGTTATATAATAATTATGATCATAATATATAATAAGAGAGAGATTTCAGCTCTTGGTGGCTTCTGGTGGACATAATATTTAACATAAATAATTACCATTACAATTATAACTCCCAGTTTGTTACATATATACTGAGGCATGTGTAAATAAGATAATTAAATAAATATGGGTGTATAACTGACAACCTACCGCTTCTAATTGTAGTGCTACAATGATGAAATTCTGATTACACATATGTAATAATACAACAGTGTGTTTTTCAACTGAACGTTGTGTCAAAGACAAGTTACGTTTGCCTTGTGATGGACAATAAAGTTTGCCTGAATTTGAATCTTAAGTAAGAGAATGTAAATACTTGTGAGTGTATCATAGAAACAGTAGAAACAAGTGAAAGTGAGTCAGCCTCAGCTCAGCACTAGTCAAAACGACAGTCCTGATTCCCAGCTGCACAGCCTGCCCCTGGATCTCCACGAAGGCCGAGGGACATAGACTCAGAAAGACAAAGAAAGAGAGAGAGAGAGAGAGAGAAGTAGCTTGGCTGGAGTGATATAACTGAGAGGAAAAACACGACAGGGAAAAATTTAAGAATTAAAAAAAAACAGAAAAGACGAAATGAGATTAAATTTTCCAAGAACGAAGACTGTGCAGTTACACAGCAACAGCAGCCAGAATGAGTCTACATCTGTCTGGAATTAGAGAAAGACAGAGATGGAGACAGACAGTGCTGTTGTTGGCTGAAAAAACTGTATTTGAACTTTAGTGTTTGGGAATGTCCCTCAGACCAACACCAGCTTTCTCAACGGTAATCCTGACCTTTGAACCCTGAGGGGTTTGTAGAGGTTTACCTGCTGCACATAACACAGAAATACACAGAAACCCTGTTTCTATTAAGTTGGACTTTCCTTAAAAAAATAAAAAATAAAAAAATAAACTAAAATGTCAAATGTTAAAATATTGTACACTCAACACACAATGAAGCCATTTTATTGTTCTTCTGTTTGTCTGTGCTGTTTAGTTTACAGAACAGTTAACTAAGGAGACACAGAGGAAACTGGAGTACTGTTACCTCATCTGGATACTCCATTAATACTATGTGTTTGTGTGTGTGTGTGTGTGTGTGTGTGTGTGTGTGTGTGTGGAGGGTGACAAGCACACACATGGGCTGAGTCATAGCGTTCAGCTGCCAGTTGCCCTGTTTCAACAACAAACAGCAGAAAAACCCATTTATTGTTATCAGCACACACAAACACACATCACTGTTTTTGTCACTTGTGAGGTCCACTAGTTTTTTTGGATACTTGTGAGGACCAGACTCTCCAGGGGCTTGATGCGTTAAAAATAGTAGGTTTAAGACAAATATAACTTGAAGGACCTCTACATTTTTATTATTGCCACATAGCTAGCATTAGCATCATCATCATTAGCTGTCTTCTTCTGCTTATTCAGCTTCTGTTTCAATTCAGTGTCTATCCCTCTTCAGTTAGCATGCTAACAATATGTGAGGTAACCATCAACCCAGACACACGCCAGCAGAGAAAACATACACATAAGACGTCTAAACTATTTTTTTTTGTCCACATATTTCAAGTATCAACAAAATATACAATACATAAGATCCAGACCTGAAGCTAAATGCCAACATTTGCAGGAGAAAGACACAGCTGCAGCTGCTATAACAGCCAAGGCAGGTTGAGTGTTTAAAATAACACTGTGACCTTAAAATGTCCTTAAATGTCTTTAAACATTGATAAGCAGTCTGCAATTAACAGTTACTAACTGTTTCACCTTGATGTGCTTCATACTTTATCAGTTTTACGTCTCACAGCTGTACAATTAAACTAAACACGCTCCACTTGCATCATGATTAAGTGTCACTTATATAAAATACATTCAGTTTTCTGTATTGGATGTTTATCAAAGCTTAGCTTTATCAAAAAATGTAACATCTAGGATTTTGTTGAGCTTCTAGACAATTTAATCTGATATCTAATCTCAACCTGACCAGGAAACTAGGACATTTTATTACCTTCTATGTGAATGTAGCTGTTAATCTACTGAGGTTGGTCAAGTGGTTTAGGATTGTGAGGCGTCATCAAGGTGCTTTGTTCATCTCTGTCAACCAGACGAACAGTTAAAACAATTGATATTAACTAGGATTCACCGTATTTGTCATTTTAAACTTAAGAAAATGGCTCTGATTTGTTGGTTTCAGTCTCTAAAAAGACTCTGAACTTCTTCTGACGTAATGAACATCATTAAATGTGTGTTTGTTTTGTCTTTTAGGTTTTACAGAGGAAAAAAATGGATTGATTGTAATAAAAATAACTTTATTTGAGACCCGGCATGGTCAGGTCGTAGCTTCGTGCTGCACAAATCTCCTTTAGCACCAAAAATGTTTGAAGGTGCCAGAATTTCACTCACATTTCCACAGCGGGTGTAATTTATATCCAGCTGTATTTTCATAATTTGAACCAGTGAGAGGTTACATAAGCAGGGGCATGCGACTGGAAGGTTGGCAGCTTGATTCCTTCTGTCGGCAGGAGAAATAATTTACCATTACCACCTTATTAGCGCCAGTGAAGTGGTCCCTAAACCCCCCAACTGCTGCAGTGGAGCCTGAGCTCAGTGGACGCTGCCTCTGTGTTATAATAACTAATAACAACTCAACAATTCAGTGGCACAAAATGACTTGAATGACCATAAAGTTTAATGCAACTATTTAGAAAGTAGGATTTATTCAATTACTCATAAACTGGTAACTGAGTGTAAACAGCAGCGTCTACTCAACCAGAAGAGCTGAAAGATAACATGTAATCACATTAACTGAGGCTGATATCAGTGGTGCATATCAAAGTTATGACATGCAATGAAAAATAAATGGTTAATACATGAGAGAGCTTCATGTCTCTGCTACTTAAAGTTAATGAATCTAGATAAACCGTGTATGCGCTGGGTCAGAGTAGTAACACTAGCTAGTTAGCTATGAGGACTTGTGTTTTATTTGCCCAGCATGCCTTGCAACCCCTGCTGCGGTGGAAAAAGCAGCTCTGCATCATCTGTGCCAACCAGACAGACTGGTCAGCGGTCCAACAGACGAAGGCGCGAATGAAGACGTCACAGTCAACACTCACACTGTCTCCAGTTTCTCGCTCTGGTCCTGATGCAGTTTAATGTGCAAGAGTGTCTGCAGGTTTAACACTGACACAGCAAAACATCCTGCGCCGTGACAGTGCTGCATTACACTATATGCTACACTATAGCTTCATACGCTGTGTTGAATTATTTATCCACATGTGAAACAAGTGCACATCTGGACATTTCAAAAATCTGAATGCTTGAGTGCATCCTGGAGGAAAGTGTCAAAACAGTCCTGACTCACAAGTGTTTTTACTCAGTGAGATTATATTTACTTTTGAACCAAAAATGAAAGTGACTAAATAAGAAATTGAGGCTTGGAGCGTCCATCTGTAGCAGATCTGCTCTGTTGCTCCTTCACACCCTTCTTCCTTCTCTCTTACCCCTGGGACAAAGGAGGAATTTCCTGAGAGAAGGAAGGATGACTTTTCCATACACATGCTGAGAGAGAGAGAGAGAGAGAAACAACACACAGTGTATGACAGACAGAAAGAGAGAGAAGAAAACAACAACATCAGATGTTGACCTGCTGTGACCTCTTGTATCCACCAGTGAAAATATACTGAGCAGCTGATACGGATGTAACTGCTGTATTCAGTCTGATGTTTACACGGCGACTGTGAAGCTGCCAAAAGGAAGCACACGAGGCCAATGTCGTCTCCTAACGTTTGCAGCATCGACCAGCGCACGGAAATGCAGATGTTCAATTCCCACAATGGTCCCAGAGCGAGAAAGTCAAAGCCTCCAGCAGCAACCGAACATGTCTACGGATAAAAACTTCATCCAAACTAATCATCCACATCAGTTTTATCTAAGTGGGCTGGTGCTGCCGGGAAAACAACTCTACCTCTGGGGAGCATGAAGGTAAAGATTACTGCAATTTAATAACCAGCTGCTCAAATGGCATCAAGAGGTACTTTTGCACTAAAAGCTCCAAGTTTAATTTATTAAAAAACTTGTGTCTGGGAACTTTCCCAAGGTAAAAAAAAAGTTCCTCCAGCTGGTTCCAGTGAAAGGCCAAACACTCTGAGACCATTAATGAAACTAGTCTGCTCACAAATCAACACCGTTACAATCACCTTTTCACATCATTTGTACAAGTGTCTTATGTCATCCTCTGCACACAGAAAAACTCAACTTTGATGGTCCAACAGTTGCAAATTCTCTCGAGCTCTAGTTCTTCCAGTGGAAATACAGATACAGGAAACACCCTCATTAGTTAGAAACATCCCTGTACTCATGACATAAGAAATCAGGAATGAAATCAATAGAAAATCCAAAAACTAATTGATTGGATCATTATAAACTGCACCAAGTGAAAACAAATCAGCAGAGACGGATGATCATGAAACCAGGACCCTGCAGGTTTCAGCCTGGTTGGATTCAGTCACATACAGATGCAGCCTTCAGTTGAAGTAGGGCAGTAGGGATTTTTATACTCCAGTTAACTCTTGACACTGGGAGATACTGAATCCTGCCCCACTTTATTGCACGCGAGCGATGAGACAGAGGTAGGACGTCTCAAAACCGTCACCACGATGAGGCTTCAGCACTGATGGACGCTGGGACTGATCACAGAGCTGAAAGACGATCCAACAACACTGTGACTGTAGTAAAGTTGAAATCATGAAGCAGCTTAGTGACGTGGACGTCGATATCTTTATTTTTATGTGCTCTTATTTATTGGGATTTACATTAAAATCGATTTATCGATCGGATATCAAACTCTATCAAACACCAGTTCTGTATTGTTTTGGCAATGATATTAAATTTTAAAGATCATCCCTGGAGAAGAGTTGTGCCACATTCAGACTGATGATACCAAACAACGTCCTCACTCACGTCAGTCGTCGTGTTCTCATCTCGAAAATGTGATAACGACTTTAATGGATGATGGAAAAACCTTTTAGCAGATGAGATCTATTTGTCTGTTTCCATCTTTTAAAGAACAAAAGGAAGAAGATAAAGAAAAAGTTTGAAGCTTAATTACACCTTCCTGAAGTCTAAGTCCAATTGTCTGGATAATCAAGACAATTGGGTTGTGTCTTCTTCTCCTGTTTCTCTAAAGTCTTAAAGCTCGTTTTGTTTCTGGTTTGCGACCTCTTTCTCTTTTTATCGCAGCCATATGTTACATAACACTTAGCCTGATTTGTATTATTCTAAACCTAATGATGGAAACTTAGTTAATTCCCATTCACTCTTTTGTTTCTCTTCTACAACATCCAATGAGACTAAAAACAAAAATCAAACCCAGTCCAGCTGTATCTGGCAGGGAAATATAATGTATAACTTTTTGTAAACCAGAGGATTTTGTTGGCTCTATAAAATCATATTTCAACAACTGGTGCCATTAACACGCTTAAATAAGAGTTTTGAAGAGGGATGCATGACTGTAAATCACAGAGTAATCCACTCAGAGAGGAGGATATAAAATACTGAGGTTATTTTTATTAATGTCGCCTCTGTTTTCAACAGAACTCACCAGCATCCAACCACCACGTCTATTAACTTACAGCACATTCAGCTTCAGAACTAAAACCCTGCTGGGATTCCCAATTTACAGACCAGACGAGACAAAACAAGAGGAGACGCTGCAGCGAAGCAGACGGGTAAGTTTACCTGCAAGAGGTTAATATCTACAGCAGGAAGACAAGCTGGTGAGACAGGTTGACCAGCAGGAAGACAGACAGACACACACACAGACAGATGGTCGGCCTGCATGTCTGATGATGCTGAATTTTAAATGACTATTAAATAAAAGGATGTAGCAGCCAGAGAATAACATGAGGAATAAAACCTGCACACAGTGGTAAATGTGTTTTTGGATGAACTGTACATTTCAGTGTTTAAAGTCAGTTGTGTGGCAGCTGCTGAAGAGAAGGGGGGAGGAAGAAGGGGGGTACACGCCCATGGCTGTGTAATGCTATATGAATGCCACGCCTTGCTTATGTCAGTCCAGCACGCCTTGGCCTCCTCCTCCTCCGAGAGCCCGAGCTGCGGCACAGAGACGCAGATATTCGGGCTGGAGAGGCGCTGTCAGCCGGCGGCTGCTCCCCGGCGAACCTGCGCATCCAGGGCCGGTGGTGTGTGTGTGTGTGTGTGTGTGTGTGTGTGTGTAGATCTGCACAGGCCCTGCGGCGTTTCATATCACACAACACCGACACACACAGACAGATACACACACACATGCAACATGCACAACGAATAACGGGGATGAAATCTGCGCAATGTGCGCAAATTAAATGCAATTAAAGCAGCAGGAGAGAATGAAGCGTTTTCTCTGTTTCTGTGCAACGACCCCCTCCTCCTCTTCCTCCTCTTCCTCCTCTTCACCACCACCCCTTCTTCTTTCTCTGCATACACATATGCAGCCACTAACGGGATTAATTGGCTTTTATTGCAGCGGATGCTAATTAAAGCACGCGCTCTGCGCAACATTAAAGTCTAAAATGACGCACGGTTTTGTCGCAGCGCACGAGACAGAAAAAAAGAGAGAAAAATCAAAGGCTGAAATGTGAATGTGGATGATGAAAGATGCGTTTAGGTGAGAGAAGGGGGAATCGGTGCTACTTACCGAGCGAATCCTGGGAGATCTGTGTGAAGAGGAAGAATAAAATAAAATGGACCAAAGAATTAAAAAAAACCGCAGACCAGCAGCGGAGGAGGCGGAGGAGGAGACGTGTCCGCCGGGAAAGGTCCGCGGTGAACCGGCCGGAGGCTTCGGGTTTGTGCCGGTGTTAGTCCGGGTTTTCACCGACTCCCCTCTTCCCAGATATCCCAGATTTCCCCTTTGCTGCCACACTGAATCCCAACGCCGCTGACACTGACGTCAAGATGGAGGCAGGCGAAACAGGCGGCTTCCGGTCTGGAATTTCAAAATAAAACCCAACCAACGCAACTAAATTACAGGGATCAATGGCTAGTAAGACTCTGTCCACACACACACACACACACACACACACACACACACACACACACACACATATATATATATATATATATATATATATATATTTTTGTCCAATCATCACAATTTGATACATAAATTTAAACTATGAAGGCAGCCATTATTTTGCCTGTGCAATGCATTCTCTGTCGATGACGTAAATTGGTGTCAGTCATGTTAAAAAGTAAGTTAGTGCTAAGCTAAGCTGTTGCTATGGATAAATAGGGAAGACAATGGCACATTGTGCACCTGTTGGTTGTAGTTTCCAGTCAAAAGGCAGAAAAAGAAAAGACGTAAACCTTCACAGCTTTCAAGGTTGCTTTTCACCCTCAGTGATCACCATGTTGGCTACGTAGCGGAAAGAGAGGGATGGTGGTGACAGCATAATCTCAACATGGCATTAAACAGGGGGCCCACACAAGCAAACAGCAGTACTAGAAGGGATTTAATTCTTGATTATAATTAAAAGCAAACCGGCAGATATCTTTGCAGACAACAACCGTGCCCCACATCAGCGATTAATGTTCTGTCCAAGGGAGAAGAAGAAGCAAAAGATGTTGGCAAATGTTGTGATACCCCTACTCCTCATCCCTTGACACAGTGTTGAGGGGGTAGGGGTGAAAAAGGTCCCCTAAGAAATGAGACACCGCTACTTTACTGTTACATGTCATCAGAAGTCGTCGCTTGTTGCTACGTACGATGCGACAAGTCTCCATGACAACCGCATGACAACAAAAACAAGATGTCGTCTACAGACTTGTTTATGTCGACCAAGTTGATGGAATAAAAAGTGACAAGATGTTTGTTACATTAATCTAGAGTTTCATCAGAAAAGAGTCCTGTTAAAACGTTAGCAAAGCTAGCAATTGCTAGCTAATGCTAACGAACTTTATCAATTAACAGTAAGCAATAATTGCGTCTATTAAATATTTTATTGAGAAATTTATGAAATATTATCATGTTCAGAAAATAAAATAGGCCCAGTTTCTGTTTAGCAGATAACTGCATATGTTTGAAGACACTCTTTAATCAAAATGAATTATAACATCTTTTATCAGTATTATTTTTAATCAATGGATTAGACACATTCACTGATTTATTCATCTTTTATTTAATAGGTTGTTGAATTAATTGACTATTTTCAAAAACTTAATATTAAGTGTTTTTGTTATTATTATTTAATAATATATTAATAAAAGACTATAATCCTGTTAAAAGAGAAAAATGTGTTGTGCTGTTTTAACGATTAATAATTTCAAGGGCAAGTTTTTTTAAAAAAAGTAACACAATGTTAATAAAAAATTAAATCGTTTGCCTAAGATGTACGTTTTATATGTTTATTTTATTTTGAAGCTAAAACTAACTCACTTCCGGTGTTTCATAGTCTAACTTGACGCATCTTCAACCTCTATACCGGATCCCAAAAAACTCAGCGGGAGCGCGTATCCATGCCCTGCGCGTTCCCGTCTCCTTGTTTCCTGTCCTGCCCAACCCAGACTCAGACTCAAACAATCAGTCGTGATGAGGTCACTGTTACAACCTGTTCTGTTATATTTTATTATATTTCACTCTACTCGTCAATCTTATTGAATATGGATATAATTTACTGTGATGGTAGAGTCATCTGTCACACACACACACACACACACACACACACACTGACTCACAGTTAAACTGAGGACCTCGTTTAGTTTTAAACTGCTTTTAAAACCAAAGACTGACCTCTAGTGGTCTGACTGTGTAGGTGCAGAAATACTGGACATCGACATGAGGTGAATCTTAATGAAAAAGGTTTATAAGATGGAGCAAATGAGTTAGAAATTAGAAAAAAAACAGTATATATATATATATATATATATATATATATATATATAACAATGTATATATAATAATAATAATAATAATAATAATAATAATAATAATAATAATAATAAACGTTTTATTTTCTCTAAATGATAAACCCAGAACCTATGAATATTAATTTACATTTAAATATTCAATTAAAAATATTTCAATCAAATCAATTTAATATTCAATATTTATTTTTATGGTATTATGTGGACACCAGAAAAAAAGTATGATAATAAAGTTTATGTAATTAATTAATAAAACCCAAAATAACAGACCTGCAGCATCAGTAAAGTGTTAATAAATGAACATTATAACCTTCATTAAGGGAGGATTTTTTTTGCAGGACTGATGCATTTTAGTGAGGTTTTTCTAATAAACTGGTAACTGTTTGTAAATATACTGTAGGATATATCTATTTATTTATATAGCCACTGCCCAGCTGCCTCAGCTGCCCAGCAGGGAGCCACAACCCAACCTCAGGCGGCGCAGTAAAGAGCCAAACACCATCGGTTATAAAGTAGATTCATGGACCCAGCTAGAGCCAGAGGAGGGTGGACCTCAAGCCAGACCAGAACCAACAGCCACCTCCAGATGCAGAGATGCTGAGAGTTTCAGACTGGACCCACGATGTCATCTGAGGTTAAAGGATAAATATGATTTACATTTATAGACCTACTGATTAATCAAGAAAATAATTAAATAAATTATTAATGAAGATGATGATAATTTACAAGTCTTGAACCTCTGAATGATGTCTGATGATAAACAGTCATAGACCAGAGGAACCTGAAAGACTTGAGACTTAACTGATCCTGAATCAGGATTCAACATATAATTCATTATATAAATACTTTAATAGTTGTCATCTTGGCTACATAGTGAAAGAGGAGGAATCACCAACCATTTAACAAACTGAAATTTTTCATCCAATGATGGAGACAATGTTCACGTCTTTATATCTTTAATGTCGACATCGTGACATAGTTTCTAGGTCACAGGACTCACAAGTAAAAATAAAGTTTAAGTGTTGATTCTCGAGTCAAGTGAGTGAAGCAGGTGACAGATATGATTTTACAATCTTTACATATTTGTGTGATGATACTCCTCCTGAAAAACCTACACTGCGCTAACGTAACCACAACCAAGAGCTGGAAATTAGTAACAATCGTTAAAATTTAAACTTACCTGGTTCCACTGTTTCTCTGACTTTTCTCCATTTTTATTGTGTCTCTAGAAAGTACAGAAGTGTTTGTGTTTTGTCTGAGTAAACCATATTATTTATCATCAGTTCATGTCCTCAAATATCTGGTTTTAATTACAAAATATTTCGTTTATCATCTGATCTGAAAAAGAGGAAAGCAACTAACTCCTCACATCTAAAAACATGAAAGTAAAACATTTGTGTTGTGATTAGTTAGTTTCAGCTTCACACAGAAGACAATGCTTTCCCAACTTCTAGATGATTTATTTTTGCATCAGGTGCATAAAAAAAGCAACATAAAAAATCTTTATCTCCTCTCTGGAAACATGTCTGCTGTAGTATATCCAACAGCAGAACAATCAGGCAGCGAGTTCAAGAGGAAGGAAGAGGAGGTAACACAAGCTGCAGCTGAACCACAGTGTAATGTTGTTAAAAGGCCACGAGCGTTTCTCTGAGTAGGTGGGGGCAAAACAGCAACTGCTACCTTAAAAAATTCAACCTTACAAATTCATCTGAAAATAATTCAAGCTTGAATACGTCATTTTTCCATCATTATGAAACTATAGCATCGAGGATGAAACATAAAGAAAGAGACGCAGGAAGACTTTGATCAGAGGCTGCAGTCGGTCGAGATGGGACATCCCCTCTTTGACTTTGCAGCAGATCGTTGATGGAAAAAGGGATTCAAAATTTCCACTCAGTTTGTGTCTGTCACTTGCACAGAAAACCTTAAAAAAAAAAAAAACTTCATTATTTTTATCGGCATTTTGTATCTCAGCACCTTGTACCAACATTTCCTGTCCCCAGCTCACATTGTTATATCAGCACTTTCTCATTTGTTTGTGCAAAGCAGGATAGCTATGTTTTTGACAGGAAACCTCAGGTTATGAAACTTTTCACCACTGGCGCAAAAGTACACGCACATCAGAGTCATTAACTTGTTTAAAACGTGTATATCAAAGAGCAATTACACACTACTTCACACTTCTTGTGTGTCTCTGAAGAAATGACACCAAAGAACATGAAATTAATGTTGCATAAATGAGGTCAAAGATGCATCATTCAGTGGCGTAGTGGTCGATGAAATTGCAGTGAAGAAGACGTGTTTGTTGGGTGTCATTAAAGAAAAAAAAACCCTGTTGTTAATACGCAAAAGTTTCATTCAGTGCAGCTTAGTTATGAACTCAAACCGAATATCTCTGACGATCAGTGAAAACGTTACTCTGTCGTTCATAAATAACATATATAAACCAAAATCATCAAGGAAGTAAAACTACTAATGACTGATAACATCTACTTCCTCCAACACACTGCATCACACTTGTTGTGAACTGGGTAACATCAGTGTATCAGTGGTGCTGATCTGGCCTATACAATATGCCAATGCATATGATATACCGTTGATATAAGATATCAGACATGCTTTGCAACCTTTGTTATTTTGGCTACGTAGCAGGAGCACCAACGTATTTTATCACACTGAGGTTAGACATCGCATGATGCTGGAAATGATTCATTTCCATTATATCAGTCATGGGGAAATTAGGGAGCAAGTGAGATCCAGTGGGGACATGTTTGAATGTCCCTGTCATGTGGGGTTCACATGAGATTGTGCTTCGTTCATGTTGCAGGAACGTTTGCTACAAATGAGCAGTGTCAAATCCGAGCCAAAAATTGGTCATTTGTTTCTTGGGCCTTTTTTTTTCTAATGTGAAACATAATCAGTGTTTCCCATATACTGACAAGACTGTGATGTCCCGTCATAGTCTAAAGAAAGGGTAACTTCCTACAAATACCTAGGTACCTAGGTATTTTATTTTTCAGAGAGCCTTCTAAAAAAACTCAGACTTTGATTAAGTTTTTACTTTAGACTGTGACGGTCTCAGGGCCTCTGCCAGGGTTTGGTGTTTGTGTGTGTGTCTGTCTTTCAGGGTGCTGGTAGCTGGTTGGCCATCATGGAATTGGAGGCAGCTGGCCACTGTCTTCAGGCCCATAAAACCCCACCCTGCTGGGAACCCAGTCTCTCCCTTGATCCCAGGCATCATGCTGCACTGATTTGAGGTTTTTAAGCTGCTGTAAAAGTTTGGTTTGCATTTCTTATGTTGGTCTAGGTTGATAGTTT
This sequence comes from Polydactylus sextarius, assembly GCA_016801845.1. Taxonomy (NCBI): domain Eukaryota; kingdom Metazoa; phylum Chordata; class Actinopteri; family Polynemidae; genus Polydactylus; species Polydactylus sextarius. The sequence goes on along the minus strand of CM028912.1, from coordinate 2,552,806 downwards.
ACTTTCGTTGAATGTTGCATAACCAATTGGGGGTCGTCTAATGTGAGAACTAGTTTGTAAGTACTAAGCCATGTGTTTGTTTGTTGTAGCTCTCATTGTGGAGCTCTTTGTTGTAGATTTGCACCTTTCCTCTGTGCCGGTAAGGAAAGTGACGTAGTAATGGTGGGTTCCCCAGGTGGTGATGTCATTCTGGGATGCCCTTTCTACGCTCGGTTTGGGAAGTTCACGTAGGGAGTGTTTATTGTATTTTTCTTGTGTAAATTGTGCTGTGGAAATTAAGTAAATGTTTGTGCAAATTCTGACTTTTTTGTAGAACAGTAGCAGAAGAAGGGAAGGTAGGTTTTGACCCTCTTTTAATGTGCAAATGAGAATTTACCCTTTGGGATTCGTGTGCGTTAACTGTAGTATGGGGGGAAAGTGGTCAGAGCGTTTGTCTCGGGAGCACATCTGAGGTGTTGGTGGGGTTGTCAGCTTCCTGGTTGCCTTGAACCACATTACTGGTTTTAAGTGCGTAAGAACCCACCGTCAGTAGCCCCAAAAGACTAGGGTTGAGTTATATAGATCAAAGTAGGCAGTTAGAGGGGACACCTAACTTTACATGGTCTGCAGCCCTTGATTGCGCGCTAAAGGGGTCAATACAGTACATTTCTTGTTACCGAAAGCTGTGATCTGGATGTTAAAACATGGAATCAGAGGAAGATTTCTTTAACGCTCTGTCAGAGATGTTGTTGGATCAGCATAATAGAAACCAATTGTTAAAGATAGCCGAACATTATAAGATCTGTCTATCTATCTGTGGATGACAAAAGATTAAAAGAATATGTTAGGGCTATTGTGAAGGCAAATTTGTATGAGTTGAATGTTTTTGCACCTCTGGCAAAGTCATCTGTTTTGCTCCCGTAGCCGAACCCTGAGTTGGCCTTGAATTTTGAACAACAAAAAGAATTGTTGAGATTCTGAAAGCAATTAGAAAAAGAAAAGGAACTGGAATTAGAAAGATTGCAAAAGCAAGTGCAGCTTGATAAAGTGCTACCACTTAAACAAATGCGGCAACAAACAGAAAAGGCTAAGCTTGACTTGGAAACTGTAAAGCTAAATTTACTGAAAGAAGGAACACTGTCAGATATTTTAATGATTGAATCAGCTCAGAATGGTGATCACTCAGAATCACTGTCCAAAAAGGATAGTTTGAATGTCTCTCTTCACATTGTTTGAATGCGTTGCAGACACAAGGGGCTGTATGTCAGAGTTAAAATAGCAGTACTAGCAGTACATAGGTGCAGCCAGCTGTGTTAGCTGCACCTATTTCCAGAGTATTGGTTGCTGACCAACAGGGTGAGGGGTTGACATCTGTCGTTATGTCTAAATCTGATTTGAGTTCATACTTCCCTTTCATTTCAGACGAACATGTATCTCTGGTTGGGAGTGAGGAAAAAGTGCCAGTTGTCATATTGCGTGACACGCAATATGACAATATGCCATGACCAGTCACAATGAAGATTCTTCAGCGCATGCAACAGAGGTGAGTAATGAAACAGAGTTGCGTATATTGTCCCTGTCTAACACGCCCTTTTCTATCTTGCACAGTGAGTTGGTGAATGAGCAAAGATCTGATTCCACGCTGAAGGAGCTGTTCCAGTCTGCTTTCCCGGCAGATGAGGTGAAAAATTGGGCACAAGGGTACCTTGTTCAAAAAGCGGTACTAGTATGGAAGTGGGTGCCACATCATGGCGATGGTGTTGTTGGAGATCCTGTTTATCAGGTTGTTGTGCCCTCCAAATTTCGTGAGTTGGTGTTGTGCATCTCTCATGATGAGTTGGGGCACATGGGTGTAGTCAAAACATATAATCATGTACTCAGACATTTCTTTTGGCCTTGGCTTAAGTAAAGTGTCGCGGTACATCAAAACCTGCCACACGTCAGTTAACAGGAAAACCAAATCAAACCATAAAAGTGGCTCCACTGTGTCCTATTCTGGCTGTTAACCAACAATTTTGAACATTTGATAATAGATTGTGTAGGTTCTCTTCCTTGTTTAAAGTCCAGTGCGATGTATTTGCTAACAGTAATGTGTCAAAGAACCAGGTATCCTGCTGCGTACCCGTTGCGCATGCTGACAGCAAAGGCAGTGGTGTGTGCTCTCAGTCAGTTCATTTCCATCTTCAGTATTCCTAAAACCATTCAGAGTGATCAAGGTTCGAATTTTTGCTCGCATTTGTTTGTATAAATATTAAAACAGCTGCATATTAAGCATAACCAGGCCTCTGCGTATCACGCACAGAGCCAAGGTGCGCTGGAGCGTTTCCATCAGACTTTAAAATCATTGTTGCATGCATACTGTGTGCAGATGAATACTGATTGGGAGGATAGGTTGCCGTGGTTACTGCTGGCTGCAAAAGAGGTAACACAAGAGAGTACAGGGCTTAATCCAACCAAGTTGGTTTTTGGTCATGGTGGAAAGAGACCAAGCCTCCAAAAAATTTGGTTGAGTATGTCGATGGTTTTAAACAGAATTGGCTACAGAATTGGCGAAACTAAAGTTGACTTTGGCACAAGCAAAGATGAAACGCCTGTACGATCGTTGAGCTGAGCAGCGTGTTTTCAGTCCGGGTGACCAAGTATTAGTGTTACTGCCTATGGTTAGTTCACCATTCTAAGCTAAATATATGGGTCCATATACCATATTAAAACAGCTTTCTGATCAGAACTACCTCATAGCTGCTCCCGAACGTCGTAAACATCACCAGCTTTGTCACATAAAACTGTTAAAAGCATATCATTCCCATTTGTCTCAGAAGCAGAGAGAGCAAAGTGTGCTGGCTGATGCTGTTCATCCAATTGTGAAATCTAGTGGAGTATCCTGTGAAGATGGTCACCACATTGCTGACAGGAAGGCTTAAGAAGTCAGAGGTGTTGGCAGACTTGAATAACATCGTAGGTCACTTGCCAGAACCACAGAGCACCGAGTTGAAGGACTGATTGTCAAGTATCCGAGTTTGTTTGGGGATGTTCCATCTAGCATTCATTTGGTGGAGCACGACATTGTTGGTGATGCTAAGCCAATAAAACAATGGTTTTACAGGGTCAGTCCAGAGAAATGCAAATTTTTAGATTCTGAGATTGTCTACATGTTGAAAAATGGTATTGCTGAACAGTTGTCGTCAAACTAGGCCTCTTTGTTGGCTTTCAAAATCGGATAATACTCCTCGGTTTTGTTCTGATTTTAGGAAAGTTAATAGTGTTACTTAGCCTGATTCATACCCACTACTGCGCATGGATGATTGTATCGACCAGGTTGGTGCTGCTACATTCATCAGCAAATTTGATCTCTTCAAAAGTTATTGGCAGGTCCCTTTGTCTCAAAGAGCACGACAAATTGCTGCATTTATTACTCCAGCTGGGCTGTACTCGTATTCTGTCATGCCATTTGGATTGTGCAGTGTACCGGCTACTTAAGTGACAGTGACATACCTCGGTCATCAGGTTGGGCATGGTGAAGTGCGTCCCCTCCAAGCAAAAGTGCAGGAAATTGAGCGGTATCCTCCATCCACAACAATAGGAGTTGATGAGATTTTTGGATTTGGTCTGGTACTATAGGGACTTCTGCAGAAATTTTTCAACTGTTGTTGCACCACTGACAGGCTTATTAAAAGCTAAAGTAAAGTTCATCTGGTCTCCAGCTTTTGAAAATATGAAAAGGATCCTCTGTGAGGCTCCAGTCCTAGCTGCCCCACGCATAGATAAAATGTTTAAGCTCCAAGTTGATGCTAGTCACATGGGTTCAGGTGGGGTACTGCTCCAGGAGGATGAGTTTGAGATTGACAGACCTGTGAGTTTTTTTCTCCTGAAAATGTAACAGGCATCAGTTAAACTATTCTGTTGTGGAAAAAGAAGCTTTAGCTTTGATTTTGGTCTTTGCTACAGTTTGAAGTGTACGTGGGTTCAGGGCCTGTGATCGTATATATCAGGCATGTCCAAACTATTCCACGAAGGGCCATGTGGCTGCAGGTTTTTGTTCCAACCAGTCAAGATCACACAGTTTGACCAATCAGCTGTCTGAAGGCTGAGATCAGTTAATTAAATGGGTCGAGTCTGGTGTGATGCTGCTGCTTGGTTGGAACAAAAACCTGCAGCCACACGACTCTTTGTGGAATAGTTTGGACACCTCTGGTATACGGTATATAGACCACAACCCTTTGACATTTGTGAACTCACTACACTGTCCAAATCAGAGGCTTATGTGGTCTTTGTTTATCCAACCACACTTTTTTGATATGTCATATTAAAGGAAAAGATAACATAATTATGTAACAAGTGTGAAAGTAATTTTGTTTTTTCAGAGGACTGCAAATTTTTAACTTTTGAAAGACTGTTGTATGTGGGAGTTTGGGGTGGGGAGGGGTGGGGTGGGAGGTGCTAGGGTTTGGTGTTGGTGTTTGTGTGTGTGTCTGTCTTTCAGGGTGCTGGTAGCTGGTTGGCCATCATGGAATTGGAGGCAGCTGGCCACTGTCTTCAGGCCCATAAAACCCCACCCTGCTGGGAGCCCAGTCTCTCCCTTGATCCCAGGCATCATGCGTCACTGATTTGAGGTTTTTAAGCTGCTGTATAAGTTTGGTTTGCATTTTCCTATGTTGGTATAGGTTGATAGTTTATTTTGTTGAATGTTGCATAATGTGTTATGTTGGTAACTTTTGGAGATAAGCCTCAGTTAAAATAAATATTTTCTTTTGATGTAACTCTGCATGTGTATCCTGTATTTGCTATGGTCTCCCAGCCAGGCCTTAACAAAACTAAGGAAGTGCCTTCTACACTTAGCAAGGAAAAGATTGGTAGAGTTCATTTTTATCAGTATTAGACTATGGTGACATAATTTACCAAAAAAAAAAAAAAAAAAACTAGTTGTTTTATGTCATTCAGCCTTGTGTTTCATTATGGCACTCACCACTGCACTGTATGAAATCTCTTTCCCTCAGAAGGAGTTTTCATTTATTGACGTATTGCAGAAGTATTAATGGGTGAATTACTTCTGTACATTTCATATCTGCTTATGTATCATACTAGTGTTCATAGTACAAGGTCATGTAAGATATTACAAGGTAAGATATTAGTCACTCCTTCAACAAGAACAGAATTTGCTAAAACATGTTTCTCCTTTTATGTCATAGTCACCTCAATCTCTCAATATTTTTAAACACTTTTCAAAAACAACCCTAAACTTACTCAAACAGACATACACAGGGAAGGGAAATAGAAGAGCGCTGAAAATACCAAGACAGGGAAGTACCTAAAAGCACTTGGAGAGGAAAGTACAGAGAGATTGTAATCGGAGAATAGGATGAGCGAAAGCATTCAAGTACAGTTGCCATCAGGCAGTGGATTACAATCTGGTTTCTGAAATGATCTTGCTCAACTACTACATAAATTCAGACTAGGAAGAGAATCCGGGACCTTGGACAGGGTTGGTTGTTTCTATCCTGTGTCCGGGGATGTAGTTGGGGCTAAAGGACTCTAAGCTGTGAATTCTTCCACCTCTGAATCCAAGACTTTCACCAATCACCCATCAGCAACGGATTAAGTATAATAATTTTAATCAAATAGATTAATTAGTATTTTGTGATACATTGCTAATTGAAATGTGTTAATGTGTTTGCTTTGCCCGTGCTAATAATAAAAACAAAAGAATTGCTTTTAAAGCAGAAATTGTGGACATTGTAACATTAATCCTTTCTTAGACAGAAATTAGAGACTGTGGATGCTAATAACAAGAAAGCTATATAGGATATAAATATATCCTTGTGACATCTCAGGCCGCAGAATATTATCCTAGCAACCACACCAAGAGCACAGGTCAATTAGAGGAGAGCTGCTGTTAAGGAGTGTGGCTGGTGTTGTGCAACGGTTTAGGGGCCACTTGGCTGGGGGCAACATCAGAGCAAGCGTGATGGGCGCTAGAAACAGTACAGTTAGTAGCTAGGTGAATCCCCTCGCCCCAGTTCAAGCAAGCCTCCGAATCAGTGGCTAGTGAGCACCATCACTGCTGGGAGCTCGAGCCCGTTGGAAGGAGAGCTGGTCCAGACCACCCGTACAGGGGTATAACCTGGAGAGAGCACATTCAGTATCAGTGACATAATTTAGTCACCAGATCTAACACTCACCATTTTCTCACTTATTTTGTTTCTGCTTTTGTCAGGATTTTTAGTTTCATTTGCTACTGACTTGGTGATAGGGAGACAGCAGTGGGTGGAGCAACAGGACAAAACGCTAAATCAAAACATCAACATGATTTGCACCCTGTAAATTAAATTTTGGCTGTGCTATTGTTGTCAGTGATATCATAGTTCTAATTAACATGATTTATAATTCTCTGGTGACATATTAGGATCATTTTATGAAACCTTACGGGTTTTAGTCTCGCATGTGACCAAAGATTTTTCTTCTATGGAAAATAAAAATCACCACCCCCATAACGTTGAAAGATCTGTTGTCTAAATTCTTCCTCCTCCCACCAGTCTCTCTTTACGCAAAACAACTTATATATTTAAGCATTTTAAGTTTAGGTTTAGGTGAAGTTAATATTGGTTGTGTTTTACACATGATTTTTAACATTATAGTGAAGTGAACATGGCTTTATGTTGCAGTAATAAACTTCTCTCAGTTGTGTTGGTTTATGTTGAGTTTTAGAGATGTAACAAGATCATGTGTCACCTGAATGTGGGTATCTGGTGTAGCGGCAGATTCCCCCATCCTGTCTTCAAAGGAGGAATTATCTTGCATGGTGGTAGATGTGCATATGCATAAACATGTTTCCATGCATGCATGTTTATGAGCCAATATAAATGTGTAAATGTGTATGAGTGTATCAGTGAGTACATTTGCAGGTTTGTCGGTAAGGATGTGTGTTTGTATTTGTGGGTGATTTATGTAGATGATGGTTTTCAGTTCTTCACACAGGAAGTGTTTATATGTGATCACAACAAAGTTGCTCATTTTCTCTGCAGCCTCTGTGTATTACTGACATATTTGTCGAAACTGTGTCAATCAGCCCAGCGGCAGTAAACATCAGAGGTGAAGAAAACTTTTTTTTAACTCTACATCAAACACGGAGGAAGTCGAGATGAGAGTGGGGGTCCTTTGGTGGATGCTGGTGGTGTGTTTAAGGGCTGGAGAAGGCTCAGACTGCTCTGGTAAGAGAAAGCTTTGCTTAAAATAGCTCCAACAATGTGACTGTAGTGATTTTTTTTTTTAAATCAGCACCATAACTTTCAGAATAACTGCGAAGATACAAAGACTATGTGTTCTTCTCAAGAAAAAGTTATTTATTCACAACTAAAAAAAAATAAATTAAAAAAATGTAAAAACTTAAATCGCTGCAGATGATACAGCTTCACAAGTAAAGAAAATGTAATATTGACATAAATTCCTAACATTCATGATAAATAGAACAAACACATGCCTACTTTACTTTATACTTTAATCAAACTAGTGTTTAAGTTGGACAAAAAAAAAAAAAAAAATATGTTGTATGTAAAGAAAATTATTATTATTATATATTATTAAGTGTTTTACACTTTTGTAATAGGAAGATACAGTACACATAGCACATAACTTGAGTACATTGTGACCTATGAAGCATCGTTTTAGTTTCTGTTTTTTTTATTTTACAATAATAAGTGTGACTTCCCCGACAGAGTCTGTAGGCAGGTTGTGGATTATCACTGAAAGGTCTTCACTGCCGTCACCAGAAACTCAGAGCCGTTTAAAGCTGATGCAAGTCACTCGTGGAACAAAGTCATTTCTGTTCTGCTTCCATATAAACATTTGCAAGATCGTGGGCTGCAGCTGCACTTTGACGAACTTGCGTTGCACAAAAACCACAAGTGTTCAAGTGATTCTCCTTGTTTCTTTCTTTACCCGTGGTGCCAATTCGGGGCAGCTTCCAACCGCTGTTTCACACCTTTTTCATTTGATTTAAAAAAGTAAAAGTGATTGTGGAACTTTATTCTTATTAAAGTCCAGTAAGTAGAGTTCAGTCTGAACACATTATCTTGAAACCAGAACTGATCTTAACTGGATCAAATGTTTCATTATTCTGAATTTGATTTGGTTTTTAGATAAACTCATATTTTTAGAAACAGAAACTAACGTGCTCACATTCAGGTGTTTTCCTTAATGTAGAAAAACCTCAGTGAGAAAATACTCAGTCACATGTATCCAAAATATTATCATCATTTGTCTGTGACTCAGTTTAAAAAACAATTGATTTTTTAGCTTGTTGTATTTCCCTTTAAATGTAAGTGGAGATGAAATATAAAGTAGCATAAAATAGAAATACTCGAACAGGTAAGAATTATATTCTTTAAATGTATCTTATTTTTACTTTATTAACCAGAAATACAATATTAAAGATAAAAACATCATAAAGCTCTGAAACACCACAAAATATATGACATACAACAAACACGAGACACAGAACATGAAGAAATGACAGAAAGTATTAGCATGTGGTTAAAAAATGATGGCATTGGTCATTGAAAACTGACTTTATATATATATATATATATATATATATATATATATATACTACAAGTTGTGAAGGACTCTGGTGTTAAAACTAATAAATTTCTGTAGACTGGAAACATGTCAGAATTTACCGAAAAAATAATTTAACATATAAATTTGTCTTTGCAGAGACAATTGGGTGCATTATACAATTTCATATCATTTGCAGTGATGTGTTTTTTTTTTTTTTAAATAACAGATAAAGATTCATGCATGTAAATTAAATCATCACAGTGTAACACTGACAAGACGTTGATCTGATTCTGAATCTGAATCTGAATGGTGAGTCAAAACTTCCGGTTCATTTGAAAAACCATCAAGTTTCTTCAGTAATGATCCCTCCAGTTATTTTAACCAGAGAAAACAAAGTGACCAGCAGACGCCTGTGATCACTTCTACCGCTGCCATGAAAAGTCAGCATCATAAAGAATCTCAAACATCAGGCGTCTGTTGAGTAAAACAAGAAATTATTATATTTTTCAGGGATGTTGCAGTGATGAGACTTTTAAAATCAGAGATAAACTGATCATAACGTCCCTGACAAGTTTTGCAGATTTGATGGAAACAAACTTTGCCTGATACTTTTGATATTATTCAAATTAAAACTAAGATAGCTGACAAACCTGATGATGGATATGAGAAAAAAAATAACCAGCTTTAATTATCAATGATGAAACACTGAAACAACTTCACTGTGATGTCAGTTTTGTTTGACATGAAACTATTTGATTTCTATTAACGTCATTCACAAGAGAGTGAAACCATGTAACTTACATCTTGAATGCAATGTATTTATTTAAAGGTCATGAATTTACCTGTTTTGCAGCTTAAGTTATTTAACAGTAAATATTGCAGGTTATATTTTATACAGATTTTAGAGCAAAATGCAATCGATTATTTAGCAGATCTAACTTCTCAACAGTGAATTTAAATGTCTGTATCACTCACGTCTGCAAATGTTTCCTTTGCACTTGTTTTTTTATTATTCTCATTACTAATCTAAACATGCTTCTTGTCTTTTGTCGGTCAGTTAAAACAATCAACGTGACCAAACACAATAAAGTGACCGTGCCCTGTCCGTCCATCATGGTGAAAAACATGGTGGAAGTCAACTTCATGATCCAGTTTGATGACAACAGCATCAGCCAAGCAGATCAGGACAAGGTTTGTCATTTTGTGTGTTTGATATGAATACAGAGCATGTGGTGGTTGTCCATTAGATGGCAGCACAAAACTGGACTTTAAACCACTGTGTAGTAATAATACCACTGCGCTGGTTTAACTGAAAGATGTTAAACATTTTGAAAACCAAGAGCAAATCGACTGAAGGGGTTCAGGTGCATGAGTAAAGTGATGTGACTCATTGTTGCCTCATAGGTGGAAAATACCACAAGAAATGGTTAAAATAAGGATTATCAGACTGGTTGTGATTACTTGTGAACAGTAGCAGTCATTCCTGTTGTTGAGGGCCCTGCACCGTTTGAAATGTGATGTAGTGAAGTGACGCCACACAGGATGTGGTTGATACACCCAGACTTCTCAGCCTGGGTGGTGACTGGATGATTGTTTAGCAACAGAAAAGAAAAGACTTGAAAATAAAGATGAAAAAAACACACAAACTGGTACTGATGTGATTTTTAAGTGGTTTTTAGGATTAGACTTTATTGGAGCGGTAGCAGAAATAATACAGATAAGATCAATACACAATAAAACTCTGCATTCGGTGCAAAAAAGGCCACTGAAGAGCATGTTCAAACTTCAAAGTACCAAAGTGGTCTGGTGTTTTACTTTTTTGACTTCTCCTTTTTTTGTTCTGTCTTCTTGTTTTGTCTTCATGAAGGTCAGAAGTTGTCAGGAGAATCTCAGCACTTACAGTGTTTGAACACATTATATGTGTCATAAGTGAAAAATGTGACCTGTACTGGAAAAAAAAAACAGTTAAAGTCCTTGTTGTGTCAAGAGTCAGGGTTAGGATCTACCATTCATCCTTTTCCACTCGAGTCTAAATGCAGATGTGTCACTGTGATTAATTTTGATGTTTGCGTCATCATTTTATATTATGTCTTACATTTTCCTCACTATACATTTCTTCTTCTTTCTTCTCTTGCAGCAGTCTGAGTCTGACATCTTAGCTTCCAGTCAGTTTCAGTTCACGGCCGGAAAAAGTGGATTGTACACGTGTAAAAAGAAGAAGTTTGAACCTCCACCATACATTGAGGAGTGTATCACCACTGAAGTCAGAGTCCAGGGTAAAATACACCACCAAAAACTCATATCTACATTGTATTATGAATATGTATAATAGTATTTTCCCCCCTGATTTATTCATAGAAAATCAGTTTCAGAAATCAACACCACCGGAAATTAACATGACTGCTTCACCAGCTCATCAAAGCTGCAAATCTCCACTTGTCCTAGAGGTGTTAATGTGGGCGGGATGTGGTGTTTTATTGCTCTACAGCCTGGTAATCACCTGTGTAGTCATTGTTATATGGGTAAGAATATAAACACATATAATAACATGTATATGTATATATAAATATGTATATAAATATTTGTGAATATAAATCAAATTCTCTCTGTATCCTACAGAAGAAACTGAAGAGACACAACGACGACACAATCATTTATGCCAACACTCGGCCCAGAGAGACGAGGAATCCCGGCAGAGCTCAGCATTAATGATATATCATATATTATATAATATATTATTTGATATATATCATATGATATATTATCATATATATCAAATATCACAATCAAAGTATTATGAAAACTATGCAAAAATGTTCTCTGTCTTGACTATTTAAAAGAACACGTAATTAAACTAAATGAAATTGCATTAGCTCAGCTGTGCTACTAATAAGTGCTTATAAATAGTTATTCTGTGTTATTGTTAGTGGTAATAATAATTACAGTTTGTGTTTGATTGTGTTTGAATTGAGACTTTGTCAAAAACTTGTCATTTGTGTAGATAAAGTGAAAAATAACAGATGTGTTACTGTTTTTAAAGTGTCCACTCTTTATTTATTTTATTTGATCCTGTGTTTCATGACTAATATTGTGAATCAACGTCTCATTTGGAGTGATGATGTGACACTGTGGCCTCTAGTGGTCTGAGGCTGAACCACATCAGAGATCAGATGGAAAGTATCGCGACCCTCGTTTGCTGGTTGAATGTGGTGAACGGGGTCTGAGGCAGATGTAGTTTCAGTTTAATCTGGTTGCGTGTGGGCTGAACTGACTCAGAGATGGTTCAGAGCTTTTCAGACGCCTGACGATGTTCCTAGAGGTAGAGTCTATTTCTCTAAAAAGTTTTCATTGAGGCCATTTGTAGGGCTTAAAACTCTGTCCTGTAGTTCTCAAGAGATCAGAACTGCTCAGCTAATCGTCCCACATCATCCTACAGAGATCTCAGTAGGTCTAAGTAGTTTAGTTTAAACCTGCAGTAATTATAATCTTTACAAGCAGGATCACATGTAATGATCATTACCTTGAGATTTTCAGAAACTTAACAGCGAAGATAAACACTGGGACTTGTGCAACCAACTTTTATCCTCAGCTGGTCTTTTGTGCGTCTGTTTATTTCATATAGTGATGATGTGACATAGTGATAATAACATGTTTCCTAACAGACCTCTCCTGCTTTCAAAGGATCAGTCTCAGTCATATATTTCTGTCATGAAACTAAAGACTCAGACTTGATGATGTGGTTCACACTCTTTCCCCTTCCAGATGATTTACTGGATGAATGAATCAGTAAAAAAAAAAAGTCACATTAGTCACATTGCACATTATCACAGTAAAAGGCTTCTAGTTTTTGTAGAGTTTGAATGTTTTCTTCATGTCTCTGTGGTTTTTCTCCAGCTAATAAATGTACAATGTGACATGAGACTGTGAAATAATCTCATTTTCTACCATAAAGTAAAATATATATTTATTCTTGTCAGAAACGCTTTTCTAAAGACACTTTTGCCGTTATAAATATATTTACTCGTGTAGTTGACTTTTCTTTCTGTTTTGTTGTAATAACAGTAATAACAGAAAAAAAAAAAAACACTGACCTGATTATTTATACATGAACCTGTTCAGTTTCTCTTTATTTAATATTATTCAGATGAGAGTCAGCACATCGTGTACAAATCAGATCAGCAGCCAGATGTTTCATGATGTGGATTTTCTTCATTATAGTTTGACACCTGCTGTTTTTACCGTTTTGTTCTTACTGTTTTACTTGACATGTTAATAATACAACATGTTTTCTTCTTGGTATCTTCTTTATCAGTTATATTGAACTCATGATGTAATTTAATATTGTGATGAGCTGTTTGTAAATTGTATATTGTATTATTTGATATTTTATTTACTTCTTTATTAAAAATAAAGTTATTAAACACGTGTTCACATTTTCCTCTTTGATCACAGTGTCACAGTTTTGCTTTGACTTACCCTTAAAATTCAGTAGAAGTTATGAATTAATTGTTATTCAAGTTTAGTCAAATTACATCTGGAGCCGTTCAGATATGTCTCATGCGTGAAAAGAGAAAAACAGAAATTTTGTAGATGACAAAAAATGCAAATCATACATGTAGATGATACATGAAAAGTCAAAGTGTGTGAAAGGTTTTTTATGCCTTTAAAGGAAACTGATCATGTCAACAGGTCGTTTCCAAATGATGATGTGATGGCAAAATACACACATCTGAACTCTTTTGGAGGAGAAATGAAATATGTAGTTTTTTGTCTGGTTTGGCTCAAAATAAAAAAAGGCTGAGTGGATTTTTATTATAAAGAAGATTAAAGGATTAAAATGCTTGTATCGCCACCTGTTACCTGTTAATCTCATACATTTTAAATAACAGGTCAGATCATTTTGAAGTTATATGGTAGATGTTGTTTATTTTAAAAAATTAAAACAGTTCAGACCTTCATTATCCCTCTGAGCAGAAAAAAAGACACATTCAGCCACAAAAAAGTCCAAGTAACAAAATAATACAGTGCTGCTTTAAAATATAATAGAGTTTGACTGATTGTTTTATTCATCTCAGTTTGGTTTATGTAGCTTGTATCTCTGACCTGATATTGCTGCTGTTGTTATAAATGACATTTGACCAAATTTCTGACATAAATAGCTGCTGTATGGGATAAGACATATCAGTGGGTTGAGTCTGTTGATGACAGCAGTTTGTTAGAAACGACACCGTTCACCCCGACTGACTGAGACCTGCAAGTCAAAAAGTCCAATATCCATTTCATCAACTCTGCGTCAAGATCAAAGGTGGACAGAGGTTTGTTTTGTGTTGAAAGCTGATGAGAAATCCATAAACAAACAGTCTTGCATGAGTTTTTACAATTGTTAATGGTTTTTTTTTTTTTAATAAAACTTTGCTGATTTTGTCCCACAAACCAAACACATGCTGGTAAAGTTAACTGATGACTTTAAATCAGAAACATGTCTGGTCACAGGTCACAGAATCTGGCGTAGCTGAATCTGAGACGACTGAACTGTTTGTTGGTTGTGGAAGACGTTCATGTGGATCCATGAGCTTTCATTAGTTCTGATGGACTGTGGCGGATTCCCTGAATCCATCATCTGTGGTTGAACACCACTGATCTAATTACCTCATACAGGAGCTCAGGGAGTTTAAACAGAGGTCATTAGAGTCACTAACAGCCACTGAGGAGCTCCTAGTTACTGTTAATGACGGTTGTTAAAATCACCTGAGGTCAACACTTGTTCTCACCTGAGGCAGATGACTCTAATGACCACAGTTTAAACTACCTAAGCTCACGAATGACTGTCGTTCATAACCTTTAAACACTGTGTCTCTGTGAATCCACCAGAACTGAGGAAGACTCTTGGATAAAGAAACGTCTTCAAGAATCATCAACAGTCCCGTTTCCTTAGATTCAACTACGTCCAGATTCTCTAAATCTCTTGAATGTGTGAATATGAGCATGTGTGTGTATGAACATTCAACGTAATCATAATCCTCAGCAATCGAACTATAATCTGATCCGAAATCCTGATTACATGTAATCGATCAATCAACTATACAAAGCAAAAGAGACACAATGCAAAAACTGGGGAAAGAGTCGGCGTAATCATGACAAGAGCATATAAAATAAGAAAACAGGCTTCAGGTATGAATGTAGTCTCATGAAACTGATCATAATTATACAATTTTAACGACGTATTTTAAAGAAAACTATACTTTCTTCACAAGATGATTTATATTACTACTTATTCTAACCACAGTGAGAAAACTTTATTTTGGCTTCAAACATTAAATCTCAGTTTTTGCGAGAACGTCCACCTTGTTATAAGAATTAACAGAAATGTTTGAAAAATTTGTGTCACTATTTAATTTTGACTATTTTAATTTTTGGTCTTTATATTGGGGAGGTATCCTTATAAGTCTTTCTTGGCTTCCAGCCTCTCCTGCACAATGTTTAATTTGTTAGTATTTTTTTTTTTTTTTTTTTTATAAACTAATGTGCAAATAAATAAATAAAAATAAAAAAAGAATATCAAGTCTTTATTTTTAAAGAGACTTTAACACATTTTGGTTTCTATAAGAAAACTAAAGTTTACATTTACTTTGGACTTTGGATCCTTAAAGAGTTCACCTGTCTGGAAAGCGGAAACTCTGTTAGTTGTTATTGTCTTATTAAATGTTTTTTTTTCCTACAGTGTCAGACATGTTTGTAATATTTGTGTGAAATTGTCACATTTTGACAAATAATGGAACTTTGCAGTGGAGGAATTCAGTTCTTTTATGTTTAATATTTCCAGAGGTGGAAAATAAACATCAGCGTCCTTCTGTCTGCATCATCTCTGGCTGACAGTTTAACCGCTTCGTGCTGATGCAGTGTTCATGACTTTACCGCAATGGAGGAGCAGCAAAGAATCGTCTGCTGCCACGAACACGAGACTGATACTTCATTTACATGAGAGAGGAAACGTGAGTGGCATCATCTCACGATGAGTGACTAATGTTTTACAAACATTAATGTGAATATCCTGGAATTTCTACAACATCTGGATCGCTCTGCATTTATACAACGCTTCTTATAATCTTCATCATCACTCACAGTAGTTTACATGACAAGTCACATACACACACACACACAGCACTTCTATACACAACTTGACTAAACACACACGTACACACCATTAGGGCAATTTGGGGGCCCAGTAGTTTGGCCCAAAGACACTTTGACATCTGGTCTATTCATTAATGGACGACCTGCTGCCACAAACAAACCACAGTGTCACATCTGACAGCAAATAGTGTGAAAATGTAAAATCTTTGAAACTAAAGCAAAGTTTGACAATCTGTTTAGGAAAAGGAGGTCGCTTCCCAAAACCTTATGATAGATAGAAGTTTTCTCACTTTAAAGAGGCAAAAGAAAAAAAACACATCAACAAAGTTTGACAGGTTTGCTGGTTATTTTGATATTGTTTCTGCAGAAAAGAAACATAATTTCACGTGATGTATCTGGGTTTATATGAGCTGTGAACTTGAAAAATGTGATGTTTGCTTGCTTGCACAAGCGACTGCCCCCTCATCTTCTTGACCCTGTCAGAAGTAGCAGTGTGGTTTGTGGTTTATCTCGTTTTGCTAAAAATGTTTATCAGCCATTAAGAGTTCAACTAAGAACCGTGGAGCTCTAAATAAGTATGAGATTAATGTCGCCTGCATCAGATTGACACTGATCACAGAGCTCGTCTCTGATTGGTTCTAACCTCCAGGTGTGTTAAAGATTGTTGAAAGAAAGATGGAGGGAAGCTGTTTGACCTGTTTTTCACCTTGTGGTTTAATTAACGAGGTCTCAGACTGTGAATTGTGAATGAAGGGGGTTTCCAGAAGATGCTAAAAAAAAAAAAAAGAAATATTTTTCGTGTTGCCCCATTCTGTCCCCCCTTTTTTTCATGTGAAAAGCTGCATGTTACTCAATGCTTCCCACTTTGAGTCAGGGCCAAAGCCGCAGTTAAGATTCATACCGGAGGAAGAAAATGTCAATTAAAGGCTTCATTTATTTATCTATTTATTCAAGTAACTATATATGGAAGTGTGTATATGAATATAAATCATTTTAACAAAGAAATTACATCTTTATCATTTTATTTTTCAGTTAATTTTGGATATTTACATTGTCCAAACCTCTGCTCTGATACTTAATTTATGTTATTTTAACAAAATACGAAACATTTCTAACAGTTTCTAAAATACAAACTCTATTTAGTTGAATTATTCTAATAATTTCAGCTCAGTCATTGCTGCACCCAATCTGTAAGTGTGCGTCATGTCGAAATGCTAACTGATGCACAAAATATTTACTGTAGTAGTTGTCTCTTTTCTAACTGTGGTAATAGATAATATCTATATTTTTCATTTTGTGCCTTGACTTTATCTTCGTGAAATGATTTTTCTGCACACACATGCATAGACACACTGGTTAAAATGTTTTGCGCCTTATAAAAACCATACTGAAACAATGATAGCAGCAGAAATAAAAACCACTGTTTTCTTGGTTTGATGCTGACTGTAACTTTAGTCAGCTCTGTGAGAATAGGGCTTAACCCCACAGACAGTTTCCAGGCAAAACACACACAAACATACACAGATGTGACGTCAGGAAAAACTGAAAATAGCTGCATCAGCATTTTCACTGCATTGCAGATATGAAGATATATGTGTATGTTCAGCATTTCATCTATAATTAGTAATGTTCCACTGTTTGCACATCATCATTGCACAGTAAATTACTCTGGATATGAAACAAATACAGAAAACGAAAATCCAAAAATGACTGTTACATTCCAAAGATGATGAAATCAATGAAACGGTTAAATATAACGGTATCAGATTCTAATCTAAAACTGACTTCAATGATTGTTCTATTGTTTAAAGTTAAGAAAGATTTTATGAGACATAAATGATATTCACACATCAAAACATCTGCAGCCCGCGTAGCTATGTGAACATATTTCATTTAAATAATCCACTTCCAGCTGCTTCATCCAAACATCTTGACTCTGACTTTATCAACCAGGTCATTAGATGTTAATTAGATGTCCTGTGTAGTCTATTAAGACTTGTTGTTATGTTTCATTGTAACAAAACCTTTGAAGGAGGCATAATTGTGACTGGAACAGAAGAAGATGTTGGTGAAGAGGTTGAAGTAGACGAACTGGTCAACAAAGCAGAACTTTCTTACTTTTTTTTTGCAACCAAGACAACAAATAGTTACATTTACGTAGTGTTGTTTGTTTATATTATGTAGTGTTGTTTCATGAATCAGAAGGCTGAGACCCATGTGGTCGTGGATGGGTGACGCGTTGACGCGTTTGTTTTTAGTTTGATTCTTTTATTTTCTCTTTTCTAATTTCACCAAACACAAATCTGGTTTTTATCCATGACTGTATTATAGATTTTCTTTTTATTCTTAAAGTTTGTTTCCTGCACCTGCGGTAGTATCATGGTTAGACTCAAATCCTGTTCATCCGTCCAACTACCCAACCATCTATCCATTGTGTTGTAACAAGTACAGCACAACGAGTAAGAAATACAATGATCAACCTTTTTCTTTTTTTTTCCTTTTACTGACATGCTTCAGAAAATGCATTTCTATTTTTTTCTTTCTTAACTGTGAGATTTCTTCATTTGCTTCTACAAATGTCCCTGCAGGCCTACAAAAGACCATGAAGTTCAACACATGTATCTGCACAAATACAAAACAGCCTGGACGATTTAAATGTTAGAAAGATTTAGTGACACCTCCACACTGATTATGAGCTGTGACTGAATATGTTTCATGTTATTTTTCAGCTTCAGTATGTGAGTGTAGTAGAGGAGCGTCGGTTTCAACATCGCACTCAAAGCACATTAGTGTGATCACTCTACACGGCTTGATTGACTATTTTTTTTTTTTTTTATTTTATCACTTCAGCTGTTTATTGTTTGATCACTGGAAAGACAAAGAAGGAGGTGAGGTAACCGCTGCAACGATCTGTTAGAGTTAAAAATAAAAATTAAGTCTGTTTGTTTTAACACACTGTACGTATCGTAACTAAATCACCCAAGGAAAATTCACACTCAGTAGGTTGATGTGCAGGAATTTAAATGAACAATAAGTCGTGCAAAAAGTTTCCACATGAGTAAGTCATTTTAGTCTCGTTAGTGCCATTTGCAAAAATATTTGAATAGGTTCCTTTTTTGTTTCTGAAAATAATAATAATAATAAAAATAATAGTGTGACTGAATCAACAAACAAATGTCACATTTCTCAAATTAAAACATTGCTAAAAAAACAAAAAACATCTGAAAAAGGACAAGAAGGAACATGTCAGATCAGAAAACTTGTGTTAATAAGTTCATGCTGGCAATGGAAGATTGGTGAAAGCTGTTTTGCTTCTCAACAATTTAAGTTGGTCGATCGAGGTCTGATTTGCTGAACAAAGCAAGTTTCACCCCAATCTCTCTATTTGCATGTTTTCCGTTGCGACACATGAGCAGGATTCATTGTTAGCACTTACTCAAAGCATTATGCAACTTTTCATCATCTTTTTTTCTGCAGCTTCTCTCTCTTTTTGTGGAAAAAAATGGATGTTAAACATCCTTTGATTCAAAGTTTAATAAAATCACTCCTCTTTTCTGCAGAACCGCATCCACTTCAAAAACTGCATCTACCTTGCATTTACCGGCAAAGACGTCATTTCCTGTAGTCACAGTTTCCATGACAGCCGAGAGACATAATGCAAGACTATAAAGGTGAGTTTCATTGTTTTTGTCTTTTAATGACATTTTTCCTGCCTGGTATCAACGAGTGTGTGTGTGTGTGTTTGTGTGGATTTGCACTTGCCTGAGTTTTGTATATATTTGAAGTGTTTGGGACTTTTAATTGCAAGATCTTCTGAAATACCGTAGGATGCTCCTGACACACGTTGTGATGGGATGGACTGTGCTGACAGTCCTCAACCTCTGCCTGCCTGTAATGAGTGGTGAGTATGAACACACTTTTGAAACTGAGTTTTATTTTTCTTACAGCAGAGTCCTGCACAATCCAGGGTCCAGCTCAACTGAATAGATGTTTGACAAACTGTTATTTGACAGATTTGTTGGACTTTTGCTGCAATCCTGATTTACAGATTGGAGATCAACTATGTAGCCAAAGGTTTGAGTCAGTATTACTCACATTTTTATCAGTTTGATCTGAAAACAAGGCTCAAACAAAGAAAGCCATGAGAGATTATATTTACGGATGAATTCCAATTTAAATTAATTCTGTCTTCATCTTTAAGCCTGAGACTGATGATGGAGTGGACCGCAACAAAGTGTGGACCATCTGATTTAATTTTGCACTGGATAAAATACCATCTAGATCTGAACACTGCAAGGTTGTTGGTGTTATGTAGATATTAAATCACAGGACAAAGGAATAATATGAGATTTTTCTGTCTGAAAGTTTAATAATGATGCTCATCATAGCCAGTAGATTTACAGGTGGTTCCAGTGCCAGTTAGCTTAGCTTAACTTCGAGGTTTTGCGCGCTGGTCTCCAGATTAGATGTTTCCTCCAGTTTTCAGTGGTTTTGCTGAATCTAAACTAATTAAGGTGCAGGGAAGCATTTTTTCCACAAAATGTCAAAGAATAGATACTTACCGGTGCAAAAACTCTCACACTTTTTACTGTGACACACCATTAATGGAATTACTGACAGTCCTGCAGTGGGTGTGATGTGATAAAACATATTTAGGTCACAGTTAAAAGTTAACCTGTTGTTTATTTAAAAACGTTAATGGTTAAATGTACAAACTACCAAAAAATCCTCATTATTAATGTGTCTTGTTTAATGTGTTGTTGTCACTTCAGTGGAAAGTCTGTATGGAACATCTTAGCGCAGTTAGCTTAGCCACCGGGGAACCTACTTCAAACCTACATCATCCGTGTGAACCCCACAGCTTCACTGCAGAGCTGCTGCATGCAGACAAACCACAATGGGGTTTTTCTTCATGTCTGTGGGTGTTAAAGCTTTTAGGGATTTTTTTTCTTTTTTTTTTTTTTTTTGTGATCATTTTTGACAGGGCCTTGCCAAGTAGTGATGAGATGAATGAATCACTTCTTCTGTTGAGTAATTATTGAGGAAATATCATTAAAATTAATATTATGTAATGATTATCTATTGTCCCTTATCCACTGATGTCTGACTGGAAAGTCACAGTTGTGAAGTTATGCAATTTGACATGACATGAGAAATGTCCTGTAGCTCTAAAGATCTGAAGATTTGATCAAAAACCTGAGGTCCAGTTACTGATCATGACCTTTTCTTTCTGTCAGCGGTCGAGGTGATCCAGCCGTACAAAGTGGTGAGCGTCAATGGTACAGCACAGGTGCAGTGCATGATCAAACCTCAACCCCTTTACCACCAGACCCAATCCTCTGTAAGCCAGAGCTCTTCATACCCGTACCCGGACCCTGAGGTCATCCGTGTGACCCTGCTAAAAGGTCTCTACGGGAAGGTGAACTTCTGCTCGTATATCCTCCGCTTCACCGAGCAGGAACAAAAGAAAGTGAAAACTGAAGAGGAGGTGAGTGTGTGGACGATTTCATCAGTTGGTTAAAAATGAGGGATGAAATTGCACTGATACACCTGACAGACAGCCAGACAGCAGGGAGATGGCTACATGAAATTTATTTAACTTATTTATTTATTTACATGTACTACAACAAGCCACTAGGGGGCGACCCAGACATTTCCTCATCTATTCTGGGGAGCTGTCATGTTGATGTCGTCATTTAGTCAAGTTGAATCTTCTGTTAGAGAGATGTAGTAGAGAGGAAGGTGATTTTAATTTTGATCTATGTGAAGAATTTTGGTTAAAAAAAAAAAAAAAACACATCTCAGGACTTGACTGTTACTTCACTATTTGTGAGCAATATAAACTTTTTATAATGGATTTCTAAACAGTCCATCTGGAGTTTCCTGCCTGTTCATGTAAACTGTGTTCAAATGATTATTATTATTATTATTGTTATTATTATTATTATTATTATCATTATTATTATTGTTATTGTTGTTGTTATTATTGTTATTATTATTATTATTATTATTATCATTATTATTATTATTATTATTATTATTATTAGAGAAGTTTGACAAACTCATTTGTATTGTTTTTAAGGTGCAGTGCTCTGCTAATGTGACAGAGGGCGTCGTAGAGGTGACGGTGTCTGGCCTGAAACCCACAGACACAGACATTTATCGCTGTCAGGTTGAAGTCTTCTACCCGCCACCGTACGTGGAGAACATCGGTAACGGCACGCTCATTCACGTCGTAGGTGAGACGCCTTCACACACAGGATCATTACCCACAGTTCATCACAACACACACTCACACAGACACTTGTTATTTCTTGGTCTCACTTTTCATTTTTTATGTTTTTTTTTTTTTAACTTTCAATCACAGACGACTCTCAATGTCCCATGTTGGAGGCTCAGAAGACTGGTGAGGAAGATGCCAATAAAGAGGAAGAAAGTGAAACTTTGTTCACTGTCCCTGTGGTCGTTCTGGTGATTTTCATCACGTTTGTCCTCCTCATCATTATCTTCTTCCAGGTTAGAGCATCGGTATTAATTTACCTTCACACATGTCAAGTTTGATTTGTGATACAATAAAATCCACGAGGGTTGGATGATATAAGGCCATGAATTTAAAATATAAACATTCAGACACAAATAAAACTGGAAGGGTTACTAAACACAAGTGCAGATTTTGTAAAATTACATAAACAGACAAGTGATTGTATCCATCAAGACAAGAAAATCTACATCAAAGACTATGAAAAGGTTCATACCTTGTAATGTTGGAGTAATAAGTGCTTAAACGTGACACTGATTGGTTGAGGCCTTAAGCAGAAAGATATGGAAACAGAAAATCTTCATTGTTTTAGTGCTTTGACCAGAGTACACCAGCAGGGGGAGTCCTGGTCTAAATAAATGTTGTTCCTCACTGTTTAAACATCTAGTAAAAAGTTTTTATTCTCCACATTTTGCAGATCATCCCGTGTGATCAAAGGAGGGCGTCATTTCTCAGAACAGTGTCCGGTGGACCTTGCAAAGTGGAAGCTGTTGCATTCGCAGGCGAAAATTATATATGAAAACACATAAAATGCCCAGAATTCAATGCAGCATCACATGAAACGCAGATGCATTGTTGTGCCATGGGATCTGAATGTAGATATGAAGATAACTGTGAGGTCAGAAACGGCCACTTATTAAAAAAACTCAAAAAAACCTCTGACTGAGGTTTTTCTTTCTTTTTTTTTTTTAACCAAGGCTACAAAAAAGCACCAAAATAACATTCAGGTTTCTGTGTAATGTATTTATTAAATACCAAACTAATGTTTACATTGTTGTAAACTTCAATGATGTTAAAAAGCTGTAGCTTTGATTACTTTAGAAAAAAAAAAAATACAGCACCTGGAATCATTGCGGTGCATCATGGCTGCCTGTGTGTGCGTGTATGTGAGTGTGTGTGTGTGTTTGTTGTTATGACTGTATATATTGTTGCCATTGCAATGTTCAGCAAATATTCATGTTGGATATTTCATTTAAGTAAAGTTTCTTAACTTGAAATTGTTCTGTTGTGTTGTTTTTTTTTTAAATTGATAAATCAACTTCATCCACAAACATTGTCTCCTTCTTTTCATAGTTTCTTCAACAAACCAAAAATTGACCACAGATAGTTTGGATCTGACTGATTAAATCAGAACCTGTGAATCCAATATGAGAATTATTTGACTATGAGTTCTCAGTTTCTATCAGTCACCATGTTTAGTGACACATGAAGGTAAAACATTCATAATACACAACAGGCGGCAAATAATACCAAATTATTAATATTTTTTAAAACAATCATATATTGTTGAAGTATATTTGGCTAAAGTAGTTAGATGATGATGATGAAAAAAATGTTAATTAAACTCAAACTTCACACTTGGCTTCATTTTGACATTCAACAGCAGCTGCAGAGTCTCGTTACTAAGATGCTTCATCTTGAGTTTCCGCATTGCATCTATTTTTCACATTTGATGCAAGAGTCTGAACAGAAATACAATAATTTAAAAGGAAGATGCAAGGTGCAAGATGCAAAAGGTGCAAGTCTCTGCAGTTTTGCCGAAATTAGGTCTCGATGCAAACACAACAGCACAAGTCTGCAAATTTTTGTGCTTACACACAAATTTAACAGATTGTGAAGATCAGACAGCAAAAAGTTCCCTGCTGATGAACTATTTTGATCAAGTTACTGCGCAATTACCAATGTGCTTGTTTCAGTCAGTCAGTAATGACCAGAATAAGTACTGAAACTCAATAAAAATAAAAATAACCAGCAAAATATATTCTTTAGTAAAAGTAGAAGTACCCCATCACCAGTCATATTAAAGTAAAAGTAAGTAAGTACTTTCTTTTAAATGTACTTAAAGCACTAAAAGTAAAAGTACTTATGAAACATGTTGTTTCTGTTTATATTTCAATAAAATAAACAGTTTGGGCTGTGGCATTTTATGAGGAGCGCAGATGTCACTACCAGTAAAACTTGCAAGCAACATTTTTTGGTTTATTAGAGAAGTCATTGTACTAACTGACTGACATTTCTACACATGACATGTTATCCACCAGGGATGTGTTAATGTCATTGACCAACAAAGCAGATGTTAACCAACATAATATGAATATTTATTTAACTGTAAAACTATTCAGTGCAAAGCATCATACTATGTTGATGCAGTATAGGAACAAAAACACAATAATACCTGACCCAGACAAGAACCAGTCGATTAAAAGGTAGTGCACCACCCATATTCATGCAGTAGCAAGTCATATGTGATAAAATGTAACAGAATGCAATGTAGAAGTGTAGTGGAGTAGAAATATACAGGTAATAGCTGTAAAATGTAAGAGAATAAAAGTCAAAAGTGTGCATTATTAACTTAGTAAGCTACTAAGTAAACTATAGATATACAGTATAGGTACAAGTACAGCAACAATGTATTTGTACCACTACCAACGCTGATAGCGACTGTTTGAACATGTTTTTTGTTAAAATCCTGGATCACAGCAGCAGTGGGTCCAATCCTATAAATTCAAATGTCTCTAAAGTTTGGTCCATCAATGTAGTTGTTACACACAGTTCACCAAAAGAAAAAAAAGCTCAGTAATCACAAAACCACAAACATTAGCACGAACCAACATTCACACAATTCTGAGAAATTTTCACTGTGTTTTCTGATTTTTGATTACTTTGCAGTACATATGGTCCTTTTAACAGATTTAGATCTTGTTCTCAGGACAGTACAGAAAAAACAAAACAAAAAAAACACGCTGACCTGCAGAGATTTGAATGAATTATAGAAACAGACCAGATTAAGGAGACATACACCAGTTCATGTAAGGACTGTTGTAATACAACCTGTGATGAGTTTGAGATAAAAGGATGAACCACTTCCTTAGAATCAGATAAACTAAACAGCACGAAACAAATAATTCATTTATCGACCTATAAAAATATTCAAGTTATGTTACTGATGCCTCCTGACACATTGGCTGTGCTCTAGCCATGCTGACTCTTAGAAAAATTCATTTCCTGTCTCCGGTGTTTAGGACTTTCCTTTCAGTCAGATTGTTGTGATCTCAATAGTAGTAGGCTACATATTTCTGACCATGTCAGCGATTAAAGGAGTGTACAGTTGCTACAAAAGGCAACAAAGGGGAGACTGATGATTTGTGTTAAACACAAGCACACACACAGTTCATTCAGTGAGTAGAAACAGAAATAAAAGAAGTAAAAGATAAGGTTAAGATTAAGTGAAGGCATCATAAAATTTATCAGCTTTTAAACAAGTTATAACTGGCAAGCTGGGTGTCATTAGGAGCTGGTTCCAGAAGTGGGCAGCATCCTGTTTAGTTTTAACTTTGTCAAGGAGTTACAGATAGTAATCTGCTCAGATGTAGCTCTCTGGTGGTTCTGTTAGGAAGGATGAAGGCTCGTCGTTGTTGTTTGTCTCAAAGAAAAGCTTAGAGATATTTCAAAATTTTGCTTTGACACAAGGTTTTTCACCTTAGCTCAGTTTCGGAGATGCCAGAAAGAAGATTCACTTGACACTTTGTTGTGGTCACTAAAAAGATCCCCATCTGTGATTGCATCAAGATTTTTTGATCATGGGTTTAAGACTTTAATCTTCTGATTTCCTGATGTAACTTTCCTTTTATGCTCTAGAGATGGAAACTCTGAACAGCCTTCTTAACCTTTTCAAGGTGCAGACACAACAAGTTAATGGGCCCAGAGTTGGTTGGATTTTCTGCAGCTATGCAGACGACGCGTAGATTTATTTTTCTCTCTTAGTGAAGCGTGCTCCTAAGAAGGAGAATATGCAGATTAAAGAGAATCCATATCTTCATATCTTTATCACAAACAACTACTGACTGAATTAAAATCAACTTTTTTATCTAACTTTTTTCTGTCCATCAGTGATACTGATTCAGGCTTTTAAAACTGCTTTGAATACATTCTGTTTGTATATTCTATAGTTTATAGTGTATATTTTTTTTTTACCAAAAAAGACTAGAAGTCACTGAAAAGAAGTGTCTTCACGGGGTCAACAGGGCGGTGTCTTTTTGAGGTTTTGCAGAAGCAATGCACTGCTCTGTGCTAAATACTAACACCAGCATTGTGCACATGCTCATGGCAACAGTGATAAGATGTTGATGTTCAGCAGATTTACTTTTTTTTTTTTTTTTTTTTTTTTTTACCAGGTTTCTCATGAAACCTTTTACTGAAAGAAGCATAAAGAAAATGTTTTTTTCTGCTGAAATATTAAACCCAAAAACATAAGTATTTTATTTTTATTTTCTACTACAGGCTTTTAAGACAACATGTCATGAAAAGCCAGTTTGTAGTTGCAGCAGTTTAACCAAGGTGCTGGACCGACCAACCAAGAATTACGATCATATTTTCATTACCTGTCATCAAATTTTCTGATTAGAAACCCTGGACCATATCGAGATCTTAGAGAAAAAGTCATTATTTTCAACAGCAGACCATAATGACTGCAGTGAATTAGCTCACCTCAGGGATCAGTGAACAGAGCTCAGGTCAAAGTAGTGCTGATTGTGTGTTGTGTGGTTTCAGTCTGAATCACTTTCACACATAAATATTTCACAGAAGCACGGTGCCTCAAAAACAGGATGTGGACTAATTCTGTTGTCACTGACTACTGATCAGCTTCAATCAGACCTCAGATTAAGATAAAAAATGTCTCTTGCTTTTCACTAAACACACATTTATGCTAATTCAAACAACAAAGGCACCTTTTACTTGTCTTTGACAACTATATTTTTCACTTTTTATTAGGAACACTAGTGCACCAGCCTAGTCACCAGCCACCTGGTTATACAAACAGCATGTTGTGGCAGTGCAACGCATACAATCCTGCTGCTACAGGTCAGGAGTTTCAGTTAATATTCATATGTATGATCAGAAAAAAAAAAAATGTGTGTGATCTCAGTGACTTTGAGTGTATCATGCTTCTGAAACTGCTGATGTTTTAGCTTATCATGTTTCACTCACTGAGCAACAGTTTTGATAAGAGATGTCAAAGGCTGGTTGGAGTCTGGTTGAAACTGACTTAACAGACAAACAGACTTCTCTGTTCTCAGAAACAACAGCTCATTAAAGACAGACTCACTGACTCTTATCAGGTAAGAAAAAAATATGAAGCGACACTGAGACTGAGACGGGGCTTCACTTATGTGATTTGACTCAGAGAGAGTCTGCGCCGGTTTTTCCAGATCTCCAGTCTCGTCACAGTCAATCACAATTTCATCAAGTGCACCCCTTTACATCCTGAATTTATAATCTCTTAAATGTGACTTAAATCATGTAATGAAGCTAAACTTTCTTATGAACCTGTCAGTGAGTTCTTGTTATATCCATGAAGAACTGGGTGTTGTGGTTTAGGTTTAGAATTTTAAGTAATTTCCTGTTTTATTTTGAAATGGTTTCCTGTGTCTTGTTGTGTGTTTTACTTCTGGTTTTCCCTCCTGTTTGATTACCTGACTCTGTCCTAATGTGTTGCAGCTGTGTCTCGTTTCCTGCTCTTTCCTTGTGTGTATATAAACCTCTATTTCCCTGTTGTTCCTTGTCAGATCTTCTGCAAACATATCTTGTCCTGTGTCCCAGTGAGTTTCTTGTTTTTATTTGTAATGTGTCTGTACCAGAGGGTTTTTGTCCCTTTGTCCTTGTTTTACAAATAAACCCATTTGTGCTCCCTCACTTGTCCTATTGTAAGTAGTATAAGTAGTAGTAGTAAGTATAGTCTCCTTGTATCAGATATGATTTTGCAAGCACAGCAATTCTGCCTCATTAGCACTCTAGTGCACGTTTTCAGCATTTTTTTTCCCCTCGTATCATTGCTTCTATTTAAATGAAGGATGTGAACGCCTCTTTACCGTCAAGACAAGAGATATTATCTTCAGTCCATATACCTTCAAAGCATAAATAAATGGGGACATTTAATGGTCCAAAAGCAAAAAATGTTAAACTTCCTTTAAACCAAGATTCAAATCGTCACACTTCGAAACTGCTAACCATCAAATATTTTAGCTTCCAGTAATGATCTACACGAGTAATTGATTGTAAACTTAGGTCTAGCCATCTTTAAAATGTATTTTAATGGCACCATATGTAGCACGTGACAATTGAAGTTTGTGACATTTATGATTTCTGGCTCCTTGGAATAAATATTCATCACAAAGTATCTAAATTATTTCATGAATTTATGATTACAAGTGTTAAAAATCCTTTAAAGAAACATGTGTACAAGCCAGATTTTTTTCTACAGGATATTCTCGACATGGGTATTACATCACCGTCACAACTCTCTGCATCAGTACATACCCATAGTGGTGGTTTAAAAGTAGGAAAGAGGAAATTGTATGACAGGTGTCAGATACAGGAAATTGTGTCACCCACATTCTCAAGTGACAAAAACACTTGACTAATACAGCTTAGAAAAACACATGCTCTCACATACAGAATTTAGTTTGATCAGCATGAAGACAGCCTCATAATTTCCTTCCTCCTCATTTTAGTACCGGAATAATTCACGTTGTCCGCTGTAGTTGTGAAGAACCAGTTCAACTTTACGGTGCCGTCCACTTCGCTCTCTCACCTCAGAGCAAGAAGGAGTACAAACGTTGAGATGACTTGTGGATTCTCCTGCTACATTTTTATTGTCTCAGTTTATCTGAGTTTCATCCTCCACGCAACTCATGGTAGGACCATCTGCTTTCTACATAAGACTAATGTTTTCATTTTCAAACTTCACATTTCACATAGATTACAGATTGTTTTCCACAATTAAGTCAGTTTATCAACATACCATTTTCACTGTCTTAACCAGACTGATTACACATCTTAAATGAAATGGGAAACAATGTGTTCTTTTTTTTTTTAAAGCTTGATTCAGTGTAACTGATTCCCTCTTTTCTCCTCAGGTTCAGGTTTTAAAGTGATTCAGCCTCTGACTCAGACAGTGAATCCAGATGGATCGGCTTCAATCAGCTGTGAACACAATGCAACCGTCAGCTTTGTAGCAGACGTTCGACTCAACACCTTATTGTACGTATCCTGATGTCATTTTTAATTAGATGTGTTTGTGTGAATTGACACTTAACACGCTTTCATCCAAGAGTGATACAAGCTGCTGTGATCAAACACAAAGTAGAAAGTTAGTAGTAGAGAAATAAGAGAAATAAACATAATAATGATGAAATAAAAAAGCCAGATGAATATGTTTAAGCATCCTCTGTCTGTGTGTAATGTGTAAAGACACTGGTGAGGTGTTAAAATGTCAACTAACCCAGTTAAAGAGTAAAGACCTGGTCTATCTAGTGGACATCAGAAATGTTCTGTCTAACTCTTTTGTCCTCTCTCAGTGAAAATTCAACCAAAATGTCAACCTGCCAGATGGGAATGGATAACTGCAAGAACATCGCCATCTGTAAAGAGAAACCAAACAAGATCCTTTTCATCATAGTTAACATCGGGCCTGAAGCCATGAAGATGAAGTACGAGTGTGAGGTCACGATAAAACACAATTCTATATATGACTTTGAGAGAGGAACACCAACCGTACTAGTGGCAGGTATGTCTCAGAGCTTAATTAACTCAATACACATGGTTATAGAGTATGTCAAAGTCTGATATGTTATTTCTTTATGCTCTGGAGCTCTGGTGTCCAAGAAATAATAACAACAGAAACACAAAGATTGTAGCTGAGTTACATCCTGTTGCCATGAATACTACTCCAAACGCTGCATCATCTGATTTAAATCGCATTGTTTTCATCAGTGTTAAATGATTTTACCTCTTTACCAGCTTTAGTTCCCCGTGTCTCATAATGTTTTGAACACACAAATAGCAAAGAAAAGTCAGTCTTTATTGACGTCAGTTTTTCTTTATTTTTGTTAAGTTGCATCTCAATTTTATCGAAAAAAGAAAAGAAAAAAATATCATGAAAGTTAGTTATTGTTACACATCTTTATGTTTTTGCACTGCTAAAAAAAAAAGGATGTGTCAAGGTCCAGTGCATAGGATTTTGGAAGATCTGTTGAATATAATATTTATAATTATACTTTTGTTGGTGTAAAATCCCCTGAATCTGAGAGTTTTCATTGTGTATTTGCTTCAGTAGAGGGTTGAGTTATCTGGATTAAATCAGTGGGCAAAGAAAAATGAAGCCTGTAGATGTTTTTAATCTTTACTGTTCAATCATCTTCATGCTACATGTGCTACATGTTTGATATATATGCTAATCCTACATATTTCTAATGAGGTCATTTCACTGTGGCCTGCTGCTGTTTTGTATTTGTCTCTAAATCACTGCAAACAGTTAATCATTTCCTTTGCTTTTACCTTCTTTCAGGCCAAGTTGAAACAGTGACCCTCACAACTTCCAGTGTTCATCATCATAATCATCATCATCATCCTTTGCTTCCTCAACTCAGCTGGTTATTGATTGGTCTGTTGGCTCTGGTCTCCCTGTACAGCAGTGTCATGACCTACAAGTACATCAGACTGAGGGTATCTGGAAGTCTATCTGTTTCTCCACCTCACATGTCTGAGGTGCTTGACTTTCTTCATGTAAATACCCTTAAACATCTTGCGTAAATGTGTATGCTTAACATGTTACAAACGTTCATCAAATGCCTCACCTACAGGCTGTTGGTAGATGCTACAGTTTAGATGTTCAGCTAACACCTCACAAGCAGACTATCAGTAGCTTTAAGAGTTCACAGTTGTTCCTGAACCTCTTGTGCACTTGTGCCTAAAGCCTAGTGTGTCTCCAGATGTTCCTTTAATGCTTCTCCTGCATATCGTTGTGTGTTGCATAGCAACATATTTATGGTCTTGCAGCTAAGAGAAACATGAGTCAAAATCAGACAAAAGCAAAAATTGTGAAAATTGTGGTTTTAGATGTTTGTTTCTTTTGTAACATGCACAAATATAAAAGGATAGTAATCCTTTTAAGTCTCAGCCCAAACTTTTTATTTCTCATTTTTTTTATTCATTTGGTTTCATCAGAGCTGCAGTTGAGGGGTATATCTGAAAGTAGAGCACAACATATGCGATTCAAGTTAAATTAAAGTTAGTTTGTTTTGACCTTTGACCTGGAAATATTCCATTAAGTGGGACATGTGAATTTATCACTGGTACTGATCTCTAGAAAACCAGAGGCTTGTTTTTTTTAACCATTGAACTACAATAATCAGTTTTTTCTGTGTTTTTTGTTGTAGAACAACAATGGGGATCTTGAAAACTGCACCTATGTGGAAATGAGGAAAGCTCCTCCACCATTAAACCGGGCCTACGGCATTTATTGTGGGTAAAACACAGGAATCCAGGTAGCCCAAGTTACAAATCCTCATGATGCTCAACTGTGCAACTGGGATCTTGAATAGTTCGTAATCTATTTGCTCTGTTTGTGTCTTTATCATAGAGTTTAAAACCATTGTAGCACTGAAGCTAAACAGTAGGAGGAGACAAAGACTGTCCAAAGTGATGATGCTCTCTTACTCCTCTTGTTCATCTCTGCTTTTACAGTAGTTTGTGATGTAGCAGCAACTTCTATTACATAGGATATACAGTATACAAATATGTGCAATTTATTCATTTTGAATAGTTTCAGTTAATGTTTGCACTTAACATGTCTGCATCATCATCATCATCATTATTATTATTAGGAATTGGTTGGATCTTT
Organism: Polydactylus sextarius; assembly: GCA_016801845.1. Taxonomy (NCBI): domain Eukaryota; kingdom Metazoa; phylum Chordata; class Actinopteri; family Polynemidae; genus Polydactylus; species Polydactylus sextarius. Next base: position 2,520,920 of record CM028912.1, on the reverse strand, counting down.
AGCTTCATGAAAGGCTTGGTGGGAGAGGCCTTGACCTTGTCTGTGTGTCTGTCTGTCTGTCTGTCTGTCTGTCTGTCTGTCCATCCTACTGAGTTAACACATGCCTGGGAGCGGGCTATGACTAATTCTTGAACAAAACGTATAAAAGTAAAAGTTAAACTGAAAATGTATGCACCATGACGTGTTGTTTTATATGACTATTTTATCTGTTTTGTCTTGACGTTTGAACATCCTGTTTGTTTTGGGTGATGTATATTTCAATACAATAAATTTTTTATCGGTGGAAAAAGAAATGTAGGGGAATACCAAGAATGATGATTCTTTAAAAAAAGATTGTTTTTTTTCTTCCTTAAATGAGGTCAAGACAGTTGTGCAACTGAGATGACATAGATTGGAGTGACAACCACAATTCTGTCCCTGTCTTTTCAGGTCACGTATGTGTTTTATGTGATTTTTTGCATTTGATTTGCGTATGCGTACTGTAGTGTTAATATCTTTGTGGTTAGAGGTCAGCAGCAGGTTGTCTTTAAGATGTAAAACATACAATGGGCAGCAGAGGGAGACACTGACAGTCTCACTGCAGCTCATCACACACTGTAACCAACTTTTTCAGTGCATGAACTCAATATCTACTTGAACTTGTGGACTTTTCCCCCACAATTGTGAAGTATGGTGGAAGAATTCAACAAGGAACCTTATATTTAAAGTTAAATGTGAATAAAAAAGATACTAACTGAAAAAAACAAAATAGAAAAAAACTTTAAGCCGTATTTGTGAAAACAACAAACAAAACCCAACAAAGCAGAACAGATCCTGATATAGATTAAACATAGACACCGACAAATCTTTTCACAATGAATCAAAGACGATAATAAAGAACAACAAAAGCAGCCTGTAATCAGCGTCAGGCGGCCTGTTGGCGTGACACAATCTGAGAAATGAACCACATGAACAGAGAGGGTGTGGAGGTTTTTGTGTCTTTTGTCAGAGTAAAAACATTCCAGCTGTCAAACGTGATTATGTAAAAACCATGAAAAATCTAACAGGTTCATCTAATCACTTTACTTCATCATATGTTTCTTTTTATAGGACTTTTCAGTATGTTACGTTCTTTGAACTGTAATTATGTGTAATTTGCCACAAGCTGTTATGTTCTCTGACCTTTGCACCGGCAGCTGTCGGCTTCTTAAACATACAGTTTATGAATGGGATTAAATTACATTTCACAAGACTGACATGACGTGACTGAAAGAGAAAAAGAGTCTGTCATTCAGTCTATTTTAAGAACTGGGAAATGACCTCAAAGAAGAACTCAGTCACCTGAAATTAAATTAATCATGTGACGTATAAACCAAAACTTAACATGTTTTGAACTTAAAGTTGTAATGTTGTTGTGTTTGTTTTCTCTGAAGAACTACAAAACCTTTACAGATCAAAGATTCACATAAAGATTCAAAGTCTTTATTGTCATATGCACAGTAAGGAAACATGTAAGGAGACAACAGTTTGATGTCTCTTCATAAAAGCAATCACAGGGATACAAAATGTTTTAGGCCACAAGGCATTTCTTCTAGACAAAAACATCAAGAAGGACGTCATCCATCCATCTTTCTTAAAAGATGAAAAGATGGTGAAAATACTCTAAAAGGGCCAATTAGTAACTTTAAGTGAAGAAATATGCATCAGTAAGATGTGTGAAATAATTTATCTCTTATTAAAAGTGAATGTTTTTACACACATATGGCCATTTTATCCACTTGGACCTTGGATCTTTAACTAGCTGTGTATGACACAACATCATGTATAAGAATTTACGCGGGAACAAACTAAACAAATGACTTATTCCCTAATAATTAAAGCATATGTTCAGATTACATCTTTATGCATCAGTTTTATGCAATATTAACAAGTGTTGGTTCAGCCATAGAACCTTGTTTACATTGTCTTCATTGTTCATGCTATTATTCACTCAGAAAGCAGCTTTGTTTCACTGTTTCTCTCTCATAAGAAAGACAAAGGGCTGCTATGGAGGACAGCTTCATTTGAAAGAGTAATGTAAACATTGCTAGGTCATCCATATAAGTTGGGATAGTTTTGTGTGTGACTTGTTGATAGATTTTAACTTTATTATACATAAAATTCAAAATAAAGTGCTGTACTTAATTATGGTTGCATCATGTATTATGGTCAAGTTTGCATCATGAGGTGATTTGTGAGTTTTACATCATGTGTTTACTTGGGAACATGGATGTTTTTCTTAACACCTCTGATTGGAAGGATCCCCCTGAAATTAGAGCTCACAGTCTTCTGGCATTAATACAAGAAGGTGTGAATCCTTAATGAGAGTGATTCATATGAGAGTCATTAACTAACGTGGATGTTTGTTTTGTGTAACACTTGATCTGAATAGAGTCTCATGGGCTTGGGCCAGTCAGGGATGAAGTGAATGTGTGTGTGTGTGATTAGCTGATAGATGCGAAGCTGTGAATATTCAGCTGTGTACTTTAATAAATTTTTATATTTTATGTGCTTGGTTTGGTTACAAATACTTACATTACATTACTATTTTAGTTAAAAAAGTGAAAACATGAAACCCTCTTAAATCACAGTGTTATGCACTGTGATTTAAGAGGGTTTCATGAAAGCAAGAAAAATGAGGTCAAAGCCTCCGTGCCAAGTTCCAGACAAACTTCTATATTTCATCAATCTTGCTGATACAAGATAATGTGCAGGCAATATAGCACAATGCATTTGATTTACAGTATACCAGATAATAGTATGTGGTTATCTTGGCTACATATCAAGATAATAACTGGTGGTGACTGGATATTTCAAGTGATGGTGGGCTTACATGCAGTTACATGCAGATTACAAGTTTATAAGTTATACACTAAATCTTAAAATCTGTCAGACGTTATGTCACTGAATGTAACAGAAGTTAATGTCAAGTTGGAACAGTTGTGGAACAACAAGTAGTTGGAACATTTTCATCTTATTTCAGTAATTTTTCACAAATAATTGAGAATAACGTTGGAACCACTAGGAGTGTCAAGTTGCTACAGCCTGCTAGTAAGGCCGATCTCACAAAGTTCAGGTTCCCACACAGGTGCTTGCTGTCATGCAGTTGTGAATAATTAAGTCATTAATCTCTCTTGTCTCTTTCCTCACACTTCATGTCTTCATATCAATATTTTACATATTACACTCATCTGCTATCTCACAGTTGAGAGTTCTGTGCTAAGGTCCTATTTCCTATTCATAGGTCATCGTCTGATTGCTAGGGTTAGGATTATACCCAGATACCTATGCTTCTAGGAGGTGGGACTTCAGAAACTTTTGAACTGTGTCCAACTGGGTCCTATTGGTCAAGTCTCAATAATTGGATGCTTTCTGGAAAAAACTAGCTCTGTGCCGTATCCTTTCTATTTCGAGCAATCTATGGTAGCTCTAATACTGCCATTTAAGGTCTTGAAATTGACCTGGGAAACTATATCAGGGTTAAGAACACAGAGTCCTAGAGTCCTTCCACCTCCATAAGGTGGTCATTCATGGGTGTATGTGTGGACCCAAACTCAAACAAGCACTAGGGCAGAGCGAAGTACTAAATATGAGATCCAGCACTCCAAAGTCAGAGGTCATGGTTTTCTTGCCCCCTGTAGTTTGGTAGTGAGTCATTGCCCCAAGTGAAGGAGTTTAAAACTGATGAGCATGGTGTCGTGTCACCAGCAATTTAGGTGCTGTAGTTGGCATTGTATGGTGAGGAAGACAAACCCTGAGGTGAGGCAATAAGAAGAGTGGGCTGGTAGTTAATTGGTATGATGTAAACCTTTGGTCAAAAAGGAGACGTTCTGACTTTAGAAAGAGGTGAACTTTGCTTCCCACATCTCCTTAATGCCTCTTGCAAGAAGCCAAAGTGTCCTTACTTTGAGGAAGGTATAACACCTGCATTAATGAATGTTTCATTGTTGTTCATTGCTGGACTTACTGACATTATTTTAATAAAAAATCAAATATTTTTTCTTTCTAACATTCTAACAACATTTCTTTCTGACAACATACTGGTGGTGTCCAGTCACCAACTGGTTATTGAGTCACAACCCCAACAAGCACCAATGACCCTCTGTGATCACAGCCCTGTGTTTTTCTTGCTCCGCTTACTGTATAGATGTACAGCTACAAGCATCAGCACATGGAGCTGACATTGAGGGCAGTAGGGCTTCATTTTACTGGTCAAACATATTCATATGTAGAGATTAAAAGTATAGAATGAAAATGATTTACAAAAAAACTACTCACACACAGTACTTTGATTACTGTTGATATCTCTCTCTCAACTTACTAACTTCATTGGTCCAACTCTACCTCACCAGGAGGCAGTTCTCCTTTTCTAGGCCTTGACTCTTCCCACACTCATAATAGTCCACAAAATCAATGATAACTTAACAAAGACATGCCTAATCATAATGACAAGAAGAAGAAAAAATAGAGAAAAACGTCATAAACAGTTTGTGGCCTGAGTTCAGTTCCTCTTACACAGTGAAACCAAATGGTGCAGACGTCACTCATCCTGCCAATGCAGTGTTTTAAACATGTTGATGATGTTAACAATATTTGAATAGATGTGGGATGACAGGTGAAGACTGGAGCGGAGTGGTGAGTAAAAGAGCTGGTTTATGCAAAGTGAAGTTACTATGTAGAACAATATTTGTTAAATGTTGACCTATGATGAATCAGTGAATAATTAATTAAATACAGGATGAGCAGTAAACAGTGTATATAGGAGTGATCAGTCCTTCCCAGATAGCAAAGATTGTGGCTGTAGTCTGGCAGACATTTGGCATATTTAGATTCATTTTGTCACAGAGGAAGCAGGGGGAAGGCCTTTGCTTGGACTATGACATAGTTATGGTTTACCACACAGTTCATAATTGGTTTTGGGGGAGTTTTGGCCTCTTTTTGTCTTTTCTTCTGCATCCCTATTTTGGGCCATATAGGGTCATACATCCTACAAAAACTTTGGCTCATGATAATTTTGTTATATTTAGGTTGATTCATACTTATGGTAAACAACTGACCAGATTGTTCTATTAGTGCACTGAGACATTCAGATGCTTTATTAAACCAACAAATACCAAATATGGAAAGATGAAGACTGAGTTTGATCAAGAAAGACACCAGAGTCCTTGAGTCTCCATGAAGAGAGCAAAACAACAACAGGAATTGAAGCAGCAGGAGAAGGTGACACAGTACAAAAACATAAATCTACGGTATGAGTGAGACATTTGGCTCTCTGGTGAATGCTATGATCTCACTGAGGCTAATGCTGCATGAATGCTATGGACCAGCTATGGCTAATGCTACGTGAATGCTTATGATCCACATATGGCTAATGCTACGTGAATGCTAAGAGCCAGCTTTGGCTAATGCTACATGACTGCTATGAGCCAGATAGCTAATGCAGCATGGGTGCTAATAGCCAACTATGGCTAGTGCAACATGAATGCTCTGATCTCACTGTAGCTAATGCTGCATGAATGCTATGAACTAGGTATGGCTAATACTATGTGAATTCTATGAACCAGCTATGGCTAATGCTACGTAAATGTTTATAATCCACATATGGCTAATGCTATGTGAATGCTATGAGCCAGCTATGGCTAATGCTACAAGACTAACAGGGACTTAAAGGGGATAGGTTGGAGCCACTGGCCTGATAGTTAGGAAATAGGCTGTAATAATCTGGGTGACAAATCCAAGTGACAGGTTGCAGAACTGAGGATATTAGGAGAATGGCAAATTGTCTACACCTTAGAAAGTTGGAAGAAACATGATTGTAGTGCTCTGATGTAGGGGAACAAGCAACTTGGTGTGGAGCTAATAGCATTTCTGCCATATATCAGGAGTAATGGGAAGTTAATGATAATAATGCAGGGTCTGAGTCTGGATTTGAACATGGGTAGAGAGACAATATCACAGATGTCTGGTGGGAGTGAGTTCCAGATTCAGGGAGCAGAGTGGCTGAGCCTCTGGTCCCCATAGCATTGAGGGGTTGGAGGGCACAGTGAGGTGGATGGAGGAAGAGTATCTGAGGGAGCGGGAGGAGGTGGCAATGTGGACAAGATCTGACAGATAAGGAGAGGCGAGGTTATGGATGGCCTTGAAGGTGTGCAGAAGGATTTTAAAATCAATTCGGAGATTAACAGAAATGTAGGGGATGCAGGGTAGGTGATGTGAGCAGCTGAGTTCTAGACCATCTGAAGCTTATGGATGGATTTGTGGGGGAGGCCGAAGAGGAGAGAATTACTACAGCCATGCGGGGAGTAACAAGGCTGTGGACCAGGATGGAGGTGGTGAGGGGGCTGAGGGAGGGAGACGATTTATATTACATAGATGGTAATAAGCAGACCAGTTAATGTTACTGATGAGGGTTAAAGATTGTGGATCGTCTGACTTCTGGACAGTGACCTGACATCTGAAAACTGAAATGTAGAAAACAGGACTCTCAGTGAGACGTGCACATATCACCCTGTTTATACAACCCATTAAGGCTTGATTTCTCAGAGAACTTACTATGAAGGCACCTGGCAATAAAATAGCATGACAAGTTAAACCCATTTAATTTTCCCAGACATGAAAATAGCCAAATCATGTGCCATTAGTAACCCTTTGAAATGATCAATCATTTTTTTTTTTTTAATTTTCATGGAAAAGTTGGTGAAAAAGTGTGCTTTATGGTTGGTCACAACTGTGACTGGTGGGATAATGTGTTGCACATTAAATTAACATATTTTTCCTATGTAGTTAACAAAATCCTTGTATAACAAGCACATAACAAAACTATGTAGTAAGATTCTAAAACTCATCCACTTGCAGTTCCCAGCATTGCCTCTAGAATACTCTCTCATGTCTATGGATGCTGACAGCAAAGACAGAAAAATAAGAGCCATGAACATATTTTGAATGTATTTCTTGTTGTTACATTAGTCCAACATGTATTGAAACAATATTATTGAGAATTTGTTGTAACATTTGAACTTAACATTACGGAAAACTTTAGGATGAAAATAGTGTGTATGCATTTAAGGTATCACAAAATAGACACTGTCACTGAACAAAATAAAATACAATAGGTTTCAGAACAAGTGCAAGATTAGCATGTGCATCACTTTTTTGAACTATGCTGTCACACATTATGTCTTAAATCAATTGATCTTCTTTTCCAAAAACATTGGTCATTTTGATTGCCTTACATTTTTGTTGCCTTTTCTTTGGGTCCATTGTGTTGCTTCTTATATTTTTATTTTTGTATTATTCATAAAGCTTTTTCAGCCCATATTCACTCACTTGACATTTCTCTCCTTGTCTACTGTCCATAGTATATTTTGAAACATGCATAGGTAGTGCGTTTGTCACAATGACGACATCTCTTGAACCAGTTTATCGTGTTGATTGGCCAGTGTGAATTTTTTCCTATCGCGCCTGATCTACCACAGCAACAGCCATTAGAGATCTCCTTCCCTGGCTCAGTAGTTTTGTGCCAAACCTTTGTGCCACTATCCGTATGAAAGTGAGCGGGTAGATGGGCCTTCCAATAACGTCTCTGTAAAAGAAATGGCTATATACGAGTGCACTGTTGATAGACCATGCAAAGATGGGCCACCACCACTTCTTAGACCTGATTGAAATACAGTATCTTGAAACCTGTTGGTCATGAAGGTCGCCACCACCCATGTGCTCATTGTATTGGTTGATGCATTGAGGTTGTGGGATTTTGTCAAAGGCACGTCGCTCTTTGTTCCATCTCTTGACAAAGGTCTCTCTAAATTTCCCCTCCATGTTTGTTGCGACTGTGACAATATTATTGTCTTTCCATAATACAATATTCCACAATATTATTGCAGACCAGCAGCTTCTTCCCTTGGGTCAGAACCTCAGAGGTTCCCCAGGGTAACTTCACAAAGTCCTTCTTAGACTTGAATGGGACATCAAACAAACAAATTTTCCTCATCGTTCCAGAGCTCCCATATCCTCTTTTTGTCATTTCATCAAGGAATGCAAGCAAAATGAAAAGGTTGTCGTGGAAGAACTTGCAACCTTGAGGAACCTGAGCTTGCTCTGCAAGACCAAGAACAACACTGGGTCCCTGACCCAACCCAGTTTGAGGAAGGAGAGTGTGGGATCCACCATATGGCTCCATGTGATGCATGTAATCACTGGATGACACAAGGCTCTATAGCTTATAACCAAAATGTATTGGTTTACCTAAATGGCTTACATCCATGTCAGCCACAGTATGGGATCATGCTCAGGTCCACGGACAGCAACTCTTGAAATGGCGTTACTTTGTATAACTGGTTGAGCTCGGAGTAGATGGGCCTAACCTTAAAAAATGGGTCGTCAGTGATCTTTGTGTTGTCAACCACATGAGTTGAGGCCATTATTTCATCAAAGCGATTTCTTCGCATTGCATCTGACATGCTTTCATTGTGTACGTGAAGATCAGGTGACCAGTACATGTGTCTTCTTGGAACAGAGTCGTACCCAGATGCAGAAAGTATCCTGTAGAATGTAAGCAGCTCATCCATACTCAGATTTAGTTACTTGTCCTTGGTCTGGGTGGAATAGAGGTTGGACATTTCAATGGTGATCTCTCTCAGGGTGGGTGGATACATTAGTAGGAAAACATCCATTGGGCTGGGGCAGCTTTGTTTTATACATTCTGCAGCATTTGGCCTGTATACTGTGTGTTCTGGAATAGAGATGCTGGCTGACCTCTTTGATTGTTTGAACACTCTGTCTTAACTTTTGCCCCCCTGCAGCTTTACCCTTTGCTCTTTTGACTGGCTCTTCAGGCTTTTAGAGGACCTTAGCTCTGTTGCCTGGATGTGGGTAGAGACACCTGGCTCTTCTGACTGGTGTCTGTTTCTTGAAGTGGCCCTTGGCTCTTCTGAGCAGACTCTCTGGTGGGTAGAGACACTGAACAAAGTTGAGTAATTACAAATATATCGGTACTAGGCACCTGAAAGATTATGTGGACCAAAAATCTTTGTCCTATCTTTATGTTAACATACTGCTAACCTTTTGTTTCTGGGCTTTGATGCCAGCATCTTACTCTCAAGGTGTATCCAGGAAGTAAACAACTCTGGTCATGTGACAATTAACAGTAATATATGATACCTCACATATTTATTTGAGACCATTTATTATTTCATTATTTATTGGAAATACATTGATACATCATTCAGTAACATTTTTAGAGCCTTACAAATAAAATAAAAAATGTGGTTAATATTATGACCGTTGGGATTAAATGGGTTGATCTGGTTGGAAATCAATTTGAAAGACCTGAGGTAAACGATAGTGAGTTGTTAAGACTGTGAATGTAAATGTTTGATATATGTTTTTCTATTCTAGTTTTTTGCTACTTTCTTTTAAGTATTTGTTGTGTTAATTGATGTTTCATGCACTTTAAGGATTGCACTTTCAAATTTCGTTGTACTTATAAACAATAAATAAATAATAAAGGAATTCTGATTCTGTGATGCGTCATGATTAAAGTGGTTGGACTGACAGTTGTGTGGTTCATCTCATGACTGCAGCAGGTGAGCGGCTTTAATAATGATGATGCGACTGCTTAATGTTGCGTTGGACAGAGATGTGTTTCACTGCCGTATGTTGTCATAGGGACAAACTACTGCTTATGGCGTAAACTGTACAGAGCTGAGGAAGGTGCATGGATGGATTTCACCAGGTTGCATTGTGACCAGTGGGCGTCGGCGGGCGATGTGGCAGGGGTGGCTGAAGAGCGGAGCAACCAGAGCAGTGGGGACATGTGTTGCGGTGGACGGAGCCTGGTTTGATGGCCTCTTAGGAAGAGAAATAGCTGAACCTTGTCTGTTACGGCCATGATGGATGATGGCAGGAACCAAGGGCTGTGCTGCGGATGTAGAGAAGCTTCAGGAGAATCGTTCACCAGCTTGTGTAAATGAGTCGATCGAGTCCAGATTCGAGGCTCGAGATTGATCTGTTGAAACCACCATGTTGGGTGATGATTGGATAAAAACAGGCCTAGCAGGTGTGCTATGTGGGTGGTTCTGACTCAGTGAGCATGTGCTATTATTGTCTTCCTGACTGAACTTTTGCTAAGCTCCATTTCAAACCCAACCTTTGGTTCCAAGCTACAACTTTATGATAGTGGGTAAAAGCATAATTGAGTATTCTCTGTAAAGTTGCTGGACCAACTGGACATCTCTTAGAGGTGAGCTGAAGGATATCTCCATTTGGTGGAGGTTTTCCAATGAAAGCCATCTGGAAAACCTCTTTACATGGGACTGGAGGGTCCATATAATTTATGTGCAATGCGAAGTCATTGGGATATTCAAGGAAGAGCTGAGAAAAGGGGTGTCTGGACAACCATGGTTAGTCGTCTGCCTCCATCACTTGGAGGGACAAAAGTAACAAAGAAGTCAAGATGTTTAGATAAGAAAAAGTAGAGTAGGAGTAGTGTAGAATAGAAAATATCATGGTAGTTAAAGCTGTTGGGAAACAACACAGTGAATGAAAAGATAATGATTTGAGGAAAACAAGTAAAAAAGGTTTTGTACATCAGTTTCTATGGTGAGGAAGACAACCCCTGAGGTTAGGCAATTGGAAGAGTGTACTGGTAGTTATTTGGTATGACGTAAACCTTTGGTCAAAAGGAAGATGTTCAGCTGCTTTGCATCTCTTAGATGATGGAGACTGTCGGAAGTGAGCTCTGCTTCCCACATCTCCTTAACACCTCTTGCAAGAAGCCAAACCGTTCTTATGTTGAGACCATATTCATTTACATTCTATTGTCTTTCCTTTCTCTGCTCACTGTATTTCTCAACCTGTTGGTCATCATTTCTATCTCCCACTTCAGGTGATTATATTGGAATATTTCATTCATTTTTAAGACTGAATGACTGAATTAACAGTTTGCATTCAACAGTTTGTTCAACAACATGATAGATGAAATTATATTTATTGATTAATATATTGCTGGTTTTCTTCCCCAGGAAGCTACACAGTCCTACCAACCTCCTCCTTCTCTCTCTGGCTGTGGCAGATTTCTTTGTTGGCTTCCTCATGTGTTTTCATATTATTTTCATTAATGGCTGCTCATTCTTTGGTGACCTTTTGTGTACTTTGTATCAGTATCTAGCCTATGTTATTACCTCTGCTTCAGTAGGAAACATGGTGCTCATAGCTGTCGACCGCTATGTGGCTATTTGTGATCCAATGCATTACACCAGCAAAGTCACACAGAAAAGAGTTCAAATCTGCATTTGTGTGTCTTGGATTTGTGCAATACTTTTCCAAAGTCTAAGTCTGCAGGATATCCTAAAACAACCAGGCAAATATAACACCTGCATTGGAGAGTGTGTCATGGTTGTTGACTACATTGTTGGACTTATTGATGTCGTTGTCAGTTTTCTTGCACCCATCACCATCATTGTTGTTCTGTATATGAGAGTCTTTGTGGTGGCTTTGTCTCAGGCTCGAGCCATGCGCTCTCATATTACAGGTGTCACAACCAACGGTTCCTTGACCACAACTGCAAAAAAATCTGAGTTGAAAGCAGCCAGGACACTTGGTGTTGTTGTAATTGTGTTTATAATGTGTCTGTGTCCTTATTATTGTGTTGCTCTTTCAGGCTCAGAAAATTACCTGAATGTTTCATCTTCAACTTTTGTAATAATTTGGTTTTATTTTAACTCTTGTCTAAATCCTGTCATCTATGCCCTTTTTTACCCATGGTTTAGAAAATCTATTGAGTTAATTGTTACACTTAAGATACTGCAGCCAGACTCCTGTGAGACTGCTATGATGTAGAACAATTACATAAGGCCTTAATTACAACTCACTACGATTTTGTTCATTATGTTTGTGATGGTGAATATAATAACACCTGTAAAACTGTACATGCACCTTATTGTTTTCTTAGATTGTTATATTCTTTTACAGTGACTTTATTGTTTTTAGTGTGATGTTGTTTGCTGTGAGGTCCCGACATAAGTATCATTCTAATTTGTTGGCATATGTAACCGTTTCAGTTAGTATGTTCCCCTGTGATGTTTGAAAAGTAGATAATGACATAAAAGAAAGTGATAATCAATATTCACTGCAGTTCATTTGTAAAGCAATAATCACAAAATACATAAAAAATACCATATTTATTTTCATGCACTTCACAAAAAGATACATAAACCCAACAGTTCTCATAATGAATGAAAACTGCTGGAGAATAAAGCAGTGGGGAAGAAAAATAAAAATAAAATAATGATAATGATCAAAATAAGTCTTCAGACTCTGCCTCCTCCTCATCGAACACTTTGACTGGGTTCAGGAATTCTTCAAATAATATTTTCCTTTGTCCAACAACATACTGGTGGTGTTCAGTCTCCAGTCCAGTGGTTATTGAGTCACAACCTCAATAAGCACCACACTGTAAATTCTAAGAAGTTGAGAAAGAAATTTAGGAAACTGATTCCAGATTAACTAAATGAACTTCATTGTATGAAGTAGTGTGAATTTTTTTTTGTGAACACTTAATGTATCTCAGTATTGTTAAATTCAAATCAAACTGCTACAACTCAAATATTTTGAGTTACATTAACTTAATATATCATGCCAAGTGGCCATTACTTGAAATTTGTAATAAACTACACTTAAAGTATCTTAGTGTAGTCCACTTTACTAAGGTTGACAGGAACTCAATAAAGATAAGTCACATAAACTCAATATACTGTATCAAAATAAGTGAGTGGTACATAATTTTAAATAAATATACTTAACATATGAATGTTAAATAAAAATAAGAACTCACAAAATGATATTATTAAAACCACTATTAATTTTCTATTTCAGTATTTGTAAATAACAATAACAACAATCAAGGATGTCTTCTGCTGCCTTTAAACTTTTTTTATGCTTTCCAATCACAAATGCGATTCCTTTCCACAATTATGAGGTAACAGTAACTGCACACTCATAATACTGAGCCAGATGAGTATGATATGAAATAAGGGTGAACCCAAAAAAAAAAAAAAAGGAAAAAAAAAGAGAAAACAGTTATTGTGACTATTCATAATTTTTGTGAGATGGACCAATTTTACTGTGTTGTGTATCAAACATGTTATTTTTTATTTTTTTTAATTTCTGGAGAGTACAATACAGAAACTTCTGCTGCTCCACAGGAAAAAAAGTATTCTGTCACAGTTTCATTTGTAAAACATTAAAAATGGGTCAGTAAAATATAATATTCACTTCAATAAAAATAAAGGAATAAAATATTCAATAATTTGTACATACAACATATGTAGACAACCAGTATAGCTATCCCTAGTCTCGACATCTAGCCCAAAATAGCATGTTTCAGTGTTTGCAGTTTTAGGCTGAACTTTTGTTGTCCGAGGTTCAATAGTATCTTCTGGATGAACTCAAAAGTATTCTTCATAACTTTGGGGTATTCCAGATGGAGTGCATATATTAAGGCGAACAGAAGACAAAGTGCTTGAGAGGTTGTTGAAATCTTATCCATGACAATGTTTCCTTCAAGGATTATTGCAATTCTGTTCATCGATGGTGGCGTGTCTTTATCCATGACTAAGAACCCCAACAGGCACCTGGGTGAAGTCATCGGCAGTGTCCAAATACTGTGTTCGAAATAAAAGAACATAAATAAATTTAGGTAGGATGTTATGTCACACGGTTATAGTGTGTTCACTCTTGTAATCAAAGTGTCTACAGGAATCATAATTCAAACAGACCTCAAGCAAAACAGTTACAGTCCAAATAGCCTCAAGTCAAATAGACCAAACAACATCAGGCCAAACAGTGTGGTAGCACATTTAAAAAAAAAAAAAAAAAAAAAAAATCATCTCTCTCTTTTTTGACATTTCAACCCAAAGTATAACAAAACAAAGGCATTATTGTTATATTTCAAGTGTGTATCCTTTAAGAAATGGGTGCTGTTTATGTTTTCTTTTTTTTACTAGACTTGAACAATGCTATTTTTTCTGAACTGAACCTGAGGTCTGATGTGACAGACATTGCAGGACAGCAGTGCATGTTGTGGTGATGTCACTGGTCTCATGGAAAAGATGACAAAAAAACAAGCAGAAAACTATATGGAAGGCAAAATTTTTGTAATGAACACATACCGGTAATACACTGTTTCTCTCCTTGCATTATTCAGCTACCGTCAAGTGCTTCTTAGCATGAGGACACAGAAGTCAAAAGAAGGAAGAGGCTGGAGCATAACTTACAAAAAACAATGAGTTGTTCAGTTGTGCTCCAGCTTCTGTCCCTCTTTTGGCTGTTCCCTTTTTTTTTTTTTTTTTGAAAGAGACACTGAAGCTATATGGGCAATTATAAGTGCAGTTGAAGACAGATGCATTATTACTTCACGCACACGCATTATTAATCACTCCTGATCATTAATCTGTTGGTGGTACATATATATCTCAATATATACCTATAAAGATGGTGACAGATCCCTTTAGGCTTTGTTATTCACATTTGCCCTATTTAAAATTAATAAGGTAAGTTAAATACATATCATGTATCATATATATATATATATATATATATATATATATATATATATATATATATATATATATATATATAATAAATATCAGATTTATTTAATCAGTCCTTCACAGATATCAGAGATTGTGGCTGTAGTCTGGAGGAAGCAGGGTTAAGGACTTTGCTTGGACTATGACATAGTTATGGTTTACCACACTACTTAAAAACTTTGTTAGCTTTGGAGTTCATAATTGGTTTCGGGCGAGTTTTGGCCTAATTAGAGCCATATAGGTTAGGTTATAGTTCCTAACAAAACTTTGCCAAATTTGGCCTTTACTGATTGTGTTATATCTGGGTTGTCATTTCAACCTATGGTGACCAGCTGACCAGATTGATTTTTCACTTGAGTAATATTTGTGCACTGAGACATTCAGATGCTTTCTTATACCAACAAATACCAAATATAAAAAAATTGAAGACACAGTTTGATCAAGAAAGACACCAGAGTACTTGAGTCTCCATGATGAGAAAAACAACCACAGGAAGTGGAGCAGCAGTAGGAGGAGCCGGCAGAGAGGAAAAAGTTAAATCAACATTGATTGTTTGTTTGATTGAAACATTTCATTAAAAGCTGCAAGAGCTGAACAGGACCTCCTCTCTCTGGTGATGGAGACTTTAGAAGGAGGTGAACTCTGCTTCCCACAGCACCTCAATGCCTCCTGCAGGAAGCCAGACCGTCCTCTCTTTGAGGCCATGTTGATTTACATTGTGCTGTCCTTCATTTCTATTATCACTGTGTTTCTCAACCTGTTGGTCATAATTTCTATCTCCCACTTCAGGTAGATGGGTGATAAGATTTAAAAGTAGTATATAGCAACAACAACAAAACAGTTTGGTGTTTTTTTTTTCATTTTAGTTTTTATATCTTTAATTTGAATGATAAATTATATGAATATATTCCTGGTTTTCTTTCCCAGGCAGCTCTACACACCAACCAACATCATCCTTCTCTCTCTGGCTGTGTCAGATTTCTTCGTTGGCTTCATCATGACCTTTCAAATTATGTTCATCAGTGGCTGCTGGTTTCTCGGTGACCTGGTCTGTGTAATATATCAATATCTAGCCTATATTATTACCTCTGCCTCGGTTGGACACATGGTGCTCATATCTATTGACCGCTATGTGGCTATTTGTGACCCTCTCCAATACTCCACCATAATCACACACAAAAGAGCCAAGATTGTTGTTTGTTTGTCTTGGATATTCTCTATTGTAACTCGAAGTCTATACCTGAAGGATAACCTGAAACAACCAGGCAGGTTTAACACCTGCATTGGAGAGTGTGTCATTGTCATTAACTACATTGTTGGACTTATAGATCTTATTCTTACCTTTATTCTCTCCATTAGTTTGATTGTAGTTTTGTACATGAGAGTATTTATGGTGGCTGTGTCTCAGGCTCGTGCCATGCGCTCTCATATTGCAGTTGTCAAACACCAGCATTCAGTGGGTATATTTGCTAAAAAATCTGAGTTGAAAGCAGCCAGGACTCTTGGTGTTGTTGTAATTGTGTTTATAATGTGTCTCTGTCCAATTTACTGTGTTTTTCTTACAGGCCAAGATAAATTGCTCAGTGCTTCAACTGCTACTTTTGTTTTATATTTGATTTATTTAAACTCCTGTCTCAACCCTGTCATCTATGCCTGTTTTTATCCCTGGTTTAGAAAATCAGTAAAACTCATTGTTACACTTAAGATACTGCAGCCAGATTCCTGTGAGACAACAATGATGTAGGAAAAATGTATGAGGCCAAACCTGAAACATTTACTACTGAAATGAGAGACTTACTGTCAAGTTGTATCAGTTTTTGTTTGGTTATACTGATTTGTGCCATTTCCCCCCAACTTAAATAGAGGAATGTAGCATCTGATGGAGGTTTAGTATAACTGGGCTCCGTGCAAAGACTTGACAGGACAACTATTTATGTTGCTTTCTTTGCCTCTTTTCTTTTTATTAAAGTTCAGAGCACAGATCCATAGAGGTTGTTATATCAACAGACAGATGCAGATCGTGGTGAGTAGTGAATAGTTGGCAGCAAAGGAGCGATTAGTGTAGTCATAGCTTTGGTCTCATCTTTAGGTTTTATGTAAAAAAAAAAAAAAACCTTCAGGAAATAAAAATTAAAAAAGAAACAGTGATTATTCACGATTCTATAACCATGTGCAAATGCAATTGAAATGTGCTAATATGCTTTAAATGTACAATTACTGTCATCAATAAATATAGACCTAAATGTACAATCATGGAATATCTTTAAACAGCACAAACCAGATTAGATTTAAACAGGACATCTGTAGAAAAATATATTAATGAATATCCAATAATCTTTGGCATAAAACTACAAGAAGACTCAATTCCAAAAGAATGAAGCAAAATAGACAGGAATTAAATAACAATCTATACTTAACTGGCAATACCACAGCTTTGAAATAGCCCATATGAAACCTACTGCAACTACCATTAACATAATGCAGATATCAAGTACAAAACTCAGTGAAAGCAATCCGTGTCCAGGTCTATACCTTTAGAAATCAAGATGTTGCTAAGTAACAATTAAAAATAAAACCTTTCTGCTGCTTTTGCTAAACCCAACACAAGTGCTCACCGGCTGCCTCTCCAGTGCTCCAGGTGCTTCATATGCACAATATTTTGTGTCGAAAGCGCAGCAATATTTGTTTGTAACTTTCGCCGTCTTGCCTGCTCGCGGCTCAGCCCGATTAACTACCTGTAGCCCCTCAGGTTGTCACGGGAAACAGCATCACGTTCAACTGGTGTGAATTCGGCTGTAACTGCTGATCAGCTGACTTGAGGTTCCCTCATTCCTGACATTTTCCACAACATTTTTTTTCTTCCACAGTGATACTAAATTTGTTTAAATCATTTTATCTTACACTTACTATAGACAGAGAAATGAACTTGCTGATATTGATCATTTTAAGAAATGAATTACACTTACAACTGTGGACATAACAAACAGTGTCATAGTCAGGTTTAAAAACTTGTTCCTCTTCTAGTTCATTATTACAGATATCATATCATCACATCAGAATCTAAGCAGACACCAAAATAAAAAATAAAACAAAACAGTACATGGAGAAAATGTCTAGAAAAGGCAGAGAATAACACAGAAAAATATACATTATTATTATTATTAACATTGACTGACAAAGCGCCAGGTAAATTCGGTCTGCTGCTGGCATGTATTGAAAATTGTAAGTTGCTAGCAGATGTCTAGCTTGTTGAAAATGTGTTGGACAGGTCTCAAATTACAGTGCTATTTAATGTTGTAATGATGTGTCCTCTAAGATGCCAATGAAGAAGAGAAGAACTTCGATCAAAATGCTTTAATCCATTGCACTGTGGGTGATTCCTCTCATGCCACAGGGATCGACAAAGAACTGTTTTCTCGCTACATCTTATATAGTGTATGGGCTAAACAGATGTTATACATTAAGAGGTACGCTTGGCATACGTTGTCAGCTTATATCAACATACTCTTGACATAGTGGTGCCTTCATGGTTCAGAATATCTAAAAGTTTAAAGATCACATATGTACCACATTCCATAGGTCATAGATTACATTTTCCCATCAGAACTCTATTAGGTAGAAGATAAACATTCCAACAAATGTAAATACAATGTAATAACTGTAATGGTGTTGATTTACTGATACTGACTACGATAGACTGTAATGGAAAATTTGTTTCTGTTTCTATATGAGAGAGTTGAGTCTTACCTCCAGGTCTAATGAAAATCTTAAAAATCCTTCCATCCATATTCTACCCCTTAATCCCGCACTTGGGGTCGGGTGGAGGGGGGTGGAAGGTTGATCATTTGATCAAAACAGATCTCTTTTAGATATATAATAATGATAATGAGATATCCTGTACTGATTATCAGCATGTTTAGAACTTGAATGTGTGTTGCACAACACATCTTGCACTTTAACACTGATCATGGTGGCGATTGATATGGTAATGGACCATGATGGTCATGGATGGAAAAAGTGAAGGAGCCGTATCCCCCAATTATGGTGGGGTAATTTGCACTATGTTTGTAAGTGAGAGAAAGTTGTGTGTGGTATACACTCTCACTAGATATACTGGTATAAGATCAGATAATTTAGTTGAAAATAGCGACAAAAAGGATTTATGGATTAGTTATATCAGAGGAGGTATTTATTTGTTAATTTTGGATTTGTCCCCTCCAAAGAATTGCTGTCCTAATGTGGTGGTGGGGTTTGTGCCTTTCCTCGACCATTGACGCACCTGATGACAGACCATGACGCAAATTGCATCATTGTGCCCAAGACAGGGAGACCATGATTTCCCTGTAGCCAGGTCTTTAATGTAGTTGGTGCTAGAACCCATTGGGCCAAAGATCAGTGATCAACTCTGAGTTTGTATCAGCTGATCTGTCTTGACTACTTGGGTCTATCAGATGACAGCTGATCACCAGATGATGGTAAATTAGATTAGGTGGCAGGGGAGGAGGGCGGATAGATTGAGGCAACCCAAGAACCCCCCTGATAGACACAGTGTTGAAGAGGTCATCAGGCTGAAAGAGTCCTTTTTTTGCTTTGTTGGTCTATAGGATGTCTGACTCAGCTGCAGGTATCAACAGGCCAAGATGTGTGCATATTCGATGGTAGCAGGGGGTGACACATTTCTTTCCTCTAGGCACCGCAGTGTTGTTGACTTCTTCATGAGCACAAGCTGACTGAGCTTAATCTGATTGGATGGCATGGATACATGAGGTATTTTGAATACAATTTGGTCTATAATCATATTAAAGTGGTACATGTGAACAAACTCAATGATAATGATCATAATACATCTTCATACTCTGCCTCCTCCTCATTGAACACTTTGACCAGGTTCAGGAGTTACTCAAATAATATTTTCCTTTATCCAGCAACATACTGGTGGTGTCCAGTCACCAATTGACCTTTCAAAAATCCCCGCCCTCGTACGGTCCTCGTCCAATCCTAGCTTGGCAACCGCAACTAAGAAAAAGACGCTTGTCAAGCCTTGCAATGTTGGCAATATGGTAAAACATGCGCTTAGTCTGACACCGGGTACCCCAACAGTTTAGAAGGGGTCATTTTTTTTTTGCCTTTTCAAAGCCCAAAACCCAAGTGGAAAGATGCTGACGATGGATAAACGAGTGTGGGAGATTTTACTCACGGCTAAACGTCTCAAAGATTAATAAGCATACGTATGTCTGCTCTAAGGTAAGTAAAGCTAGTGAGCTAACATCAACTAAGTAGCTCAAGTGGCTAAGCAGATACAATCTGTAAAACTGGACTTAAGTTAACAGTTGTTGTTCCATATAGCATTATTACCAAAAGTAGTGCATAAAATTTCACCAACAAACCAACATATTTTGCCATCTGTAAAGTTAACACATTAAGCTAACTGGCAAGCGCTAACTTTATTGTTAACCATATAGAGAAAGCAAGAGGTGGCATTTTGCTCTCCAGTGGTGGTTGCCAGTGGATTGCCCAGTTCTAGCTGTCTGGAATAATGTGTATTAAGGTAATTATGAACTTATTTTATTTTAATCTTTGTAGCATTTTTTGACCGGGAGATCTACACCAGAGTATCCCAACCCTGTACTCGCTTATAACACAAAAATTATCAATAGTAATCCACACTACATACATTGGTTTATCTGGTTTGTCCAACTGCCTTTTACACCTTTTACATTTGATCCAACACCTTCATGGTGATCAGTTGACTCTTCGGCTGTTCCATTCACCCCTGATCATTAATCTATTGATGGTACCAAATATACACCTATAAAGATGGTGACAAATCCAGTTAGGCTCTGTTGTTGTTAATCTATCTTATCTTACAATTAATAAGGTAAGTTAAATAATATCAGTTTTATTTCATCAGTCCTTCCCAGATATCAAAGATTGTGGTTGTAGTCTGGCAGACATCTGGCAGACATCAGACATTTGGATTTTGTCACAGAGGAAGCAGGGTGAAGGCCTTTACTTGTACTATGACATAGTTATGGTTTACCACACTACTTAAAAACTTTGTTTGTTTTCCATAATTGGTTTTGGGTGAGTTTTGCCCTAATTTGGACCATATAGGGTCATACATCCTACCAAAACTTTGCCAAATTTGTCCTGTACTGATTTTGTTATATCTGGGTTGTCATTTCAACCTATGGTGACCAGATTGTTTTTTCACTTGAGTAAAATTAGTGCGCTGAGACATTCAGATGCTTTATTATACCAAGAAATACCAAATATCTTCGTGATGAGAGAAAAACAACCACAGGAGAAGTGAAGCAGCAGTAGGAGGAGCCGGCAGAGAAGAAACAGATAAATCAACTGTTTGAGTGAAACATTTGGTTAAAAGCTGCAAGAGCTCAACAGGACCTCCTCTCTCTGGTGATGGAGACTTTAGAAGGAGGTGAACTCTGCTTCCCACAGCACCTCAATGCCTCCTGCAGGAAGCCAAAGCGTCCTCACTTTGAAGCCATGTTGATTTACATTGTGCTGTCCTTCATTTCTATTATCACTGTGTTTCTCAACCTGTTGGTCATAATTTCTATCTCCCACTTCAGGTAGATGTGTCATAATATTCTTGTAATTTATAGAACCGGTAGACAAATAGTTTTAGTAGTTTCAGGTCTTTGTTCAAACTGTTTTGCCTGTTTTTGCCTGAATGATACTTTATATTAATTAATATATTCCTGGTTTTCTTCCCCAGGCAGCTCCACACACCCACCAACCTCCTCCTTCTCTCTCTGGCTGTGTCAGATTTCATTGTTGGCTTCCTCATGTGCTTTCAAATTATGCTCATAGACGGCTGCTGGTTCCTCGGTGACCTCTTATGTACTGTATACTTGTATGTAGCATACACTGCTACAGCTGTTTCAGTAGGAAACATGGTGCTCATAGCTGTCGACCGCTATGTGGCAATTTGTGATCCAATGCATTACACCAGCAAAGTCACATACAAAAGAGTCCAAATCTGTGTTTGTCTGTCTTGGATATGTTCTGTAGCATTTCAAAGTATAATGGTGAGGGACATCCTGAAACAACCAGGCAGGTATAACACCTGTATCGGAGAGTGTGTCACTGTTGTTGACTTCATTGCTGAGATTGCAGATCTTATTGTAACTATCACTGCTCCCATTACTGTTGTTGTAGTTCTGTATGTGAGACTGTTTGTAGTGGCTGTGTCTCAGGCTCGTGCCATGAGGTCTCGGATTGCGGGAGTCAAACTTAACAGTTCAGTGACTGTAACAGTTAAAAAATCTGAGCTGAAAGCAGCCAGGACTCTTGGTGTTGTTGTAGCTGTTTTTCTCATATGTATCTCCCCGTACTGTTATTTTGCTCTTTCAGGTCAAGACAATCTGCTGAATGCTTCATCTGCAAACTTAATAATATGTTTGATTTATACTAACTCCTGTCTTAACCCTGTCATCTATGCTCTTTTTTACCCCTGGTTTAGAAAATCAGTAAAACTCATTGTTACACTTAAAATACTGCAGACAGATTCCTGTGAGATAAACATGATGTAGAAACACCACGAGGTCTAAAATCATGGACAGTAAAAAATGAACTTGCTAATATCACTTTTACATATCACATGTCTTCATTTTACTGTGAAGTTACATCAGGACAACAGCTTGTATGTCCTCTAATGTGTGCTGTAGTTGTTGCATGTAGGACAGTTAGTATCATCCCTTGTGATACCAGCCTTAAAGTTCAAATAAGTTCAAAGTTTAAAGAAAAATGTTATCAATAAGTAAATTAAATTCAAAATGTACAGAAATACTAAATATGTCATATTTATGATTATTATTCAAACGTGTTGATGTAAAAAAGAATGTAAAAAATGTAGTAACATCCACCCAACATTTTAAAACACACAAACATGTATGTCAAACATAAGTAAACAAGTACAAGTATACCCACTCTGTATTTTAATAAAGTTACTAAATAGAAAGAGTGTGATCCAGTCTCTGTGTGTGTCAACAGACACCAGCTTTTTTGGCTGCTGAGGTGTCACAATAACATTGCCTTCTTTTGCTTAAAATTAGATATAAAACAGATGAAATGATGTTGCAGCCTGATGTAAATGACAGTAGATGTCTCATCGTCCACTGTAGAAAAAGTAATGACATGGTCAGTTTAAGACTGAGTTTCTCCAGGTGTGGAAGTAAGAGAAAGCATTCAGTTGTCAGTCAGGTTGTCATTCAGAGCAGGACATTCACTAACTGACCCAAGAAAAACAGTATAATACTGAAGTAATGTATTACTGACCTGTCAAAGTAACAGTGGTGTTTGAAATAACAAACCAAGCATGAACATTGTGTATCTGCCAGAATAATGGGAATGCTGCAAATCAGAGTAAATGATGTTGCAGCCATTTGTCACAGGATCATCACCATAGACAGTGATCATAGGAGACATTTTGCACAATATTGTAAAAGTTCCACTGAGGAAAACTGCAGCCTGCACTTGGGTTGTTCCCCTGTTTTGTTACCCAGTTGCAAACTGCAAGGCCAAACTACAGGCTTATCAACCGACAGACTTTCATCTTCATCATAATTAAACTTAATTTGATATAAGTAAAGTTTTCAGTTCATTGCTAGTTTATGATCAAGAAGCATCAGTGCAGATGCACTTTAGATTTATTGTCAAGTATAATGAATAATCCCGAAGAGCAGTGGAGACTGAAAGGGAGAAGGAAGATGATAAGATTATTTTGGGAGACATGTAAAGAAGAAGGGAAATGATGGAGATTAAGTTTAAAGAAGATGAGCACAGAATAAACTAGGAGTACTTCAGTCACTATGACAACAATCACAGCCACCAAGGAGAGATGGTGCAAGAAGTGAGTCATTTGCAAAGAGATAAATCAGCTGTATGACTGAAACCTTTGGTGAAAAAGCTGTGGGAGTGCAGCAGCATCTCTCCTCTGTGATGGAGACCTTGGATGGGAGTGAACTCTGCTTCCCACAGCTCCTCAACTCCTCCTGCAGGAAGCCAAAGCGTCAAGACTTTGACGCCATGTTGATTTACATTCTGCTGTCCTCTATTTCTCTGCTCACTGCATTTCTTAACCTGCTGGTCATTATCTCTATCTCCCATTTCAGGTAGATGTATGATAAGATTTAAAAGTAGTATATAGCAACAACAACAAAAACATAACAGTTTATCGTGTTTGAAATAGTAATTGCATGATCTTGAATTCTCTCCCTATATATATATATATATATATATACACATATATAAACAAATTCAAGAACTGTAGTTGTTTTTTTTTTGTTTGTTTTTTTTTTTAGTTATGTCTTCTTTAATCTGAATGATAAATCATATGAATATATTCCTGATTTTCTTTCCCAGGCAGCTCTACACACCAACCAACATCATCCTTCTCTCTCTGGCTGTGTCAGATTTCCTCGTTGGCTTCTGCATGGGCTTTCATGTTATGTTCATCAGTGGCTGCTGGCTCCTTGGTGACCTGGTCTGTGTAATATATCAATTTCTATCCTTTATTATTACCACTGCTTCAGTTGGACACATGGTGCTCATATCTGTTGACCGCTATGTGGCTATTTGTGACCCTCTCCACTACTCCATTAGAATCACACACAAAAGAGCTGAGATTGTTGTTTGTCTGTGTTGGATATTCTTTATAGTATTTCAAATTGTAAATCTGAAGGATAACCTGATACAACCAGGCAGGTTTAACACCTGCATTGGAGAGTGTGTCATTGTCATGAACTACATTGCTGGACTTGTAGATGTTATTCTTACTTTTATTTTCCCCATTGCTGTGATTGTAGTTCTGTATACAAGAGTATTTATGGTGGCTGTGTCTCAGGCTCGTGCCATGCGCTCTCATGTTGCAGTTGTCAAACTCCAGTATTCAGTGGGTGTATTTGCTAAAAAATCTGAGTTGAAAGCAGCCAGGACTCTTGGTGTTGTTATAATTGTGTTTCTAATTTGTCTCTGTCCATTTTACTGTTTTTCTCTTTCAGGTCAAGAAAAATCCCTCAATCCATCAGCTACTGCTTTTGTAGTGTTTTTGGTTTATTTTAACTCCTGTCTCAACCCTGTCATCTATGCCCTTTTTTACCCCTGGTTTAGAAAATCAGTGAAGCTCATTGTTACACTTAAGATACTGCAGACAGATTCCTGTGAGACCAACATGATGTAGAAACACTACAAGAGGTCTAAAATCATGGACAGAAAAGTGAACTTGCTAATATCACTTTTACATATCACATGTCTTCATTTTACTGTGAAGTTACATCAGGACAACAGCTTGTATGTCTTCTAATTTGTGGCTATAGTCTTCACATATAAGACAATTAGTATCATCCCTTGTGATACCAGCCTTAAAGTTCAGAAAAACGTTACCAATAAGTAAAGTAAACTCAAAATGTAGAGAAAGACTAAATACAGTATGTCATATTTATGATTCTTATTCAAGTATGTTGACTTCCACCCAACATCTTAAAACACACAAACATTTATATAATAATTTAGAAAAAAGTTAAGATATACCTGTGAGGGAAAAATCTAGACTTTACAGTAAAACACATGACATGACAGGTAAGTTTGTGTAGCTATAGTCACAACATGGTTCGCCTAAATGTTGGAAGGTGAAGTTAGACTCATACACCCCATACATTCTCCACGTACATCCCTATACATACACTTCACACACGCTATACATACACTCTTATATACATTCATACGTTGCAGATATATTGTTCTACTTATGGCGGACCTATGATAATTTGTGTGCCACATTCAGGGTAACTGATCTGTAGGCCTCATATACAATACTGAAACACTGACTGTGTCTTCATGGAGCAGACAACACCAACAGAGACAGATAAAAACCTCAACTTCCTGGGAGAGCGTCAGAAGTGGTGTTGGCTCTGCACAGCATGTTATTGTGCTGTACACTGAGGCCATTTCTCCTGCTCTCAGTAAACTTTATACAACTTAAGACATCTGAGTCTCTGTGTCTTCCTGAGTGTCTCCTCTACCTTCAACAGTGCTCCTGAAATTTCTCTAACAATACCCACTCTATTTAAATAAAGTGTTACTAAATAAAAAGCAGGACATCAATTCTGTGTGTGTGTGTGTGTGTGTGTGTGTGTGAACAGTCAACAGAAACCAGCCTTTTGGCTGCTGAGGTGTCACAATATCATCACCTTCTGTTGCTTAAAATTAGATATGAAACAGATGAAATGATGTTGCAGCCTGATGTAAATGACAGTAGATGTCTCATCGTCCACTGTAGAAAAAGTAATGACATGGTCAGTTTAAGACTGAGTTTCTCCAGGTGTGGAAGTAAGAGAAAGCATTCAGTTGTCAGTCAGGTTGTCATTCAGAGCAGGACATTCACTAACTGACCCAAGAAAAACAGTATAATACTGAAGTAATGTATTACTGACCTGTCAAAGTAACAGTGGTGTTTGAAATAACAAACCAAGCATGAACATTGTGTATCTGCCAGAATACTGGGAATGCTGCAAATCAGAGTAAATGATGTTGCAGCCATTTGTCACAGGATCATCACCATAGACAGTGATCATAAGAGATATTTTGCACAATATTGTAAAAGTTCCACTGAGGAAAACTGCAGCCTGCACTTGGGTTGTTCCCCTGTTTTGTTACCCAGTTGCAAACTGCAAGGCCAAACTACAGGATTATCAACCGACAGACTTTCATCTTCATCATAATTAAACTTAATTTGATATAAGTAAAGTTTTCAGTTCATTGCTAGTTTATGATCAAGAAGCATCAGTGCAGATGCACTTTAGATTTATTGTCAAGTATAATGAATAATCCCGAAGAGCAGTGGAGACTGAAAGGGAGAAGGAAGATGATAAGATTATTTTGGGAGACATGTAAGGAAGAAGGGAAATGATGGAGATTAAGTTTAAAGAAGATGAGCACAGAATAAACTAGGAGTACTTCAGTCACTATGACAACAATCACAGCCACCAAGGAGAGATGGTGCAAGAAGTGAGTTATTTGCAAAGAGATAAATCAGCTGTATGACTGAAACCTTTGGTGAAAAAGCTGTGGGAGTGCAGCAGCATCTCTCCTCTGTGATGGAGACCTTGGATGGGAGTGAACTCTGCTTCCCACAGCTCCTCAACTCCTCCTGCAGGAAGCCAAAGCGTCAAGACTTTGACGCCATGTTGATTTACATTCTGCTGTCCTCTATTTCTCTGCTCACTGCATTTCTTAACCTGCTGGTCATTATCTCTATCTCCCATTTCAGGTAGATGTATGATAAGATTTAAAAGTAGTATATAGCAACAACAACAAAAACATAACAGTTTATCGTGTTTGAAATAGTAATTGCATGATCTTGAACTCTCTCCCTATATATATATATATATATATACACACACATATATAAACAAATTCAAGAACTGTAGTTGTTTTTTTTTTGTGTGTTTTTTTAGTTATGTCTTCTTTAATCAGAATGATAAATCATATGAATATATTCCTGATTTTCTTTCCCAGGCAGCTCTACACACCAACCAACATCATCCTTCTCTCTCTGGCTGTGTCAGATTTCCTCGTTGGCTTCTGCATGGGCTTTCATGTTATGTTCATCAGTGGCTGCTGGCTCCTTGGTGACCTGGTCTGTGTAATATATCAATTTCTATCCTTTATTATTACCACTGCTTCAGTTGGACACATGGTGCTCATATCTGTTGACCGCTATGTGGCTATTTGTGACCCTCTCCACTACTCCATTAGAATCACACACAAAAGAGCTGAGATTGTTGTTTGTCTGTGTTGGATATTCTTTATAGTATTTCAAATTGTAAATCTGAAGGATAACCTGATACAACCAGGCAGGTTTAACACCTGCATTGGAGAGTGTGTCATTGTCATGAACTACATTGCTGGACTTGTAGATGTTATTCTTACTTTTATTTTCCCCATTGCTGTGATTGTAGTTCTGTATACAAGAGTATTTATGGTGGCTGTGTCTCAGGCTCGTGCCATGCGCTCTCATGTTGCAGTTGTCAAACTCCAGTATTCAGTGGGTGTATTTGCTAAAAAATCTGAGTTGAAAGCAGCCAGGACTCTTGGTGTTGTTATAATTGTGTTTCTAATTTGTCTCTGTCCATTTTACTGTTTTTCTCTTTCAGGTCAAGAAAAATCCCTCAATCCATCAGCTACTGCTTTTGTAGTGTTTTTGGTTTATTTTAACTCCTGTCTCAACCCTGTCATCTATGCCCTTTTTTACCCCTGGTTTAGAAAATCAGTGAAGCTCATTGTTACACTTAAGATACTGCAGACAGATTCCTGTGAGACCAACATGATGTAGAAACACTACAAGAGGTCTAAAATCATGGACAGAAAAGTGAACTTGCTAATATTACTTTTACATATCACATGTCTTCATTTTACTGTGAAGTTACATCAGGACAACAGCTTGTATGTCTTCTAATTTAGGGCTATAGTCTTCACATATAAGACAATTAGTATCATCCCTTGTGATACCAGCCTTAAAGTTCAGAAAAACGTTACCAATAAGTAAAGTAAACTCAAAATGTAGAGAAAGACTAAATACAGTATGTCATATTTATGATTCTTATTCAAGTATGTTGACTTCCACCCAACATCTTAAAACACACAAACATTTATATAATAATTTAGAAAAAAGTTAAAATATACCTGTGAGGGAAAAATCTAGACTTTACAGTAAAACACATGACATGACAGGTAAGTTTGTGTAGCTATAGTCACAACGTGGTTCACCTAAATGTTGGAAGGTGAAGTTAGACTCATACACCCCATACATTCTCCACGTACATCCCTATACATACACTTCACACACGCTATACATACACTCTTATATACATTCATACGTTGCAGATATATTGTTCTACTTATGGCGGACCTATGATAATTTGTGTGCCACATTCAGGGTAACTGATCTGTAGGCCTCATATACAATACTGAAACACTGACTGTGTCTTCATGGAGCAGACAACACCAACAGAGACAGATAAAAACCTCAACTTCCTGGGAGAGCGTCAGAAGTGGTGTTGGCTCTGCACAGCATGTTATTGTGCTGTACACTGAGGCCATTTCTCCTGCTCTCAGTAAACTTTATACAACTGAAGACATCTGAGTCTCTGTGTCTTCCTGAGTGTCTCCTCTACCTTCAACAGTGCTTCTGAAATTTCTCTAACAATACCCACTCTATTTAAATAAAGTGTTACTAAATAAAAAGCAGGACATCGATTCTGTGTGTGTGTGTGTGTGTGTGAACAGTCAACAGAAACCAGCCTTTTGGCTGCTGAGGTGTTACAATATCATCACCTCCTGTTGCTTAAAATTAGATATAAAACAGATGAAATGATGTTGCAGCCTGATGTAAATGACAGTAGATGTCTCATCGTCCACTGTAGAAAAAGTAAGGACATGGTCAGTTTAAGACTGAGTTTCTCAAGGTGTGGAAGTAAGAGAAAGCATTCAGTTGTCAGTCAGGTTGTCATTCAGAGCAGGACATTCACTAACTGACCCAAGAAAAACAGTATAATACTGAAGTAATGTATTACTGACCTGTCAAAGTAACAGTGGTGTTTGAAATAACAAACCAAGCATGAACATTGTGTATCTGCCAGAATAATGGGAATGCTGCAAATCAGAGTAAATGATGTTGCAGCCATTTGTCACAGGATCATCACCATAGACAGTGATCATAGGAGACATTTTGCACAATATTGTAAAAGTTCCACTGAGGAAAACTGCAGCCTGCACTTGGGTTGTTCCCCTGTTTTGTTACCCAGTTGCAAACTGCAAGGCCAAACTACAGGCTTATCAACCGACAGACTTTCATCTTCATCATAATTAAACTTAATTTGATATAAGTAAAGTTTTCAGTTCATTGCTAGTTTATGATCAAGAAGCATCAGTGCAGATGCACTTTAGATTTATTGTCAAGTATAATGAATAATCCCGAAGAGCAGTGGAGACTGAAAGGGAGAAGGGAGATGATAAGATTATTTTGGGAGACATGTAAGGAAGAAGGGAAATGATGGAGATTAAGTTTAAAGAAGATGAGCACAGAATAAACCAGGAGTACTTCAGTCACTATGACAACAATCACAGCCACCAAGGAGAGATGGTGCAAGAAGTGAGTCATTTGCAAAGAGATAAATCAGCTGTATGACTGAAACCTTTGGTGAAAAAGCTGTGGGAGTGCAGCAGCATCTCTCCTCTGTGATGGAGACCTTGGATGGGAGTGAACTCTGCTTCCCACAGCTCCTCAACTCCTCCTGCAGGAAGCCAAAGCGTCAAGACTTTGACGCCATGTTGATTTACATTCTGCTGTCCTCTATTTCTCTGCTCACTGCATTTCTTAACCTGCTGGTCATTATCTCTATCTCCCATTTCAGGTAGATGTATGATAAGATTTAAAAGTAGTATATAGCAACAACAACAAAAACAAAACAGTTTATCGTGTTTGAAATAGTAATTGCATGATCTTGAACTCTCTCCCTATATATATATATATATATATATATATATATATATATATATATATATATATATATATACACACATATATAAACAAATTCAAGAACTGTAGTTGTTTTTGTTTTTTTGTGTGTTTTTTTAGTTATGTCTTCTTTAATCAGAATGATAAATCATATGAATATATTCCTGGTTTTTCTTTCCCAGGCAGCTCTACACACCAACCAACATCATCCTTCTCTCTCTGGCTGTGTCAGATTTCCTCGTTGGCTTCTGCATGGGCTTTCATGTTATGTTCATCAGTGGCTGCTGGCTCCTTGGTGACCTGGTCTGTGTAATATATCAATATCTATCCTTTATTATTACCACTGCTTCAGTTGGACACATGGTGCTCATATCTGTTGACCGCTATGTGGCTATTTGTGACCCTCTCCACTACTCCATTAGAATCACACAAAAAAGAGCTGAGATTGTTGTTTATCTGTGTTGGATATTCTTTATAGTATTTCAAATTGTAAATCTGAAGGATAACCTGAAACAACCAGGCAAGTTTAACACCTGCATTGGAGAGTGTGTCTTTGTCATGAACTACATTGCTGGACTTGTAGATGTTATTCTTACTTTTATTTTCCCCATTGCTGTGATTGTAGTTCTGTATACAAGAGTATTTATGGTGGCTGTGTCTCAGGCTCGTGCCATGCGCTCTCATGTTGCAGCTGTCAAACTCCAGTATTCAGTGGGTGTATTTGCTAAAAAATCTGAGTTGAAAGCAGCCAGGACTCTTGGTGTTGTTATAATTGTGTTTCTAATTTGTCTCTGTCCATTTTACTGTTTTTCTCTTTCAGGTCAAGAAAAATCCCTCAATCCATCAGCTACTGCTTTTGTAGTGTTTTTGGTTTATTTTAACTCCTGTCTCAACCCTGTCATCTATGCCCTTTTTTACCCCTGGTTTAGAAAATCAGTGAAGCTCATTGTTACACTTAAGATACTGCAGACAGATTCCTGTGAGATAAACATGATGTAGAAACACTACCAGAGGTCTAAAATCATGGACAGAAAAGCGAACTTGCTAATATCACTTTTACATATCACATGTCTTCATTTTACTGTGAAGTTACATCAGGACAACAGCTTGTATGTCTTCTAATTTGTGGCTATAGTCTTCACATATAAGACAATTAGTATCATCCCTTGTGATACCAGCCTTAAAGTTCAGAAAAACGTTACCAATAAGTAAAGTAAACTCAAAATGTAGAGAAAGACTAAATACAGTATGTCATATTTATGATTCTTATTCAAGTATGTTGACTTCCACCCAACATCTTAAAACACACAAACATTTATATAATAATTTAGAAAAAAGTTAAAATATACCTGTGAGGGAAAAATCTAGACTTTACAGTAAAACACATGACATGACAGGTAAGTTTGTGTAGCTATAGTCACAACATGGTTCGTCTAAATGTTAGAAGGTGAAGTTAGACTCATACACCCCATACATTCTCCACGTACATCCCTATACATACACTTCACACACGCTATACATACACTCTTATATACATTCATACGTTGCAGATATATTGTTCTACTTATGGCGGACCTATGATAATTTGTGTGCCACATTCAGGGTAACTGATCTGTAGGCCTCATATACAATACTGAAACACTGACTGTGTCTTCATGGAGCAGACAACACCAACAGAGACAGATAAAAACCTCAACTTCCTGGGAGAGCGTCAGAAGTGGTGTCGGCTCTGCACAGCATGTTATTGTGCTGTACACTGAGGCCATTTCTCCTGCTCTCAGTAAACTTTATACAACTTAAGACATCTGAGTCTCTGTGTCTTCCTGAGTGTCTCCTCTACCTTCAACAGTGCTCCTGAAATTTCTCTAACAATACCCACTCTATTTAAATAAAGTGTTACTAAATAAAAAGCAGGACATCAATTCTGTGTGTGTGTGTGTGTGTGTGTGTGTGAACAGTCAACAGAAACCAGCCTTTTGGCTGCTGAGGTGTCACAATATCATCACCTTCTGTTGCTTAAAATTAGATATGAAACAGATGAAATGATGTTGCAGCCTGATGTAAATGACAGTAGATGTCTCATCGTCCACTGTAGAAAAAGTAAGGACATGGTCAGTTTAAGACTGAGTTTCTCCAGGTGTGGAAGTAAGAGAAAGCATTCAGTTGTCAGTCAGGTTGTCATTCAGAGCAGGACATTCACTAACTGACCCAAGAAAAACAGTATAATACTGAAGTAATGTATTACTGACCTGTCAAAGTAACAGTGGTGTTTGAAATAACAAACCAAGCATGAACATTGTGTATCTGCCAGAATAATGGGAATGCTGCAAATCAGAGTAAATGATGTTGCAGCCATTTGTCACAGGATCATCACCATAGACAGTGATCATAGGAGACATTTTGCACAATATTGTAAAAGTTCCACTGAGGAAAACTGCAGCCTGCACTTGGGTTGTTCCCTGTTTTGTTACCCAGTTGCAAACTGCAAGGCCAAACTACAGGCTTATCAACCGACAGACTTTCATCTTCATCATAATTAAACTTAATTTGATATAAGTAAAGTTTTCAGTTCATTGCTAGTTTATGATCAAGAAGCATCAGTGCAGATGCACTTTAGATTTATTGTCAAGTATAATGAATAATCCCGAAGAGCAGTGGAGACTGAAAGGGAGAAGGAGATGATAAGATTATTTTGGGAGACATGTAAGGAAGAAGGGAAATGATGGAGATTAAGTTTAAAGAAGATGAGCACAGAATAAACCAGGAGTACTTCAGTCACTATGACAACAATCACAGCCACCAAGGAGAGATGGTGCAAGAAGTGAGTCATTTGCAAAGAGATAAATCAGCTGTATGACTGAAACCTTTGGTGAAAAAGCTGTGGGAGTGCAGCAGCATCTCTCCTCTGTGATGGAGACCTTGGATGGGAGTGAACTCTGCTTCCCACAGCTCCTCAACTCCTCCTGCAGGAAGCCAAAGCGCCAAGACTTTGACGCCATGTTGATTTACATTCTGCTGTCCTCTATTTCTCTGCTCACTGCATTTCTTAACCTGCTGGTCATTATCTCTATCTCCCATTTCAGGTAGATGTATGATAAGATTTAAAAGTAGTATATAGCAACAACAACAAAAACAAAAACAGTTTATCGTGTTTGAAATAGTAATTGCATGATCTTGAACTCTCTATATATATATATATATATATATATATATATATATATATATATATATATATATATATATATATATATAAACAAATTCAAGAACTGTAGTTGTTTTTTTTTTTTTGTGTGTTTTTTAGTTATGTCTTCTTTAATCAGAATGATAAATCATATGAATATATTCCTGGTTTTTCTTTCCCAGGCAGCTCTACACACCAACCAACATCATCCTTCTCTCTCTGGCTGTGTCAGATTTCCTTGTTGGCTTCTGCATGGGCTTTCATGTTATGTTCATCAGTGGCTGCTGGCTCCTTGGTGACCTGGTCTGTGTAATATATCAATTTCTATCCTTTATTATTACCACTGCTTCAGTTGGACACATGGTGCTCATATCTGTTGACCGCTATGTGGCTATTTGTGACCCTCTCCACTACTCCATTAGAATCACACACAAAAGAGCTGAGATTGTTGTTTGTCTGTGTTGGATATTCTTTATAGTATTTCAAATTGTAAATCTGAAGGATTACCTGCCACAACCAGGCAGGTTTAACACCTGCATTGGAGAGTGTGTCTTTGTCATGAACTACATTGCTGGACTTGTAGATGTTATTCTTACTTTTATTTTCCCCATTGCTGTGATTGTAGTTCTGTATACAAGAGTATTTATGGTGGCTGTGTCTCAGGCTCGTGCCATGCGCTCTCATGTTGCAGTTGTCAAACTCCAGAATTCAGTGGGTGTATTTGCTAAAAAATCTGAGTTGAAAGCAGCCAGGACTCTTGGTGTTGTTATAATTGTGTTTCTAATTTGTCTCTGTCCATTTTACTGTGTTTCTCTTTCAGGTCAAGAAAAATCCCTCAATCCATCAGCTACTGCTTTTGTAGTGTTTTTGGTTTATTTTAACTCCTGTCTCAACCCTGTCATCTATGCCCTTTTTTACCCCTGGTTTAGAAAATCAGTGAAGCTCATTGTTACACTTAAGATACTGCAGACAGATTCCTGTGAGACCAACATGATGTAGAAACACTACCAGAGGTCTAAAATCATGGACAGAAAAGTGAACTTGCTAATATCACTTTTACATATCACATGTCTTCATTTTACTGTGAAGTTACATCAGGACAACAGCTTGTATGTCTTCTAATTTGTGGCTATAGTCTTCACATATAAGACAATTAGTATCATCCCTTGTGATACCAGCCTTAAAGTTCAGAAAAACGTTACCAATAAGTAAAGTAAACTCAAAATGTAGAGAAAGACTAAATACAGTATGTCATATTTATGATTCTTATTCAAGTATGTTGACTTCCACCCAACATCTTAAAACACACAAACATTTATATAATAATTTAGAAAAAAGTTAAAATATACCTGTGAGGGAAAAATCTAGACTTTACAGTAAAACACATGACATGACAGGTAAGTTTGTGTAGCTATAGTCACAACGTGGTTCGCCTAAATGTTAGAAGGTGAAGTTAGACTCATACACCCCATACATTCTCCACGTACATCCCTATACATACACTTCACACACGCTATACATACACTCTTATATACATTCATATGTTGCAGATATATTGTTCTACTTATGGCGGACCTATGATAATTTGTGTGCCACATTCAGGGTAACTGATCTGTAGGCCTCATATACAATACTGAAACACTGACTGTGTCTTCATGGAGCAGACAACACCAACAGAGACAGATAAAAACCTCAACTTCCTGGGAGAGCGTCAGAAGTGGTGTCGGCTCTGCACAGCATGTTATTGTGCTGTACACTGAGGCCATTTCTCCTGCTCTCAGTAAACTTTATACAACTTAAGACATCTGAGTCTCTGTGTCTTCCTGAGTGTCTCCTCTACCTTCAACAGTGCTCCTGAAATTTCTCTAACAATACCCACTCTATTTAATATACACAATATCACAATATCATCATGAGACTGCCATGGATAGAGAGACACTGCATGGGCCTTAAAATGAGACCCCTTGCCATGAACAGAAAACTAAACTCCATGCAAATGCTTTTCATTTTTCTTTCCTAAAGTGTCACTTTCAGGATTTAGTCTGGAGAGTGATGTACAACTGTTTTATTTTGTGTGTAGCCAACTCTATGTGAAAAGTGACTTTTTAAGGCCCACGTCTAAATTACTTTATAAAATTTTCATATGTGGTAAAATGATACGTTACACTATATATATTGTGCCCAGACACCTTCAACCACATTTAAAACTAAATGTCACCATGACTTTAACACTTGAGCCTCATTGAGTCATAGAGAAAATTCTTTCCCTTCATATTTTGTTACACTACAAACTCTTAGATTAAAGCAAAGTATTTCAGAAAAATCTTTGCTGTGGATGTATATACAGTTTTATATCCATCAATATTAAACTGCATTGTATTACACCACTGTTTTATCTTTAATTTCACTCAACCATCAACATATTTGCGGGACTATATTTACTATCATGGCAGTTATCTGTTATATATGTGGTGACACTCCTGTGCGGTGTCTCCTGTTGAGTGGTTCTGTAAACTAGTTAAGATCTGTTAGAATCCTGAACTGCACTCAGCTTCAGATGCTGCAGGAGAAATGTCATATTTGTCACGTCCGTGCTTATTGAGCTGTATTTATCTTTTGCAAAGAAATCTAAAAACACACATACATGGTGTGATAAGACAGGCCTTACAGTGCTGCTAATTGGTAAACATTACTTAACAAGTTTTGCTGTTGATGCATGAACTACGGAAGAAAGAAGAAGAGTGCAAGCCAGTAAATATAAATGTAACCCAGTGGTAAAAGTCCAGATTAAGAAATATTTGGTCTAAAAACGCCTGTAGTGTATACATGTAAAATTGTGAGTGGAATATAATTTCTTAAATCTAACAGAACTGGCCTGCAGATATACAGCACACATTATTGATACTGAAAGACTGCACTGCAATATATGGTGTAATGGAAAAGAATCAAGGCCTGCAACACTGCTGATAGTGAGGAATACATAAAAACTGATTCCCACTGCCTTTGTCTGTTGTTTAAAAGTTGGGAACTAAAGTCAATCAGTCTGTAAGCTGACTGTGATGTATTGGGAGAAGTTAACTTCTTATTTTTATATAATCACAGCTGCAGGTCGTTGCATACAAGACACTTAGTATCATCCCTTGTGATACCAGCCTTAAAGTTCAGCCAAACGTTATCAATAAGTAAACTCAAAATGTAAAGAAATTCTAAATATGTCATATTTATGATTCTTATTCAAGTGTGTTAATGTAAAAAGAAATGTAGTAACTTCCACCCAACATCTTAAAACACACAAACATTTATGTCAAACATAAGTAAACAAGTACAAACATACTCACTCTGTATTTTAATGTGTTACTAAATAGAAAGAGTGAGATCCATTCTCTGTGTGTGTCAACAGACACCAGCTTTGTGGCTGCTGAGGTGTCACAATATCATCACTTACTGTTGCTTAAAATTAGATATAAAACAGATGAAATAATGTTGCAGCCTGATGTAAATGACAGAATATATTTGATCATCCACCGTAGACCAAAATAATGACATGGTCAGGTGTGTTTTCAGCTTTTCTCAAGAAAACTGTTGAGTATGGAAGTAAGAGAAAGTGGTCAGTTGTCAGACAGTTGCAAATTCAGATTAGGACACTCACTACGCGACTCAAGAGGAGCAGTATGATACTGAAGTAATTAAACATTAATACTCCTTCACTTTATTAGTCTGTTATTATTATATTGCCTTCATTCTATCTATTTTATTCTACTCCTTTATACTCCAAGCATTAAGACTATATCCTTGACAGGATAATGGGAATGCTGCAAATGAATAAGTGAGGAGTGAATGATGGAGCAGCCATTTGATCATGAGACACATTGTGCACAATATTGTAAAAATTACACTGAGGAAAACTGCAGCCTGCACTTGGGTTCTTCCTTTGTTTTGTTACCCATTTGAAAACTGCAAGGCCAAACTGCAGGCTTATCATTCAACAAACTTTCACTTTCATCACCATTAAGTAAAGTTCATTGCTGGTTTATTGTCAAGTATAATAATAATCCTAAAGTGCAGGGAAAATTAAAAGGAAGATGAGGAAATTATTTTGGGAGACATGTAGGGAGGTAGGGAAATGATGAAGGTTGTGTTTGAGGAAGATGAGCACAGAATAAAACAGGAGTACTTCAGTCACTATGACAACAATCACAGCCACAGGTGGGATGGTGCAAGACGTAAGTTGGTTGCAAAGAGATAAATCAGCTGTATGGTGAAAAAGCTGTGGGAGTGCAGCAGCATCTCCTCTCTGTGATGGAGACCTTAAATGGGAGTGAACTCTGCTTCCCACAGCTCCTCAACTCCTCCTGCAGGAAGCCAAAGCGTCCTGACTTTGAAGCCAAGTTGATTTACATTCTGCTGTCCTCTATTTCTCTGCTCACTGCATTTCTTAACCTGCTGGTCATTATCTCTATCTCACACTTCAGGTAGATGTATAGATGTAATAATGATAATATTTAATAGTATATAACAACAACAATAAAACAGTTTTTCGTGTATGAAATAGTAATTGCATGATTTTAAACTCTGTCTCTCTCTCTACATATATATATATATATATATATATATATAAACAAATTAAAGAACTGTATTTGTTATTGTTTTTTTTTTTGTTTTTTTTTTTAGTATGTCTTCTTTAATCTGAATGATAAATCATATAAATATATTCCTGGTTTTCTTTCCCAGGCAGCTCTACACACCAACCAACATCATCCTTCTCTCTCTGGCTGTGTCAGATTTCCTCGTTGGCTTCTGCATGGGCTTTCAAATTATGTTCATCAGTGGCTGCTGGCTCCTTGGTGACCTGGTCTGTATTATATATCAATATCTAGCCTATATTATTACCTCTGCCTCAGTTGGACACATGGTGCTCATATCTATTGACCGCTATGTGGCTATTTGTGACCCTCTCCACTACTCCATTAGAATCACACACAAAAGAGCCAAGGTTGTTGTTTGTCTGTGTTGGATAGTCTCTATAGTAATTCAAAGTCTAATCCTGAAGGATAACCTGAAACAACCAGGCAGGTTTAACACCTGCATTGGAGAGTGTGTCATTGTTGTTAACTACATTGCTGGACTTGTAGATCTTGTTCTTACCTTTATTCTCTCCATTAGTGTGATTGTAGTTTTGTACATGAGAGTATTTATGGTGGCTGTGTCTCAGGCTCGTGCCATGCGCTCTCATGTTGCAGTTGTCAAACTCCAGTATTCAGTGGGTATATTTGCTAAAAAATCTGAGTTGAAAGCAGCCAGGACTCTTGGTGTTGTTGTAATTGTGTTTATAATGTGTCTCTGTCCATTTTACTGTGTTTTTCTTACAGGCCTAGATAAATTTCTCAGTGCGTCATCTGTTACTTTTGTTATATATTTGGTTTATTTTAACTCCTGTCTCAACCCTGTCATCTACGCTCTTTTTTACCCCTGGTTTAGAAAATCAGTAAAGCTCATTGTTACATTTAAGATACTGCAGCCAGATTCCTGTGAGACAACAATGATGTAGGAAAAATGTATGAGGCCAAAAATGAAACCTTTATTATGTACAGAAAAATGAACATGCTTACATAAATTATTCATATAAATGAATCATGCTGTATAGCTCTGGGCATAAAGATTTTTTTAATGTTGTTGTCATTGTTCTTTACATGCATGTTACATGTCCTCATAATTTTATGCAGTCAATATCAAGACTATGACACGTATTTTCGTGTTTGATCTATGTACAGAAAAGAACAATGACATTATATATTAGGTTTACTAAAAACAACTGTAAAAACAGAAAATTCAGTAACTTCCACCCAACATCTAAAGAGACAAATATTAATATGAAACATGAGAAAAAAAAATATATAGCTACCATCTGATATGATCAAAGAATTTGTACATAAAAAGTTGACATTCAATCAATGTGTGTTGTGTGAATAGTCAAAGGTACAGTGGCCGACAAGGGCCAAACATACTGCAACGACCCAATGTGTCTCAGTTAGACAAAACAGCTTCAACTACAGAAACGATGCAAATACACAAACAAGGTACAAAACAGGAACATGGTGCAAAAAAAAAAATCCAATCTACAAATCCATCATCATGAAATGCGCTGCAAATATAGAAACAATGCAAACCAAGAAAACATCTGCAAATATAAAACTCTGCATAAGCAGTCACTACAATGGAAGTGCTCCAAACCTGCAGAGGGTACTCTCAACATAATTGCTCAAGGGAGAAACCTAAGATCTCAGCACTGAGAGCACTCCAGTTTGAGAAGACAATCTGTAGGAAAGGCTTTGGACATTTGCCTTTATGTTAATGTGTTACATTGAACAATGGTACGGTTCCCCCTTTGTTATGCTGAAGAGCTTTTATTTTGAAATGGTTGTTATGCTGTGATGATGTCATCGGTGGCCGACCGCATTGCGCTATGTTGATGAATGGCATGTATTAGCTGCCAGCAGTTTCAACGCCAGAGAGACACTTGAGTGTCATGAGTTGGTCCATGCATGTGTGCGTAAAATGAGCAATGTACTGTGACTTTGTGACACTTTAAGTTTTGTTAAGTTTGTATTTTGGAATACTTGTATAAAAATAGCGAACTATTGACTTTTACTTTTATTTAATGTCAGCTTCTTAGCTTGTGGGCAGCGTGGTTTACATTTGTATTGTATAACTTTAGTTTATTTGCAATAATGTAAGGTGATGTAAAGTTACAGACAACACTGAGCTTTTTGTGTTTGTTGAGACCTGTATGTGGAAATCCCTCAATATAATTCAGTTTACACATCATCCTCTCCTCTCGTCATTGTCTGCCTCCCTGTGTCTACCCTACATCAACATCCTAGCCTTAAGAAGTGTTCTGGCCGACATTCTGGAATGTGTGTGGTGGTAATATACGGACAGCTCCTTACAGTTCAACAACCCCTATAGTCCACCCACCGCCATCTCACCCACATTAATGGTCCTTCGAGCCGGATCTACATCACACTCAATCAAGATGGACGTTGTTGAAGCCATTGGCCCTTTCCCCCTGCATGCACTACATGCGCCCTACTCTCTGTTATGAAAATTTTGATGTAGATTACAGGGGCTTGGTGCTCACTGGCATGAATGTGAGAGAGAACAGGAAAAGTCACAAAATGATCTTACCTATCATCATGCCCTGAGTCCCCCACCAGACAAAGCCTCCGTCTTCACAATGGAGCTAGATGACATCCAGCATGAGCGACTCCTGTTGCAGCAGTCTCAGCAGCACGTCAACAGGCCTTGCGGAACTGAGAGTAGTCTGTGCAGACATGCTACAGCCACTGACCACTGCATGCAATACCCTGCAAGCACATGAGGCATTTGGATGAGTCACAGTGGATGAGGATGGGGATGGAGGATGGCCACCGCCCCCGCCGCCACAACAAGTAGAGGCAAAGATTCATCAACCTCAACTAACCAACTTGTGATTGAACACCTTGGCAGAATAATGAGTGAACTGCAGGTAATGAAGAATGAGACTTTAGAAACCAAACAGGTTTGATTGGTCATCATCAGGCCAGCCGCTGTGAGCTCCCCTAGCTAGTACACCTTTCGGGCCTACTTACCCTAGTCGCACCCATGGCCCTCCTGTTACACTTTTACAGCACCCTACCTGATCCTGGTCTTGCCCACACCTCCACCGAAATTCCCCTCCACACCAAATGCCATGCTGTTAAACCCTTCTGCTCTCCATCTTCAGCCAGCGGAATGTCCACCACCTTGTTGGGGTCTGCTGTACGTATGGTCAGTTGTCCTCCAGAGGGATGAAAGACAAGCATGGCAGCTGGAAGTCTAACACACC
The DNA here is from genome assembly GCA_016801845.1 of Polydactylus sextarius. Classification (NCBI taxonomy): domain Eukaryota; kingdom Metazoa; phylum Chordata; class Actinopteri; family Polynemidae; genus Polydactylus; species Polydactylus sextarius. The sequence continues at coordinate 2,479,728 of CM028912.1, read as the reverse complement.
TGCTCAGGAAAGCCCTCAGTCACCATGCTGCATGGAACTGACAGCACACTGAGAGAAGTCAAACCCACAAGCGACTCCCCAACCAAAGCCAAGCCAGCACCTTATTGTACCTTCTGCAAAAACCAAGAACATCACCTAAGTCTGTGTCCTGTCATTAGTAAACTCAGCAAAGAGTAGCTGACCAAATGGATAAAAACTAACAAGAGATGCTGGCACTGTGCCCGCTCATACCAGGCAGCACAATGTAACTTGAAGAAGCCCTGTAACCCATGCCAAGGTTGCCATCTACAAGTCCTGCATGATGTCAACACAGGAAACCAGAGGGGCCCAACCAAGGCAGCAGTGTCGTCTCAGGATGGTGGCACAAGTTCAACTGAAGTGTTGTACCTTGATCAACCAGCAGAGGCCAGCGGAGTGCTGCTGAAAGTTGTCCCCGTGCTTCTGCACCATGCTGGCCACACTCTACCTACGCCGTACTGGACGACAGGACAGAAAGAACAATGTTGCTTAGAAGTCAGGTCTCCAAGGAGCTCCTGAAACCGTACCTCTATGCACAATCAAGCAGGCTGTGCAAACCCTCCAAGGGGCCTGTGTATCTTTCACCATCGCACCTAAAGCAAGACCAGCTCGTATTGATTTTGCCGATCATACTTACCCTATAGAACTGCTTCAGAAGAAGTATAAGCACCTCGTAGGGCTGCCTTTCCAACCTTTTAAGAAGGTCAAACCGCTCTTGCTCATATGCAGTGACCACCTACGTCTAGTCATTTCTACTCAGCCTGTTTGGCTGGGGCCTCCAGGGTCCCTCCAGTGTCATATGCCAGCTCACCAGCCCACAGCACTGTCTGCTAACTTCCATTCCACCTCAGGTGAGTGAGCTAATAAAACATGTTGAGAAACTTTGGCAAGCTGACATCATACCTCTCAGGAGCAGCAAGGTGGTGACCTGCTCCAAGCAAGATAACCTGGCCCTCAATCTGCTTGAAGAGAAGACAACTTTTATGGAGATTGATTGCATATTGCGCTTCGCCATCCATTTGCTGCAACACAAAGACATGCCATGCCTTCGAGCCACTCCAGATGCTGTCCTGCTGAGCCTGAGGAGAGTGAAGAGAAGACTGCAGAGAGACCCTGAGAGGACAAGAATGTATTGAGCAGTGATTGCAAATTGATACAAGCTGGGTTTGTTGTCAAACTTGATCCATCAGAAGTCACCAGGGGGGTGGAAGCATAGTATATTCCCCATTGCCTCGTCAGCCACGACAACAGTGTTCGACAACGACAAACACTGACTTGTATTCAACTGCTCGTTCCAGTATCAAGGTCAGAATCTCAACGAATACCTCTTACCTGGGCCTACCCTAGGAGCATCGCTGTTGGGAGTCCTTCTCAGATTCCATGAACATGAGGTGGCTGTCAGTAGAGACATAAAGAGCATGTTTCATCAAGTTTGCTTACTCCCCTAAGATCAGCCTCTCCTGCGCTTTGTGTGCCATGACCTGCAGCAACATGATGCCCCTGCAGTGTAGCCCATGTTGTGCTGTGTTTTCCTTGCAGTGCTACACAAGAGAGAACAGCCAGCCAGAAGATGAGGTGAGGACTTCAGTAGAGAGATTCTTCTACGCGGATAATTGTCTGCAGAGCTTTCCAACCACCACCGCACCGAGAGCCCTCGTTAGTTATGTTAAGTTAAGAACCCTCCTGTCCTCAGCTGGCTTCGTGCCTCGTCAGTGGGCCAGCAATGTACCTGAGGTAATCAGTCACCTACCTGAAGATCTTAGGTCTATGAGTGCTGACTTCTGGCTTGCACAAGATAAGATAAACAGTCCTGATTCGACACTAGGCCTCAGCTCGTAATTCTCCACTGAAGGATTCTAAGTTATATATATCACCCTATTCACTACAATGAGCCCATGATACGTAACATCTACAAAGTGCTCGGCAGTCAGTACGACTCGTTGGGCTTTATCCTGCCCTACATGACCAGAGCAAAGATGTTAGTGAGATGCCTGTGGGACAAGCATAGAGGCTGGAACAACCCCCAGCTGCCACCATTTCTCCTCCAGCAGTGCAGAGACTGGGAAGAAGAGCTGCAGTTTCTCCCTCAAATGAGCTTCAGTTGTCTATACCTACCTAGGGTTACAACTGCTGCTGTAGGGGAGAGAGAGCTTCATATATTTTGTGACGCATCAGAGCTGGCCTACGGAGCAGTGGCATACCTTGGGACAGCTGAAGGTGACAGCACACTACTACTACTGGCTTTTGTAATATCTCAATCCAGGGTGGTCCCAAGATGTCTGCACTCTATGCCCCAGCTAGAGCTGTGCGGTGCACTCACCGGAGCTCAGCTCTCTAAGCTTCTCAGTGATGAGCTTACCCTCGAGATCAAAGAAACTGTGATATGGACAGACTCCACGACTGTGCTGGCATGGCTGAGATCAGAGTCCTGCTGATTCAAAGTCTTTGTCAGCACCCGTGTAGCTGAAATTCAAGACCTCACTCGGCAACACAGATGGCGGTACGCTGATTCTGCCCAGAACCCTGCAGAGGATATTACTTGTGGCAAGAAACTGCAGGACCTCACCAGTCCCAACCGATGGAGTCAGGGGCCTCCCTTTCTCCTCCTGCATTCAGACCAGTGGCCAGCAGAACCTACAGGTGCCTTGGGAGATCCTCCAGACCCCTCTGAGCTTTGCAAGCCAACCCTCTGTTGCATGTCATCCACAGCTGAGAGTCAAGCTGACTCAGAGCTCAACCAGTATAACACCTGGAGGGAACTACTGCAGGCCACAACACAGCAGCTGCATGGGGTGGCTGCAAAAGATTGATGTGCCTGTGCAGAAGACTATCACCAGGCAGAGAAACTTCTCCTCAGAAGGGCCCAACAACATAGCCTCTGTGAAGAACTCCATCTCCTTAAAGCAGGGAAACCAGTCCAATGCAGCAGCTGTCTCTGTAACTGCTCACCAGAGCTTGACTCAACTGGAGAGCTCATCAGAGTTGGTGGTCGTCTCCACCGTTCTGAAAACTTGGACTACACCTGTTGGCACCCAGTGGTGTTAGATCCCTCACATCCAGTGACCCTCCTGCTAATACAGGACTTTGACAGCCGCCTGAAACCCTGGACCAGAGTGTGTCTTTCCAGAGATCTGGTGTTCATACTGGGTTCTGCTAGGCTGAGAGGCAGTGTGTCGGTTCCAGAGAACGTGTGCTGAGTTGGCTTTGCCGTTGGAAGGCAAAGCCTGCTTTTCCTAAAATGTCTGATCTGCCTGTAGCCTGTCTACTACTCTTTAAACCTGCCTTTCACTCTACAGGCATGGATTGCTTTGGGCCATTTGAGGTCAAGGTGAGAAGGCGACCGTGAGAAGAGGTGGGGGATTATATTCAAATGCCTCAGTCAGAGCTGTTCACCTGGACGCCCTTACCTCCATCGATGCTGACTCCTTTCTTATGGGTCTGCGAAGGTTTATTGCCTATAGAGGGACACCTGCTGAACTCTATTCAGATCAAGAGACTAACTTCAAAGCATGGGGTAAGGAGCTGCAGGAGCCATTTGCAGCAATGTCCACTGACCTTCAGTCGCTCCTGCCCCCCTACAAGATCCGCTTCCAATTCAATCCGCCAGCAGCCCCTTACTTCGGAGGCATGTGGGAACAAGAGATCCAATCAGTGAAGACTGCCTTGTACACCCCCATCGGAGTACAGCCTCTTCAGGAGGAGGTCTGCCGCATCGTCCTCTTTGAGGTGGAAGTGATCCTCAACTCCAAGCCACTGGGTTATGTTCCATCAGATGTCAGCGACCCTGATCTGGTGACCCCTGTCTGCCTGCTGATGGGGAGGCCTGATGGGTCCCTGCCGCAAGTTTTCAATGCCAAGGATGAGCTTCTCAGTCAGTGGAGGTGGAGACATTCCTAGGTGCTTGCAGACCACTTCTGGGCTCGCTTCACCAGACTCTACTTATCTGGGTTGCAGCTCAGACAGAAGTGGCAGTCCTCCTCAGCCGACGTCACAATGATTGTGGACCCTCAGCTCCCTAGGGCCATGTGGCCTTCTGGCCGCATCGTCAAGGTTCACCCCAGCCCCAATGATTGCATCCGGTCAGCAAATGTAAAGGTCAAGGACAGAACCTACACCCGACCAGTTGCCCGGCTGGTTATCCTACCAGCCCTCCCAACTGGTGGGGACAGCTGTCCTCCTTAAATAACAGTAGCGTAGCCTTTTGTTTGGTGCAAATGTTCTAGGCACATTTGGGGTTGGCTGTCAAAAAGGGACGTTTGCCTTTATGTTAATGTACTATATTGTACAATAGTACAGTTTCCCCTTTGATATGCTGACGCACTTTTATTTTGAAATGTTTGTTGCCCTGTGATGATATCATCAGCAACCGCATAGCGCTACGTTGATGAGTAGCATGTGTTTGCTGCAGTTGAGTGACATAAGTTGGTCCATGCATGTGTACATAAAATGAGCAATGTAAGTTGACTTTGTGACACTTTAAGTTTTGTTAAGTTTGTATTTTGGAATATTTGTGTAAAAAATAGCAAACTATTTACTTGTGAGTTTGTAACTTTTGTCAGGGCTAATGTTAGCTCATGGGCAGCATGGTTTACGTTTGTATTGTATGACTTTAGTTTATTTGCAATAATGTAATGTGATGTAATGTTACAGACAACACTGAGCTTTTTGTGGTTGTTTCTTTGTTGTAGGAGTACACACATTCACATACACCTATATACACACACCTGTGAGAGACCTGCATGTGGGAATCCCTCAATATAATTCAGTTTACATATCATCCTCTCTTCTCGTCATTGTCTGCCTCCCTGTGTCAACCCTACTTTAACATCCTGGCCTTAAGTAGTGTTCTGGCTGACGTGTGTGGTGGCAATATATGGAAGGGTCAAGGTTGGGCTTTTTAAGGAGTGGCTGGACAACTGCATGTTTAAAATAGGAAGGGAAACAGTCAGAGACAAGTAGCTGTTGAAGATATAGAGCAGGGCAGGGCCGATGGAAATAAAAACTTTTTTCAAAAGAGATGTAGGCAGCACATCTGATGGGCTAGAGGAGATCTTCATCCTGCTGACTGGCTTAGTTAGATCATGTAGGATCAGCAGGAAGTACTCTAGTGTTGGCCGTCGTTTAGGGGAAGCAGGAGGAGGAACTGAAGAGGGAGTAATACTTGTTCTGACACTAGCTACTTTGTTGACAAAAAATGACAGAAACTTGTTACAATCATTTATATAGAAAATGGGCACCGCAGAGGGCTGGGAACAGACTAGATTATTCATAGTATCAAAAACAACTTTGGGATTTTGCTTATTAGCGGACATGAGATTCACAAAAATAAGAGGCCTGGCTTTGACCAAGGATTGTGGAAGTGTTATGGCCCTAGTGCCTCCTTTTTGTTTTTCCTGTGTGCCTCCTTTGTCCTGTGTGTCTGTGTGGGTGTGTCTCTGCTCTCTTTTTTCAGGTAAACTCTCCACCCCCTGCCAGGAGACTCCAATCCCAATCCAGCCAATACAGGAAGTAATAAAGGGAGCCTAAGTGAGCATGCTCAATCTCTCTCTATTCCTTTGTCCCAGTGAGCCTGCTGTAGCTGTGTGACATGGTGCTGGGGTATCCTGACTCCTTTTGCAAGGAGCTGTGTGAGGTGGTAAAGTGTGATCTTTTTGTTTAAGTGATGATTTGATTGTATGACTAACCATAGTTTGGTGGAGAGTTTTTTTTCTCCTCCTTGGTTGTTGTGTTCTTTGCCCTACGTTTTCTAGGATGCAGCTGCCTGGCTCCTCAGTTTTGCTCTTATTGTTTAGAGACCAGTGATTTTAAGTTGGTATCTTTCTAAATTGTAAATAAATTACCTATTTTCTTGTTGAACCTGAGGCCACCTGCCTCTATTGAACCCTTACTTTTCCTTTTTTGGTCCCGGGGACATAACAAATTGGGGGCTCGTCCGGGATCTTTTTTTTGAATTGGTGGGTGATGTTCGTTTTTCTTGTGGTGGCCTTCCTCATTTAAGATAGGACTGTCCAGCTGGAATGGAATTCCACCCTTCTTACGGACACTCTTTTATTATTTTGCCTTTTTATTTTTGGGGTAATCCCAGGTGGAGACTTATTCTCTGGTGGGGGTAGGTATTTCAGGCTTGTTTTGGCCTCTGAAGCTTTGCCTTTGAAGCTGCCTCAAGTCTGGCATGCTCCTGAAGAGCAGATTAGGCTAAGCTGTTCTTTTGGGCAGGAATTGAGGAAGGTTGAGTAATTTGTTGTATTTTTTTTTTAGTGAGCACTGTTTTATAAATTGTGAATTTTGTTTGTTCACTGCAGACGAGTGGTTGCTGCGATGGCCGACTTTGATGTTGCAGCATTTGTGGCTGGTCCTATACTAGGTCTGCTACAGGAGTGTAGAAAAGAAGATCTGCTGGCAATTGCTGCACATTATGGCCTGGTGGTCTCAGGGGGACTGAGAAAGAGTGACCTAAGAGCAGCAGTGGTTCCCAATTTCCTTGATTCCCTGTTCTCTATTACATTTTCCCAGGACACCTTTCTGCCTTCTAATTCAGTGGTCGAAACCCCAGCAGATGCGGTGGACAAAGAAATGATGAAGAAGGCCAGCCCTGGTGAGGTGGTGTTACCGCTTAACCGTGAAGCTCTCATCCAAACTCAGAAAGATGATCCTTCTCTTGCAAAATATTTTTCTGCCATTGGTGATGACAAGAAGAGTAGTGAGAACGCCACATTTTTCAAACCAAGGTCTGTTGGTGTGTAAGTGGGACCCAAAGTTGGGAGTTGAGGGCGAAGACTGGGGGTCTGTCAGTGAGTTGGTGGTTCCAGCCAAATGTAGACAGTATGTGCTAACTTTAGCCCATGAACATGCGTGGTCAAGTCACTTAGGAGTCACTAAAACTTACCAGCGCATCCTGAAGCGATTTTTTAATCCCTAATGTGGATGGGGTATGTCCACCTCACTCCGCTGCACAAAGCGCTCGCCTTCCCAACTCTGACTTGTTGAGAAGTTTTCCTACATGGTTTACTCATCTCTCCTGGGAACAGCGGGAGGAGATAGTTAAGTTAGTTAAGGAGTTTATGTGCTTGCTGAGTGATGTCCCCACACACAGACCATGGTCATTGAACATGACATAAACGTAAAGGATGCAAAACCCATAAAACAGCATCCATACCATGCCAATCCGGTTAAACACACATTAATGAAAAAAGAAACAGATTTCCTGCTGTAACATGGTCGTGCAAAGCCCAGCTCCAGTGCCTGGAGTTCACCCTGTCAGAAACCAAATCTGACGATTCCCCATGGTTTGTGACGGACTTTCGTAAGGTCAATGCTGTGACGGTCCCTGATTCATATCCATTACCCCAGATGGAGGACTGTGTGGACAATGCAGGGAATGTGACGTATGTCAGTAAATTGGATTTATTAAAGGGTTATGGGCAGGTCCCTCTTACTGAGCATGCATCAGAAATCTCTGCATTTGTCACTCCAGATCAATTTCTACAATACCGAGTCATGGCACTTTCCAGCACTTAGCAAACCAGGTCTTACGTGACATACCGAACTGTAGCGCATATTTAGACAACCTTGTAGTGTACACCCCTACTTGGGGGCAACACACTCAAGTGTTAAGACAGGTGTTCACTGGTTTGGCTCAAGCTTTTTTCACTCTTAATCTGGCAAAATGTGAGTTTGGAGAAGCCACCATGATGTATCTCGGCCATAAAGTAGGTCAGGGCCAAGTGCGGCTGGTAGATGCCAAGGTAGAAGCACACAATACGCTGCTCCCACCACCTGCCGTGAGCTGCGCCATTTTTTGGGTACAGTGGGTTATTACTGGAACTTCTGTCGCAACTTCTCCACTGTTGTACACCCCCTCACTTTTTCCTGGACTGTCAAATGTGTTAGAGGAGCGATTTAGCGCTGTCAGTCACGCTCCTGTCCTCGCTGCCCCTGATTCTGCCTGACCATTTAAATTGGAAAATTGACACCAGTGCTGTTGAGGCAGGTGCTGTGCTGTTGCAGGAGGATGCACCGGGGATCAATCACCCAATCGGCTATTATTCCCATAAATTTAACAGACACAAAGTTAATTTAAGAGACCCTAATTCTGCTATTAGCGCTGCAACACTTCGAGGTATATGTTGGGTCCAGTCCTCTGCCAGTTACCATCTACACCGATCATAACCCTCTAGTGTTCCTAGCACGCATGTACAACCACAACCAACGACTGATATGATGGGCTCTCTTGGTCCAAGATTTTCATTTAGTTATATGCCACAAGAAGGGGTCTGAAAATGTGTTTGCCGATGCCTTGTCCAAGGCGTAAATATGTACTTTTTTTGTTTAAACATTCGTGTACGTTGAAGCTACAAACCTAGTTTGTGTTTTAAGGGGGCAGTGTCACGGTCTTGGCCATTACGCTTCCCCAGGGATATGTTTTGTGCCTGATGTCATGCAGATTCAACTGTGCCATCCCTGGCTCCTGATTGGTGCGTCACTGTCTGGCCTTGGACCCCCGCCTCCTTCCTTGCTTTCTCCGGGCAGCCCGCCTCATCAACTGAGATTGGGACATTTCTGGTCCGGTTACCCAAACACCTTCCTCTTCTCCATCCGGGTCCTGGTCAAAAGCCAGCAGTGATAACACGGCCAGTGGGGCACTGTTCCTTGAGCAGCTCGCCCCCATGCTATTCCCTGTGCCATGCCATTGGGCTTTGTCAGCGTGTTGCTGTGTGCAGTGCCTTTTGGCTTAGTATTGCCCATTGATATAGCTTACCTGTTTTGAGCTTTGTTCCCTTCTGACCTGCACCCATCATGGTAGCTTTGTTTTCTTGCTGTGTATTTTTACACTGTGTTCTAATCCCATTCTTGGTAGATTTGCTTTCCTGTGATCGTGTAAAGGTTTAGATCTATTTCTTTTCTTATATTTTTATTTTTTACCGTAACTTTTGAGAATAGTTGGCTCCTCCTTTCGTTGTTACATCACTACCTGACTTACCTTCTAATTAAATTTAATTTCAACCAACCGCTTACCATCTGGTTATTTATGTTACTTCCTCGTACCACTACGAGCTGGGGTCGAAACATGGTGACTGAGTAAACTGATCACAACCCAACAACAATCAGCGGCTCATGCATTGGGCGTTAATGGAACAGGGGTACAACTTAACTGTCGAACATAAAAAAAAAGGGACAGAGAATGAGGTGGCCAATCACGTAGCTGAATCAAACTTGTGATTTTGATTGGGAAAAATAGCAAATGGGTTTGTTCTTATAGGAGGGGGTGTTACGGCCCTTGTGCCTCCTTTTTGTTGTTTAAGGGAGCATGTTCAATCTCTATCTCTTCCTTTGTCCCAGTGAGCCTGCTGTAGCTGTGTGAGGTGGTGCTGGGGTATCCTGACTCCTTTTACTAGGAGGGTGTTCGGTGGTAGAGTGTGATCTTTTTGTTTAAGTGAGAGATTTGATTGTATGACTAACCATAGTTTGGTGGAGAGTTTTTTTTCTCCTCCTCAGTTGTTGTGTTCTTTACCCTGCATTTTCTAGGGTACAGCTGCCTGGCTCCTCAGTTTTGCTCTTTTTGTTTAGAGACCAGTGATTTTAAGTTTGTATCGTTCTAAACTGTAAATAAATTACCTATTTTTTTTGTTGAACCTGAGACCACCTGCCTTTATTGAACCCTTACTTTTCCTTTGTCTGTCCTGGGGACATAACAGGAAGTAAGAGAAAGCGTTCAGTTGTCACAGTTGTAAAATCAGATTAGGGCACCCACTCCAGGCTTATCAACCAACAAACTTTCACTTTCATCACCATTAAGTAAAGTTTTCAGTTCATTGCTGGTTTTTGTCAAGTATATTGAATAATCCTGAAGTGCAGGGAAAATTAAAAAGAAGATGAGGAAATTAATTTGGGAGACATGTAGGGAGGTAGGGAAATGATGAAGGTTGAGTTTGAGGAAGATGAGCACAGAATAAAACAGGAGTACTTCAGTCACTATGACAACAATCACAGCCACAGGTGGGATGGTGCAAGACGTAAGTTGGTTGCAAAGAGATAAATCAGCTGTATGGTGAAAAAGTTGTGGGAGTGTAGCAGCATCTCCTCTCTGTGATGGAGACCTTGGATGGGAGTGAACTCTGCTTCCCACAGCTCCTCAACTCCTCCTGCAGGAAGATGAAGCGTCAAGACTTTGAAGCCAAGTTGATTTACATTCTGCTGTCCTCTATTTCTCTGCTCACTGCATTTCTTAACCTGCTGGTCATTATCTCTATCTCACACTTCAGGTAGATGTATAGATGTATAATATATAATATTTAATAGCATATAACAACAACAGTTTTGTTGTGTAAGAAATAGTAATTGCATGATCTTAAATCTCTCTCTATGTGTGCGTATATATATATATATATATATATATATATATATATATATAAATATATATATATATAAATATATATATATATATATATATATATATATATATATATATATGTGTGTGTGTGTGTGTGTGTGTGTGTGTGTATGTTGTTCTTATGTTATATTCTTATGTTATATTCATATGTTATATGAACATATTCCTGGTTTTCTTTCCCAGGCAGCTCTACACACCAACCAACATCATCCTTCTCTCTCTGGCTGTGTCAGATTTCCTTGTTGGCTTCCTCATGTGCTTTCAAATTATGTTCATCAGTGGCTGCTGGCTCCTTGGTGACCTGGTCTGTGTAATATATCAATATCTAGCCTATATTATTACCTCTGCCTCAGTTGGACACATGGTGCTCATATCTGTTGACCGCTATGTGGCTATTTGTGACCCTCTCCACTACTCCATTAGAATCACACACAAAAGAGCCAAGGTTGTTGTTTGTCTGTGTTGGCTAGTCTTTATATTATTTCAAATTCTAAATCTGAAGGATAACCTGATACAACCAGGCAGGTTTAACACCTGCATTGGAGAGTGTGTCATTGTTGTTAACTACATTGTTGGACTTGTAGATCTTATACTTACCTTTATTCTCCCCATTACCATGACTGTAGTTCTGTACATGAGAGTATTTATGGTGGCTGTGTCTCAGGCTCGTGCCATGCGCTCTCATGTTGCAGCTGTCAAACTCCAGTATTCAGTGGGTATATTTGCTAAAAAATCTGAGTTGAAAGCAGCCAGGACTCTTGGTGTTGTTGTAATTGTGTTTATAATGTGTCTCTGTCCATATTACTGTGTTTTTCTTACAGGCCAAGATAAATTGCTCAGTGCCTCATCTGCTTCTTTTATTATATATTTGATTTATTTGAACTCCTGTCTCAACCCTGTCATCTATGCTCTTTTTTACCCCTGGTTTAGAAAATCAATAAAGCTCATTGTTACTCTTAAGATACTGCAGACAGATTCCTGTGAGACAAACATGATGTAGGAATAATGCATGAGGCCAAAAATGAAACCTTTATTATGTAAAGAAAAATTAACATGCTTACCTAAATTATTCATATAAATGAATCATGCTGTATAGCTCTGGGCATAAAGAGTTTTTTAATGTTGTTGTTGTCATTGTTCTTTACATGCATGTTACATGTTCTCATATTATTATGCAGTCAATATCAAGACTATGACACATATTTTTGTGTTTGATCTATGCACAGAAAAAAACGATGACATTAAGTATTAGGTTTACTAAAAACAACTGTAAAAACAGAAAATTCAGTAACTTCCACCCAACATCTAAAGAGACAAATATTAATATGAAACATGAGAAAAAAATTAAAATATAGCAATTGTCTGATACTATTAAAGAGTTTCTACATAAAAGATGACATTCAATCAATGTGTGTGTAAATAATCAAATGCTTAATAGGCTTCAGCTTAGTGGCTGCTGAAGTGTCCAAATATCAACTTGTGCTTTATTACAACAAGTAATAAAAAATAAATAAATACCAGCTAGATCAAATGTTGTTATTGTGTGATCTGATGACATGAGATTGTGCATATTGAGTAATGACATGAAGCCAAAGTGCATGTGCAGGTGCAGATTTTTAAATATCCAGTTTGAGAAGACAATCATAATGCTGTACTTCACATGAAAAATACCAATAGTGGGTCATTAGTCAGAGGTTTTTCTACATTTTAGGCTTAATTAAGAGCTGAGAACTTTTGTTTTATCAGTAGTTTCCTACAAATCTGACAGTGTCTTCACCTTAATCAAATGAGACCACTGTCTTGTGTTCTGCAGTCCTGCGATTTTCTTTATACATCCTGCTCTTACAAGTTCAACTCCTGGGGTCAGGTGCAGGGTCTTTCTGTGTGGAGTTTACATGTTCTCCCTGTGTCTGTGTGGGTTCCCTCTGGGAGCTCCGGATGATGATGATTGTTTGTCTGTGTATGTGGCCCTGCAATGAGATGGAGACTGTCCAGGGTGTCCCATCTTTTAGTGCTGCACTGTGCCATCACTGCTTCACTAACAAACAGCATTCACTGCAGTGATAGGCACTTAGCTTGACTAGCTTCAGCCTTAGTACTCATACTGTCACACTGGGTTGGTAAAGGACGCTGGCACAGAAGCAGAGACAGGAGGCATAAGTTCAGTGCACAAAGGACATTTTATTTAACAACACACAGGAGGATGAGGTGGAGATCAGGACTGAAAACTAGGCAGCGGAGGCAGCGGAGGCAGCGCAGCAGCAGCGGGACCAGGAACACTGGAGAAACAGGAAATGCAGTTGAGATCCAACACCCAAAAACACAAAAAGGCAACACAGAAAAACACCAGAAGACCAGAGTTTTGGCAGCCTAATGTAACCACAGTGAACACAGAACTCTCTGGCGACGGCCAGGCATGAAGACCAGGTATATATACTGCAGTACAGGGTTTCCCAACCTTTGAAGTTGGGCCCCTCCAAAGGTGGTTAAATGTAGATGGATGGATGGACGGACGGATGGATAAATAGATAGCCTTGGCCTAGGCTATTATTGTTAGGCCCGCACTATTACTATTATCATCATCATCATCATCATCAATAGTGATAGGCAGGCCTATCATCATTACTAGACGATTGTTATAATTGGCTGTAGCACCAGACTTCTAATGTGAGCTTATGTTGCAACACGGTAAAAAAAGGCAGGGGGTAGTAGGGTAAACCTAGTTTAATGCAAGCCTAGCAGTTAAAAAAACCCAAAAAGACTTAAAACAGTCTTTAAAAAGACAAAATATATCAGAATCAGAATTAGCTTTATTGGCCAAGTACCTGAACACATACAAGGAATTGTCTGCAGTTCTTTTCCTTCGCTCCACTGTAGTTTAAACATACAACCATAGAAAAACACAGAATAAACATTATACACAAAATATAAACATTATATAAACGTTGTATGGACTGAGCTGGAGGACTGCGGTATAGAATAAATATGAACAGGTGTGAATAGTGAATAGAAATGTCAGGACCTGGCCTGGCTCTTGAGTGACTAGCTCTTTAATTTTTTTGATTGCTTTGTCATGTTGTGCATCCCATATGAATTCACTGGACTCTTTTATCATGAGACGCATGGGTGCGTTCATGTCTGAGAGCATTGGGGTGAACTTAGACAACTAGGTAATTATGCCAAGAATTGTTTCTAGCTCACCTCTGTCTTTGGGTGGTTTGACACCATCTTTTGTGACTTAGTGCCCAAAGTAGCTGACCTCAGTGGCACAGATTGTGTTCTTTTCTGGGTTGAATTTAACTCCTTGTTCTCTGGAGCGTTGCAGCATTGCATGGAGGTTTTTGTCATGCTCTTCCTTGGTCCTGCCATAGATGAGTATGTCATTGACTATTGCTGTGACTCCCTGCAGACCTTCATAAGTTTCATCAACTTTTCGCTGAAAAAATTTCACTCCAAAAGGTAGGTGGAGAAATCTGTATAGTCTGAACACTGTGCTGAATTTAGTCAATTTGGATGACTCCTCTGTGAGGCCCAATATCCTGAACTGGCATCCATAACGCTAAAGTAGCAGGCTCGTGCCAGCTTGGATATGACATCATTCGGGTAGGTGCAGGGTAGTGTGGTCGTTTGATAACTTTGTTCAAGTCTTTGGGGTCTAGACACACTCTCAGTTTGCCTGTGCATGGCTTCTCTGCTGCCACCATGGAACTGACCCATTTTGTTGGCTTAGTGACTTTTATAATGATCTGTTGTTTGGTGTGTTTTCCAGGCTGCACCCTATGAGGACTGCTCACCGATCGTATGAACGGTCTGCTCACGTGGCCCACTGTTACTGCCAGTTATCGTTTTGAGCTGTGCTTGTGCTAGCTCATGAGACTGTGTAATGTCTATTGCTCTGTCCAACATTAGATTGGGCCCAATGTTCAGTAGTTTCTCTCTCATTCTAGGTGAATGAATGCCAAAAACTATCATCTCGGTCTCTTACCATCTTTTCACTGTTCGCATGGTTCATAAGCAGTCTTAAATCAGTCACAAACTGTCCAAAGGACTTGTTAGCTCCTTGTATTTACTTGTGGAATTTGTAACGAGCGAATATGTCATTTGTCTTCAGCACTGCATATACTACAGAGCAGTCATAATATGATTTCAGTACCTTTGCCTCATCCTCTGTGAGTGTCCATGTGTTGTAAATATCTTAAACTTTATCTTCGACCCAAAGGAGTAGATAGCTACATTTTTCTTTCTTCCCATGGGCCTGAAAACATAAAGTCCACATAAAGTTTGAACTTGCACCATGCTTCGGCAAAGTTGCCAGCTTCCCAGTCCATATGGGGTGATGGAACTCCAGCAACGTCCATTTTGTCCTCTCAGAAACGTCTTTTACTCTGACACCTTGTCTTGTTTTGCATGACATGTACAATAATGCTCAGGACAACAACGTGCTATAACTTTAGCTTTTATTTTAAACAGCGACTCACGGGCAATTGCCATGTTGGAAGACGGAATTCATCTGAGCATGCGTCGACGTGCATGAACCAATCACCACCAAATTTTATGGACATCCAATGTGACAGCCTCTCTCTAACTCTCCCTTATGTTTTTACCTCTCTGTACCTTGCAGGCATCTCCTAGGCTTTCAGCTGGTTGGCTACACCTTGCGAGGGAGGAGCTGGAGGGTATGAAAATGGCAGCCATCTTAGAGTTTCTCTCTTCTTTTGTTGTGGCAGCCATGGGTCCTTCAGTTTGTTTTGTATTGTTCTGAGTTTGTTCCTTTATCTACCACCATTTGCTCTACACCACTGATAAACATAGGCGTCAGTTCTGCAAGTGTCGCCGCGGACATGTCCCCAGCACTATTTTGTCCCTGCCACTTTTAAAAATGTTTATCAATTTATCATTAATCAGTAGTGGCTCATGAGCATAAATATTAGTGGGACAGACAGAATGGGCATAAAAACACATAGACTAATATCTGCATTTGTACTGACCAGTTCAAGACCATAGTCAAGGAACAGAGGAGATTGGTTTCCTCTGGGACAAAGCTAGCTGTTAGCTTCAGGGCTAATCTTAACTTAACTATCTTCCTCCAGTTGCTCTGCTTCGCTCCTGCTCATCGGTCACTCGTTCAGTCTCTACTGACACATTGGCTCACACTGCTCCCTCACTCTGACTTCACCACTCAAACACACACTTCATACAATTCTTCTAACAATTAAGACAAGGAGGAAATATGCAGCAATGCAACAAACAGTGTTAAATTGCTTTAGTGAATTGTATTTACAGAACTTTTTCAATTCATACATCTTGATCATGGTGTCCACTATGTATTTGTTTCTATTGTTAATTCACATTGCAATGTTTCAATTCAAAATGTTAGTTTATCTATAAATAAAAATCATAATTGCATCTTATTTATTTATTTATTTTTTCAACATTTACAAAGGTCCAAGGCATGCTGGGAGTTATGTCTGGAGCGTTATCAGACCCGTGTGGAGCTCTGCCAGCGGGACTGTGAAGCACCAGTAGCCGCCTGTCGAGCACCGCGGCCCGGCCAACAGGTTCAGTGGCAGCATTATTTTGTGCAGGGAAAATTAAAAGGAAGATGAGGAAATTATTTTGGGAGACATGTAGGGAGGTAGGGAAATGATGAAGGTTGAGTTTGAGGAAGATGAGCACAGAATAAAACAGGAGTACTTCAGTCACTATGACAACAATCACAGCCACAGGGGGGATGGTGCAAGACGTAAGTTGGTTGCAAAGAGATAAATCAGCTGTATTGTGAAAAAGTTGTGGGAGTGTAGCAGCATCTCCTCTCTGTGATGGAGACCTTGGATGGGAGTGAACTCTGCTTCCCACAGCTCCTCAACTCCTCCTGCAGGAAGACGAAGCGTCAAGACTTTGAAGCCAAGTTGATTTACATTCTGCTGTCCTCTATTTCTCTGCTCACTGCATTTCTTAACCTGCTGGTCATTATCTCTATCTCACACTTCAGGTAGATGTATAAATATGATATGATGATGATGATAATAATGATATTAATAATAATAATAATATATAGCAACAACAAAAAAAAGTTTGTCATGTATAAAAACGATAATTGCATGATCTTAAATCTGTCTCTATCGATGCGTTGCGCGCACACACACATACACACACACAAAACACACACACACACACACACACACACACACACACACACACACATGTATGTATGTGTATGTGTGTGTGCGTGCCACGCATCGATAGAGACAGATTTAAGATCATGCAATTATCGTTTTATACATGACAAACTTTATATATATATATATATATATATATATATATATATATATATATATATATATAACCGATTAAAGTGCTGTATTTGTTTTGTTTTTGTTGTTCTTTTATTTTATATTTTATATCTTCTTTATCTGAATGATGAATTATATTATATTATCTGTCTCACACTTCAGGTAGATGTATAAATGTAATAATGATAACATTTAATAGTATATAACAACAAAAACAGTTTTGTCGTGTATGAAATTGTATGAAATATTTGTTTTGTTTTTGTTGTTCTTTTATTTTAGTTTCTATATCTTTAATCTGAATGATAAATCATATAAATATATTCCTGGTTTTCTTTCCCAGGCAGCTCTACACACCAACCAACATCATCCTTCTCTCTCTGGCTGTGTCAGATTTCCTTGTTGGCTTCTGCATGGGCTTTCAAATTATGTTCATCAGTGGTTGCTGGCTCCTCGGTGACCTGGTCTGTGCAATATATCAATATCTAGCCTATATTATTACCTCTTCCTCTATTGGACACATGGTGCTCATATCTGTTGACCGCTATGTGGCTATTTGTGACCCTCTCCACTACTCCATTAGAATCACACACAAAAGAGCCAAGATTGTTGTTTGTCTGTGTTGGATATTCTTTATAGTATTTCAAATTCTAAATCTGAAGGATAACCTGATACAACCAGGCAGGTTTAACACCTGCATTGGAGAGTGTGTCATTGTTGTTAACTACATTGTTGGACTTGTAGATCTTATTTTTACCTTTATTCTCCCCATTACCATGACTGTAGTTCTGTACATGAGAGTATTTATGGTGGCTGTGTTTCAGGCTCGTGCCATGCGCTCTCATGTTGCAGTTGTCAAACTCCAGCATTCAGTGGGTGTATTCGCTAAAAAATCTGAGTTGAAAGCAGCCAGGACTCTTGGTGTTGTTGTAATTGTGTTTATAATGTGTCTCTGTCCATATTACTGTGTTTTTCTTTCAGGCCAAGATAAATTGTTCAGTGCCACATCTGCTACTTTTATTATCTATTTGGTTTATTTTAACTCCTGTCTCAACCCTGTCATCTACGCTCTTTTTTACCCCTGGTTTAGAAAATCAATAAAGCTCATTGTTACTCTTAAGATACTGCAGCCAGATTCCTGTGAGACAAACATGATGTAGGCAAAATGAAACTTTTATTATGTACAGAAAAATGAACTTGCTTATGTAAATTATTCATATAAATGAATCATGTGGAACAGCTCTGGGCAGAAAGAGTTTTTGAATGTTGTTGTCATTGTTCTTTACATGCATATTATATGTCCTCATATTATTATGCAATCAATATCAGGACTATGACATGTATTTTTGTGTTTGATCTATGCACAGAAAAGAACAATGACATTATATATTAGGTTTACTAAAAACAACAATAGAAAATTCAGTAACCTCCACTCAGCATCTAAAGAGACAAATATTCATATGAAACATGAGAAAAAAAATATATATATATATAACTACTGTGTGATGAGATTAAACAGTTTCTACATGAAAATATGACATTCAATCAATGTGTGTGTGAATAATCAAATGCTTAATAGGCTTCAGCTTAGTGGCTGAGAAAGTGTCCAAATATCAACTTGTGCTTTATTACAACAAGTAATAAAAAATAAATAAATACCAGCTAGATCAAATGTTGTTATTGTGTGATCTGATGACATGAGATTGTGCATGTTGAGTAATGACATGAAGCCAAAGTGCATGTGCAGGTGCAGATTTTTAAATATCCAGTTTGAGAAAACAATCATAATGCTGTACTTCACATGAAAAATACCAACAATTCCAATACTGCGTCATAAGTCAGAGGTTTTTCTACATGAGTCATTTTAGTCTTAATTAACAGCTGAAAATGTTTGTATCATTCATGTATCCATTTTTATCAGTAGTTTCAAACTAATCTGACAGTGTCTTTGCTTTATGGCCTGTATACACTGTGTGATTTTGCGCTGTCCCAGACAAAAGACGACCATTGTAGGAGAAACATAGAGATATCTTTGGTCATGGCTCTAAAACAGTGGTCTTACATCGCACAGTGAGACAGACTCAAGGCTATTATCAGTGTCTTGCAACCAATCTCACAGTGTGACAGCTGCTACGCCCTACGTCTACTAATCACCCAATAGAAATGCAGCAGGAATTGACACCATGGACACCGCGACACCAGTGCTGAACCCAAACAAATGAATGCTTGCCATGGAAACTACGGTGGCACAGATGGATGATGTACGCTGATGACGTTGCATATTGATGATTTGATTCAGTAACAGGTCATCGTACAATCTGCACACATCAAACTTGATGTCGTACCCAAATTTATTAGATACACGTCACATAATGTGTCATGCAATGGTTTTATAAGATTGATAAAATTGCATATTGATAAGACATGCATGCATAAAATTGTTAAGACATGCATGTGTGGGGATAGGTGAATTGAGCATACTAAATTGCCTGTAGGTGTGGATGTAAGTGCGAATGATTTTTTGTCTGTATATGTGGCCCTGCAATGAGATGAAGACCGTCCCATCAGGGTGTCCGATCTTTTGCTGTTGCACTGTGCCATCACTGCTTCACTAACAAACAGCATTCACTGCAGACTTTAAGACTTTAAACAGATGGCAGTGTCTCAGTTTGGGGGTAACCACCTGCGGAAGTGGTGTTTTGGGGAGCAGTCCAGAAGAAGACCTGGATGTGAGAACCATCTTGTTTTACCGCGATACGGACATGCAAGGTGGTTTCTGGACATTGTTGACAGTTTTGAAGGAATATATATATATATATATATATATATATATATATATAAAAGTGGACTGAGTGGCATGGAGTATCAGGTGATGGACATTTAAAAATAATTCATGACCACGTTTTGTGAACTGTCATGTATTGATGCCTTTGTATTTGTTTGATATGTAGTAGATTTGCAGATCGGAGTCACTGTTCGACATGAGGGCTTAGAGTCCGTCTCCGTGATGTTTTGTGTTCTCGGGCATATGCACCTGTCAGTAATGTATGTATATGTAAGCCTTTACATTCATTGTTAGTATGCTGAAGTTTGTGAATGTAAAGTTTCTGTGAATTTCTGTGCTGTTTGTATCACAGGGATTAGCCATTATAGTTATTTTGGCACTCCTTTGTAATAGAAGAATCTTATTGTTTTGGTTTTATTTTATTGTTTTATTTTTCATATAAAGTGAACACCAGTTTTTCTGTTCAGAATAAATACCTCAAAACGAGACCTCTGTGTCCTATGCTGCCCTATTTCGTAAGGCTACACATTGTAAAATTGGAGATCTGTGTCGAACTGTAGGACTGTACTGAAAATGAAGGTGTTGTTTTGTAGGGGAGCCAATCGCCTCAGGAAGTCCGGTCAGAACTAGTCTGAAAGATGTTTATTGATTACACACTCAAACACACATGCCACTCAACTAGTGGACTGAATTCCGTGCCTGTGGGTTTTCTCGATGGACACACAGGAATGAAAAACAAGTCCACAATGTCCAGTACAAAACACTGAGTCTGGCTTCCAAGTCTGACTTCAACAATTGGCAGTGGAGACACGAACCCCTGCGCCCGTACCCTGGCTGATCACACACTACCCATATGCACCAGTAGAGCCCCAGGATTATCATGTCCCTGCGTGGCCTGTGCAATAGGTGCACCACCAAGACTGTCAGTGCAGTCATGTTCTGAACACACATCCATGCTTGTTGAGCTGTATGAATCTTTGGCAAAGTTATCTAAAAACACACACACATGGTGTGATAGGACAGGCTTTACAGTGCCTGGTGTTGACTTTAAGTTTTGTACCTTCACTGCTCCAACTCTACCTCACCTTGAGGCAATTCTTTTCTAGGCCTCGACTACTCAGTCATAATAGTCCACAAAATCAATAATAACTTAACAAAGATATGCCTAATCATAATAACAATAAGAAGATAAAACAGAGAAAAAAGTACAGTTCCTGGCCTCAGTAAAGTTCCTCTTACACAGTGAAACCAAATGGTACTGACGTCCCGCAAATGCGGTGTTTTAATCAAGTGAAGACTGGAGTGTAGTGGTGAGTAAAAGAGCTGGTTTATGAAAAGGGAAGTTACTATGTAGAACGATATTTGTTATACCATGGTGACCTATGATGAATCAGTGAATAATTGATTAAATACAGGATTAGCACTAAACGATGTAGGCTATATATGTGCAGTGGAGGAATGAGGGTGTTTGTTTATGTGTGCATGTGCCGACATGCGTCCTGGCATGTGATCTGCAATCCTGACGGGGATACACTGTCACATTTGCTTGCAAAAGTGTTCCTGAGGTGGATGTTAAAGACCTCTCAGAAAGGGGTTTCAGCCAAACAAAACATTCCCACCTCATCCTCACTACACACGTTGGTATATCTGGTGTGTAGAACTGCCTTTTACACCATTTGATCCAACTCACCATTGTGGTGATTAGTTGACTCTTCTGCTGTTCCAATCACCCCTCATCATTAATCTGTTGGCGGTACCAATTATACACCTATAAAGATAGTGACAAATCCTGTTAGGTTCTGTTCTTCCCAGTAAATCTATCTTATCTTACAATTAATAAGGTAAGTTAAATAATATCAGTTTTATTTGATCAGTTCTTCCCAGATCAAAGATTGTGGCTGTAGTCTGGCAGACATTTAGCATATTTCAATTAATTTTGTCACAGAGGAAGCAGGATGAAGGTCTTTGCTTGGACTATGACATAGTTATGGTTTACCACACTACTTAAAAACTTTGTTTTCCATAATTGGTTTTGGGTGAGTTTTGGCCTAATTTGGGCCATATAGGGTCATACATCCTATCAAAACTTTGCCAAATTTGGCCTTTACTGATTGTGTTATATCTGGGTTGTCATTTCAACCTATGGTGACCAGATTGATTTTTGATTGATTATTTGCATGCTGAGACATTCAGATGCTTTATTATACCAACAAATACCAAATATGAAAAGAAGCAGCAGTAGGAGGAGCCAGCAGAGAGGAAACAGATAAATAAACTGTTTGAGTGAAACATTTAGTTAAAAGCTGCAAGAGCTCAACAGGACCTCCTCTCTCTGGTGATGGAGACTTTAGAAGGAGGTGAACTCTGCTTCCCACAGCACCTCAATGCCTCCTGCAGGAAGCCAGACCGTCCTCTCTTTGAGGCCATGTTGATTTACATTGTGCTGTCCTTCATTTCTATTATCACTGTGTTTCTCAACCTGTTGGTCATAATTTCTATCTCCCACTTCAGGTAGATGGGTGATAAGATTTAAAAGTAGTATATAGCAACAATAACAAAGCAGATTGTCGTGTATGAAATAGTAATTGCATTATCTTCATTTTTCCTCTCTCTCTATATATATCTATCTATCTATATATATATATATATATGAACAAATTAAAGTACTGTATTTGGGTTTTTTTGTTTTTTCATTTTAGTTTTTATATCTTCTCTAACCTGAACGATAAATTATATAAATATATTCCTGGTTTTCTTTCCCAGGCAGCTCTACACACCAACCAACATCATCCTTCTCTCTCTGGCTGTGTCAGATTTCTTCGTTGGCTTCTGCATGTGCTTTCAAATTATATTGATCAGTGGCTGCTGGTTCCTCGGTGACCTGATGTGTATTATATATCAATATATAGCCTTTATTGCTACCTCTGCCTCGGTTGGGCACATGGTGCTCATATCTATTGACCGCTATGTGGCTATTTGTGATCCAATGCATTACACCACCAAAGTTACACACAAAAGAGTTAAGATTGTTATTTGCGTGTGTTGGATAATCTGTATGATAAGTCAAAGTGCATACGTAAAGGATAACCTGATACAACCAGGCAGGTTTAACACCTGCATTGGAGAGTGTGTCATTGTTGTTAACTACATCGTTGGACTTATAGATCTTATTCTTACCTTTATTCTCTCCATTAGTGTGATTGTAGTTTTGTACATGAGAGTATTTATGGTGGCTGTGTCTCAGGCTCGTGCCATGCGCTCTCATGTTGCAGCTGTCAAACACCAGAATTCAGTGGGTGCATTCGCTAAAAAATCTGAGTTGAAAGCAGCCAGGACTCTTGGTGTTGTTTTAATTGTGTTTATAATGTGTCTCTGTCCAATTTACTGTGTTTCTCTTTCAGGCCAAAACCAATTGCTCAGTGCTTCAACTGCTACTTTTGTTTTATATTTGATTTATTTAAACTCCTGTCTCAACCCTGTCATCTATGCCTGTTTTTATCCCTGGTTTAGAAAATCAGTAAAATTCATTGTTACACTTAAAATACTGCAGCCAGATTCCTGTAAGACCAACTTGATGTAGGAACAATGCATGAGGCCAAACCTGAAAACTTTAATGCTTAATTGAGAGCCTTACTGTCAAGTTGTACCAGTTTTTGTTTGGTTATACTGATTTGTGCAATTTTTTCCCACCTTAAATAAAGGAAAGTGGCGTCTGATGGAGGTTTAGTATAACTGGACTTCACTCAAAGACTTGACAGGACAACTGTTTCTGTTGCTTCTTTGCCTTTTTTTTTTTTTTTTTTATTAAAGTTCAGAGCACAGATCCATAGAGGTTGTTATATCAACAGACAGATGCAGATGGTAGTGGTGAGTAGTGAATAGTTGGCAGCAAAGGAGCGATTAGTGTAGTCATAGCTTTGGTCTCATTTTTAGGTTTTAGGTAAAAAGAAACCTTCAGGAAATAAAAATTGAAAAGAAACAGTGATTATTCACAATTCTATAAACATGTGCAAATGCAACTGAAATGTGCTAATATGCTTTAAATGTACAATTACTGTCATCAATAAATATAGACCTAAATGTACAATCATGTAATATCTTTAAACAGCACAAACCAGATTAGATTTAAACAGGACATCTGTAGAAAAATATATTAATGAATATCCAATAATCTTTGGCATAAAACTACAAGAAGACTCAATTCCAAAAGAATGAAACAAAATAGACAGGAATTAAATAACAATCTATACTTAACTGGCAATACCACAGCTTTGAAATCGCCCATATGAAACCTACTGCAACTACCATTATCATAATGCAGATATCAAGTACAAAACTCAGTGAAAGCAATCCGTGTCCAGGTCTATACCTTCAGAAGTCAAGATATTGCTGAGTAACAATTAGAAATAAAACCTTTCTGCTGCTTTTGCTAAACTCAGCAGCTCGAAATTACAACAATTAAGCACCACAGCGCGACAGTGTAGCCGCATCCAAACAGCTGACGGTATGTCAACAACAAGTCAAACGTTACGATCCAGTTTAATCAATAAACGACACACTGGACGAAGCGCAACAGAACACAAGTGCTCACCGGCTGCCTCTCCAGTGCTCCAGGTGCCTCGTATGCACAATATTTCGTGTCGAAAGCGCAGCAATATCTGTTTGTAACTTTCATTGTCTTGTCCGCTCGCGGCTCAGCCTGATTAACCACCTGTAGCCCCTCAGGTTGTCACGACAACAGCGTCACGCTCAGCTAGTGTGAATTCGGCTGTAATGGCTGATCAGCTGACTCGAGGTTCCTGACGTCTCCACACCATTTTGGTTCGTCTTTTTTCCCCGTGTGTTCTTCCTACAGTTACACTAAAAATATTTAAACAAGCTTAACTTAACACTTACTACAGACAGAGAAATTAACTTGCTGATGTTGATCATTTCAATAAATGAATTACATGTACAACTGTGGACATAAAGAATAGTCATAAAGGCCCAAAATTGGTTTATAATTTAGAGATTTAACAACTTGTTCCTGTTCTAATTCGTCATTACAGATATCATATCATCACATCACAATCTAAACAGATACATACTACGACTGTTTTTCTTTTTTTGCCTGCAAAGTAAAGCAACACAGTAGCCTACATTGAGAAAACATTTAGAGAAGATAGAAAATAAAATTGAGAAAAATATACATTATTATCAATTAAATGGAAATATGGGCAACATTGTCAGGTTAGGTGGGGTATGAAGTGTAATGACATTTTTTCTCCAGACAACCACATTAATAGGTGGTAAACTGAGGTTCAGTGCTCAGTGATGTGTATAAGTGAGAGAAAGTTGTGTGTGGTATACACTCTCACTAGATATACTGGTATAAGATCAGACATTTAAGTGGAAATGGAGACAAAATGAATTTATGGAAAAGTTTATCTCTTTATGTGTTACCATTGAAGCACCTGATGACAGGCCATGATGCACATTTCACCATTGTGCCCAGAAGAGGGAGACCAGGGGACTTCGCTGTTACCAGGTCTTTGATGTACTTGGTACCAGAACCCATTAGGCCAAAGATCAATGATCAACTTTGAGTTCGTATCAGCTGGTCTGTCTTGAATACTCAGGTGAAGAGAAAAGAGGAGCTGTCAACTGATCACCAGATGATGGTGGGTTAGATTAGGTGGCAGGGGAGGAGGGTGGATAGATTGAGGCAAGAACCCCCTGATGGACACCAGTGGTGAGGAGGTCATCAGGCTGAAGGAGTTCTTTTGAACTTTGTGGGTCCTTACGACTTCTGACTCAGCTGTAGGTATCAACAGGCCAACATGGTTGCATATTCAATGGTTGAAAAGGCAAAAACGTGAATGTGGGAGGAGTTTTGGGAGGCCACAAAGAAGGACTTTTGGTAAGCCCCAAGGAGTTTCTGGCAAACTGTACAGTAGCTCAGAATGGAAAATGTCAGCTGCTAGTTGGGTGGTGGAAGGAACTTTCTGAGGAACTCCTGAACCTGGTCAGTGTCTCCTCCAGTGAAGAGGAAGAGCTAGAGCAAGGCCTGAGGGAAAAATTGCCCATATTCCTGGCAAATGTCACTGAGGTATTCATGAAGCTACCCAATGGTACGGTGCTAGGAGTGGATGAGCTTCACCCTGATTTCTGAATGCTGTGAATGTTGTGCAACTGTCTTGGCCAACACCACTGTTCAAGGTCACATGGAGATCAGTGCCAGTGTCCATGAATAGGGAGACTGTGGTAAAGAAAGCCAACTAGATGATATGTCCAAATTATCAGGGCATTACACTACCCAGTCTTATGCCAGGGCTTTGACCAATGCAGATTCTCTTCTTTCTATGGAATTCTATGGAAGTGCCATTTCAGTTTTGTTATATTGTTTTTTTGACCCTCAATGTAATGACACTAAAGCTATTATATTACACCTGTTAATGATTCTGAGGTGCAGAAAAGATTTAAAGGAAAAAGGAGAACAAGAAAATATAATAAAAAATGTCATTGGGAACCACAGGGAGGGAAGAAATGGAGACAGATTAGTAGAAACCTTTGGTCAAAAAGCTCAGTAATATCTGTCTGGTGTTATGGTCATAACACTGCCATCTTGTATTTTAATAATATTGTTCAGATTGTGTGTGTATGCAGATTCAAGAGTGCTTTAACTGTTTTCGGATTGGTTCAGATGTCTCTGTATCTCCTTCCTGACATGTCACCCTGTTCCACAGCTGATTGGAGCAGCAGCATCAAGCCAACTGGCAGCAGCCCTCAAAAGCGCTTGTTGTCATTTCCATCAGAGCAGTTACGGCAAATACAGCTCACCATCCTTGATTCCCTTCTTACTTAACCCAATTCAATAACTTTGTTTAACCAAACTAGAATAAATAACTTTTGTGCCCCTGGTGATGGAGACCTTGGATGGGAGTGAACTCTGCTTCCCACAGCTCCTCAACTCCTCCTGCAGGAAGCCAAAGCGTCCTGACTTTGAAGCCATGTTGATTTATATTTTGTTGTCCTCCATTTCTCTGCTCACTGTGTTTTTCAACCTACTGGTCATCATTTCTATCTCCCATTTCAGGTAGATTTACCTATTTCTTTTTCTTATCTTTCTTTCTTTTTTTCTTTTTTCTTACTATCAGTTTCAGTCTTTGATCTATCTGCTTTTTTCCTTCATGATAAGTCGTACTTCTAATGATGAATATATTGTTCCCCAGGCAGCTCCACACAACCACCAACATCCTCCTCCTATCACTGGCTGTGTCTGACTTTATTGTTGGCTTCCTCATGTGCTTTCAAATTATCTTAAGTAGTGGCTGCTGGTTCCTTGGTGACCTTTTGTGTGCTCTGTATCAGTATCTGGGCTATGTTATTACCTCTGCCTCAGTAGGAAACATGGTGCTCATAGCTGTCGACCGCTATGTGGCTATTTGTGATCCAATGCATTATACCACCAAAGTCACACAGAAAAGAGTCCAAATCTGTGTTTGTCTGTCTTGGATATGTTCAATAGTTTTCCAGAGTCTAAGTCTGCAGGATATCCTAAAACAACCGGGCAGGTATAACACCTGCATTGGAGAGTGTGTAATTATTGTTGACTACATTGTTGGACTTATTGATGTTATTTTCAGCTTTCTTGTACCCATCACCATCATTCTTATTCTGTATATGAGAGTCTTTGTAGTGGCTGTGTCTCAGGCACGAGCCATGCACTCTCATATTAAAGCTGTCAAACTCCATTGTTCAGTGGGTGTATTTGCTAAGAAATCTGAGTTGAAAGCAGCCAGGACTCTTGGTGTTGTTATAATTGTGATTATAGTGTGTCTCTGTCCATTTTACTGTGTTTCTCTTTCAGGCCAAGATAAATTTCTGGATGCTTCATCTGCTACTTTTGTAATATTTTTGTTTTATTTTAACTCCTGTCTCAACCCTGTCATCTATGCCCTTTTTTACCCCTGGTTTAGAAAATCAGTGAAGCTCATTGTTACACTTAAAATACTGCAGCTAGATTCCTGTGAGACAAACATGATGTAGAAACACTACATGAGGTCTAAAATCATGGACAGAAAAATGAACTTGCTTATATTAGTTTTACGTATCACATGTCTGCATTTTACTGTGAAGTTACATCAGGACAACAGCTTGTATGTCTTCTAATTTGTGGCTGTAGTTGTTGCATGTAAGACAGTTAATATCATCCCTTAAAATGAGACCATTGCCATGAACACATGAACAGAATACTATACTCAGTGCAAATGCTTTTAATTTTTCTTCCCTAAACTGTCACTTTTAGCATGTAGTCTGGAGAGTGATGTACAACTGTTTTATTTTGTGTGTAGCAAACACTCAATTACTACATAACATTTTCAAATGTGGTAAACTGCTACATGTTATATATATATATATATATATATATATATATATATAGAGAGAGAGAGAGAGAGAGAGAGAGATAGAGAGAGAGAGTTTATATTTCCCCCAATTTAGCTTTTGAAAGCAGTGAACAAACATATCATCACTTATGTTTAAATATTTTCCTATGTTTTTTCCTGCAACTGTAATGACATTTTAAATGTCTCTCAATGTACCATATTGATCAATAATTATAACCTCTCTGAAAACATATTTAAAGGTCCCATATTGTGAAAAAAAAAAAAAAACACTTTTGATGGTTTTTGAATGTGTGGCCTATACTGCCTCTACACATACATTGTGAGTTTGATAAAATAAATAAATAAATAAATAAAAAGTTTAAATAGTTCACCAGTGTTAGAAACTGTGTGCTCCCCATCATCTACGTCACAGACGGGGATATGTGAACACCCACCTCCACCCTCCAACGTAATGAATCTCTGCCCAACAGGTAGAATTGAGCAGACAGAGCTGCCTTATCCACCATTTTTTCCTGCAAGCACTAGCTTGGATGTCATTCAATCACAGCCTGTTACCAGGAAGGAAATTCCGATTTTTGACCTTTGAACTGTTCCCACTTACATCTATAGTCTCAAAGTGTTTTGAATGACTGGTCATATGGTACCTTAAAGCACCCTAAGACATGTTTGTATGACATGGCATATACATGTCTCGACTTCGCTGTCGTATCTAAATCCTACAGTAGCTGGCAACATGACTGTAACCTGCCAAAGACTCTCATGCATAGGTACACATGCACCTGAAGGAATCAGTGTCTGACTGCTGTTCCACTGTCTAAAAAACAAAAAGACAGACAGATAGTTACACAGTTACAGATAGCTGGTAGTTCATTTACATCCTTAGTATCTGCCATTATCATCTATTATGTAACCTTGCTGTGTTCTGTCTATACCCTGCACTCATGCTGCTCCCTCTGCTAAGGCCACTCCATGATGGCTCGGCACGTGGGAGGCAGGAAAAACGTACTACGCTCACTCAGGCTTCTGGGATGGCTACCGGAGAGGAGGGTCCCAGGGGTTCAGCTGCTGCCGTCTGTTCATGTGTTCCATGATGGCTCGTGGAAGAGCAGGGAAAACCCACCCTGCCCCAGACTCCCATGCAGGCACGTGGGAGGTACAGGAGTCCCAGAACACAGCCATGCCACCAAATATAATTGTCCCAATAAACTGTACATAGCATACAATAAAAGTATTTTTGAGTAAAGTGTTTCTGACAGAGCTGTGGTTGGGTTCATATCAAATGGGAACAAAGTCGCCTATAGAGATGAGGTGCAAGTCTGTTTGAGTGGTGTACCCATAACATAAAAAACATGAAGAACAAAAAAAGGAAATCATCATTTATTTAGTAGCTAAATGTAACCAACATCAGCATTACTGTTTATAATGCTGATGCTGTTTATATATCAGTCTTACCAGTACCATCCACTTTACACATTTTTTTAGTCAGCTGTTTCTGAGTAATAATAGTTATGTAGCAACAGTGTAACATTTACAGCACCTTTAGAGCTGTATATGATGTATTCATGTATTTCAGTTGATGGCATGAAATGGTGTTGTTGAGATTAACTTTTGGGCCTTTTCCTGCTTTAAGCCATGCATTCCTTTTGTACATACCTTGACCTGATATAGACTTGGCTTTGATAGCAACCATTTTAGTAGTTTGTTGTACTGTAAAGATTAAAGTTAACTGATGTAAGGGTGTGTACAATAAAAATAATGGTTTCAAAAAGAATAAGGAGGAGGGACTTTAATTTGATTGGGGAAAATCGGCTGCAGTAATGTGAGACGGACATGTAGACAATGTGGAGAAAAGAGATAAAGCTGCTGAATGATTCAGAGGTTTGGTCACAAAGTTGCCAGAGTTCAGCAGCATCTGTGTTCATCCATTTTTCTTCAATCATGAAGACCCTGGAAGAAACTGAACTCTGCTTTCCACAATTCCTCAACTCCTCCTGCAGGAAGCAAACACGTCCTCACATTGAGACTGTGTTTGTTTACACCCTACTGTCATCCATCGCTCTGCTCACTGCTACTCTCAACCTGCTGGTCATCATCTCCATCTCCCACTTCAAGTATCCACACATTGCATCAGTGCTTGAAATATTGTGCTGGTATTGTCGCTTCTTCAAACAATAATTTGTGTGATGTTTCTCTTTCAATCCAGGCAGCTTCACACTCCTACCAACCTCCTTCTCTGCTCTCTGGCTGTCTCAGACTTCTTGGTGGGCTTCCTCATGTCCTTTCACATTCTATTCTTAGATGGCTGCTGGTTCCTGAGTGATCAAATGTGTGCTATGTATGGAGCTTTAGATTTTGTTGTTACCTCAACATCAGTAGGAACTATGGTGCTAATATCCATCGATCGATACATTGCTATTTGTGACCCTCTGCATTATCACAACAAAATCACTATCAAAAGAGTTAAAAACTGTGTTTGCCTTTGTTGGGTCTATTCTGTTATTTACAACACTCTCATACTGAAGGACAACCTTCACCAACCAGGCAGGTATAATTCCTGCTATGGAGAGTGTGTCATTGTTGTTGACAATATCGCAGAGACTCTTGATCTTGTTTTTACCTTTGTGGGTCCTGTCACTGTCATCATAATTTTGTATACAAGAGTATTTGTAGTAGCTGTGTCTCAGGCTCGTGCCATGCGGTCTCATATTACAACAGTCACAATTCAACGTTCAGAGACTGTGGTCTCTAAGAAATCTGAGATGAAAGCAGCCAGGACTCTCGGTGTGGTTGTAGTTGTGTTTCTGACGTGCCTTTTTCCATATTTCTGTTCTTCTCTCGTAGGCTTAAACACTGTCTTTGTTGGGGCAACTGTGTCTATAGAGACCTGGATATTCTATTTTAACTCTTGTCTGAACCCACTGATCTATGCCTTTTGTTACCCCTGGTTTCAGAAATCTATCAAACTTATTGTCACACTTAAAATATTTCAATCAGACTCCTGTGAGGCCAGGATACTGTAGACATAGATTGTTTAGTCACTGATGTGACAATGTTTGTAATATAGTGACTGACTTCATACGTGTAAAACATTTATATATTTGTCAAATACATATGCTCAAAATGTAATTATGTTCCACTTTGTCATAATTCTCTCAAACCAGTGTCATGTACAGTAACTTCAGTATGTGTCTCTTTTCTTTTGTCTGCTGCTCTGTTAATGTCCCTGAGCCAGAGGCTCTGTGTGACATGACCAACACATTCTGTCAGGAAATATTTACATATATACACAAATATTTTAAATGTATCTTAATGTACAGTATTCATCATCAAATACAACTTGTCATATGAAGATATATTTCAGGCTTTTATTCATTGCTTGTTTATAAAGTAACATCAGAGTAATGACTGCCATGCATGGAAGAGTCATTGTTCACATGAACAAACAAGAATCTACCTAAGTGAAACTAAACCCAGTCTAATACATTTTCTTTAATCCCAAGAACATATAATAAACTCTTGTGATTGATCATTTTTGTTGTCTCTGTGGACTTTGCAAAAGGAGCTAATTGTAAGTTTTTCTATATCTTTGTAATCAACATCAGCTTTACCTGCTGTTTATATATATATATATATATACACACACACATACACACATACATATATACTATATATATATATATATATATATATATATATATATATATATCAGTCTTACCAGTACCATCCACTTTACACATTTTTAGTCTGCTGTTTGTGAGTAATAATAGTTATGTAGCAAGGGAAACAGTTACAGCACCTTTAGAGCTGTATATGATGTATTCATGTATTTCAGTTGATAGCATGAAATGGTGGTGTTGAGATTAACTTTTGGGCCTTTTCCTGCTTTAAGCCATGCATTCCTTTTGTACATACCTTGACCTGATATAGACTTGGCTTTGATAGCAACCATTTTAGTAGTTTGTTGTACTGTAAAGATTAAAGTTAACTGATGTAAGGGTGTGTACAATAAAAATAATGGTTTCAAAAAGAATAAGGAGGAGGGACTTTAATTTGATTGGGAAAAATCGGCTGCAGTAATGTGAGATGGACATGTAGACAATGTGGAGAAAAGATATAAAGCTGCTGAATGATTCAGAGGTTTGGTCACAAAGTTGCCAGAGTTCAGCAGCATCTGTGTTCATCTATTTTTCTTCAATGATGAAGAACCTGGAAGAAACTGAACTCTGCTTTCCACAACTTCCCAACTCCTCCTGCAGGAAGCAAACACGTCCTCACATTGAGACTGTGTTTGTTTACACCCTACTGTCATCCATCGCTCTGCTCACTGCTACTCTCAACCTGCTGGTCATCATCTCCATCTCCCACTTCAAGTATCCACACATTGCATCAGTGCTTGAAATATTGTACTGGAATTGTTGCTTCTTCTGGACAAATAATAACTTGTGTGATGTTTCTCTTTCAATCCAGGCAGCTTCACACTCCTACCAACCTCCTTCTCTGCTGTCTGGCCGTCTCAGACTTCTTTGGTGGGCTTCCTCATGTCCTTTCAGATTCTATTCTTAGATGGCTGCTGGATTCTGAGTGATCAAATGTGTGCTATGTATGGAGCTTTAGATTTTGTTGTTACCTCAACATCAGTAGGAACTATGGTACTAATATCAATCGATCGATACATTGCTATTTGTGACCCTCTGCATTATCACAACAAAATCACTATCAAAAGAGTTAAAAACTGTGTTTGCCTTTGTTGGGTCTATTCTGTTATTTACAACACTCTCATACTGAAGGACAACCTTCATCAACCAGGCAGGTATAATTCCTGCTATGGAGAGTGTGTCATTGTTGTTGACAATATCGCAGAGACTCTTGATCTTGTTTTTACCTTTGTGGGTCCTGTCACTGTCATCATAATTTTGTATACAAGAGTGTTTGTAGTAGCTGTGTCTCAGGCTCGTGCCATGCGGTCTCATATTACAACAGTCACAATTCAACGTTCAGAGACTGTGGTCACTAAGAAATCTGAGATGAAAGCAGCCAGGACTCTCGGTGTGGTTGTAGTTGTGTTTCTGATGTGCCTTTGTCCATATTTCTGTTCTTCTCTCGTAGGCTTAAACACTGTCTTTGTTGGGGCAACTGTGTCTATAGAGATCTGGATATTCTATTTTAACTCTTGTCTGAACCCACTGATCTATGCCTTTTGTTACCCCTGGTTTCAGAAATCTATCAAACTCATTGTCACACTTAAAATATTTCAAGCAGACTCCTGTGAGGCCAGGATACTGTAGACAGAGATTGTAAAGTCAATGATGTGACAATGTTTGTAATGTAGTGACTGACTTCATACATGTAATTCATACATGTATTTGTCAAATACATATAAACAAAATGTAATTATGTTCCACTTTGTCATAATTTTCTCAAACCGGTGTCATGTACAGTAACTTCAGCATAATGTGTCTCCTTTCTTTTGTCTGCTGCTCTGTTAATGTCCCTGAGCCAGAGGCTCTGTGTGACATGACCAACACATTCTGTCAGGAAATATTTAGTGTTGTAGCCATTTTTTATTTTGTACGAAATTAATATTTTTGCCTGCAGAAAATGGTTTGATCTTAGAAACGTATTGCTGATTCTTCTACATAATTTATTTGTATTATTTTTGGTTACCTATTTTGCATTATGTTTGTCATTTACCATGTGACGTAAGTAGGGTCAAACGGATATGACGGGGCGACTTTTCTTTGTCTGGCGGATGGAAATGGGGTCACGGTGAAAAGCACTGTTTTTGACCATACTTCTTTGTTTTTGTGCTGAATTAGATTTTTTTCCTTAAGTTTGATCTTTTGTACTAATTTACAACAACTTTCAGATCATTTTTTTTGACAAATGAATATAATAAATTATTTTTGCAACAGAACAAAAGAGTGTGCGTACTAATCTAACCGAGACTACATATCTTTAATCATCCATAGGATCTTGGATAAAATGGTCACTACATTTACATATATACAGAGATATTTTAAATGTATCTTAATGTACAGTATTCATCATCAAATACAACTTGTCATATGAAGATATATTTCTGGCTTTTATTCATTGCCTGTTTATAAAGTAACATCAGAGTAATGACTGCCATGCATGGAAGAGTCATTGTTCACATGAACACAAGTACATCCACGTTCCACATTTTTTAGTCAGCTGTTTCTGAGTAATAATAGTTATGTAGCAACAGTGAAACATTTACAGCACCTTTAGAGCTGTATATGACATGTTCATGTATTTCAATTGATAGCATAAAATTATGTTGCTGAGATTAACTTTTGGGGCTTTTCCTGCTTTAAGCCATGCATTCCTTTTGTACATACCTTGACCTGATATAGACTTGGCTTTGATAGCAACCATTTTAGTAGTTTGTTGTACTGTAAAGATTAAAGTTAACTGATGTAAGGGTGTGTACAATAAAAATAATGGTTTCAAAAAGAATAAGGAGGAGGGACTTTAATTTGATTGGGGAAAATCGGCTGCAGTAATGTGAGACGGACATGTAGACAATGTGGAGAAAAGAGATAAAGCTGCTGAATGATTCAGAGGTTTGGTCACAAAGTTGCCAGAGTTCAGCAGCATCTGTGTTCATCCATTTTTCTTCAATGATGAAGAACCTGGAAGAAACTGAACTCTGCTTTCCACAACTTCCCAACTCCTCCTGCAGGAAGCAAACACGTCCTCACATTGAGACTGTGTTTGTTTACACCCTACTGTCATCCATCGCTCTGCTCAATGCTACTCTCAACCTGCTGGTCATCATCTCCATCTCCCACTTCAAGTATCCACATGTTTCATCAGTGCTTGAAATATTGTACTGGAATTGTTGCTTCTTCTGTACAAACAATAACTTGTGTGTATGTTTCTCTTTCAATCCAGGCAACTTCACACTCCTACCAACCTCCTTCTCTGCTCTCTGGCTGTCTCAGACTTCTTGGTGGGCTTCCTCATGTCTTTTCAGATTCTATTGTTAGACGGCTGCTGGTTCCTTGGTGACCACATGTGTGCTCTGTTTCTTACATTAAGCTTTGTTATTACCTCAACCTCAGTAGGAAACATGGTACTAATATCAGTTGATCGATATGTGGCTATTTGTGGGCCTCTGCATTACCACAACAAAATCACTATTAGAAGAGTTAAAATCTGTGTTTGCCTTTGTTGGGTCTATTCTGTAATTTACAACACTATTATTCTGAAAGAAATTATCAAGGAACCAGGGAGGTATAATTCTTGTTATGGAGACTGTGTCATTGTTGTTGACAGCTTTGCAGGAACGATTGATATCATTTTAACTTTTGTTAGTCCTGTCACTGTCATCATAGTTCTGTATTCAAGAGTGTTTGTAGTAGCTGTGTCTCAGGCTCGTGCCATGCGGTCTCATATTACAACAGTCACAATTCAACGTTCAGAGACTGTGGTCACTAAGAAATCTGAGATGAAAGCAGCCAGGACTCTCGGTGTGGTTGTAGTTGTATTTCTGACGTGCCTTTGTCCATATTTCTCTTCTCTTCTCCTGGGCCCAAATAGCTTGTTTGTCACCACTGTGGCGACCTGGATTTTCTATTTTAATTCTTGTTTGAACCCACTAATCTATGCCTTTTGTTATCCCTGGTTTCTGAAATCTATCAAACTCATTGTCTCACTTAAGATATTTCAACCAGACTCCTGCAGGGCCAGGATACTGTAGACAGTGTATAGTTGCTAACATGACATCTTTTTATAGTATAGTGGACATAGTGGACAATAGTGTGTGATGATGTGACTCAGTTTAGGCATGTAAAATATCCATTGCTCACACAAATTTAAACAAAATTTAAATTATGTTTCACCTTTTTGTAATTTGTAAATTTGTAAAATTGGTGTCATGTGCAGTAAGTTCAGCATACTGTGACACCTTTTTCTTTGTCTGCTTTGTGCTGCTGTTCTGTTAATGTCCCTGAGCCAGAGCCTCTGTGTAACATGACCAACACATCCTGTCAGTAAATATTTACACATACACATATATATTTGGTCTTTTCATTATCATCATGCTGAAATCAACAGGCAGCAGTGAATAATATGATAAATTGTTATTTTTATAATATAATCTTATCTGGTTTCATGCAGCTGTATAAAATGTTGTCTGTCATTGCATTGATGTATATGTACAAAATATCCATTGTTCACACAAATCTAAACAAAATTTAAATTATGTTTCACCTTTTTTTAATTCTCTTAAATTGGTGTCATGTGCAGTAAGATCAGTTAGATCAGATGTTAATCAGTTAACATCAGTTTGACAGAGCTGGAGGCACATGTTAAATGTTTGCTAATGCACTGTAATAATAATATAATAATAATAATAACAATATAAACAAAGCAAATAAGAAAATTATGGGGTCAGCCTTATGTGCAGCTCATTTCAGAGCTGTACTAGAGTCAGTCTAGCACTCAGATTTGACTACATGGCGTGAGTGAATGCTCTCGGCTGTGAGTCAGCAAGCCACTCACTGTTGCGACCCCCCCTCCCCCCAAAACCAATAGCAGGCGCTGCATCAGTTTAAGATTTAAGCCACATTTCCAAGTCTGGACACTTTCTTCCATGAAGCTAACTCTACAATCTCAGGATAAACCAAGTTCAAATGCTCAATACATTGCAAAATGATTGGGTCAACAAAAACATGGCAGGCTGAACCCCTGTTGCACGCCACAGTGAAAGAATAATTTATCGACAGTACTGGGTTACCGTTCTGGCCCACTTAGACTCCTGCCGTACCAACGCATTGATCAATCAGGGCTGTAGCAAAGCGGACTAGCCTCTGTACTAGTCTTGTAAATCCTGGGATGACAGGGGTGGCGATGCTGATCTTGCAAGTTTTTTTTTTTTTTGGTATTAAATAATATCTATGATTTATGGAACAGAGATTAATCTAGTGGACCAGTCATGAATCCTCTTAACCCAATGATGCTTTGACCAGTTCGGGCTACTCTCAGCAGACTGCAGCCTGTCTTGTTTTGTCTAGACTGTATTTGCTTTTTCTACACAGTGGCTGTTATATTCTATGCAGATGCATGTAACAGATCTAAATTGTGATTTAATGGAAGCGATGAACATGAACATTTTAGTCTCAGCTTGCTGTTCCGTTGTCAGCCTGGCAGGAATTGTGCTCCCACAACTTGTGCCCAGTGACCTCATTCTCCATCACCTATGCCCAGATTACCTGTTGCATCAGACACTTTCACATCGTTTCACACTGCAGGGCATCTGAAACCTATACATTGGCATTGTTCCCTACACGGTGGACGGATACTTTCTGCATCAGCCAATCGCTACTGGTTAGTCGTGATCTATGTTATGTGCCAGATGCAGCTAGTGTTATCCGTGTATTAGCAGCATTCCAGGAAAACGTGGGTGTTGATGAGCGCTGTTTATTATCGTTGCTAACAGCTTTGCCTATATTCCCATCATCGGCTTGTTTAGCACTGCTCGAACTACACCGCAAACTCAGCTTGAGCACTAAGTTTGACATCATTAATTCTGGCCCTCCCTCTGTTCGCCAATTGGCCTGAACAGTTTGGGTTGTGCGAACCGAATCCTACAAATAGCTCTCTGACCAAGTGTTGAAGCTCAATGAGAAACAGTAGGTAGCGCCAGCCTGGCTACCCAGATACTTCTGCACTTAGACCATCACCTCTGAGTGTTGAAAATAATGTTTATGAACAAAGTTATCATGCCAACATAAATTTAATCTCCTACAAATAAACCAGTGAGTACCCTTTAACCAGTCCTGTAATCACTTGTTTATTAATTTATTTTTTATTTATTTTAAACTAGTGATTTTCGTGCTTCAGTACTTTCCACACTCGGGATGTGATGTTGGCCGGTGCAAGTGATCCCTTACATTCTCTTCACTTGCATGGTTATTGATCTCTTCCTGTTACCTTGCACCAACACCAGAACCAAAACCAGAGTAGTGAAAATAATGGCAATGAAACCGATTCTGATTGCATGAATTAGGTTTGCTGGGTGAACCAATTGAGACGCCCTTCTCTGCAAACTGCAGCACGGATGTATTTACTGTTACGGAATTGCACGCATTGTTATGGAATTGAGTCATACCTTTGGATACCTTTAGGGTCTCAGAGTGAGGCTTTAGACAGGCTGGCTTATGGCAGATGACTTGGGTATAGACTGATGAATAAAAATGACCACTAATGAGCATGACGGAGCCCGGGCATGAAAAATCGTGTGGTTACATTGTAACCTTGGTTCTCTTGGTTCTCCCGTTACATATTCCATAAGTCTGGGATATGATCCCTGCAGCTTGTCAGGGTACATGGAAATTTCTTTAAGACACACAGGCTTGCCCGGCCACACCCCATTGCGCTGCTATAAAGCACCTGATGATAAAGAGATGATAGAGAACTTGCTGATAC
This sequence comes from Polydactylus sextarius, assembly GCA_016801845.1. Lineage (NCBI taxonomy): Eukaryota > Metazoa > Chordata > Actinopteri > Polynemidae > Polydactylus > Polydactylus sextarius. The sequence continues at coordinate 2,441,403 of CM028912.1, read as the reverse complement.
TAAACCACGACCGACTGGTCCAGGCTTGACTGACTTTCATCTGATTTATGCTGCACAGTGTATAATCTGAATAGCAAAATAAGTCAAAATCTAAATTGGAAGTACATGAGGCTTACAGGAAATGATGGTAGTGGTCGTGAAACTAGCTCCTCCATGGAGAATGCTATTAGATGCCCAGTTCAACTCTGGCCCTAAAGGATAGACTTGATCTCTCAACACTCCAAGGCAACATTAAATCAGCCAGTGTTGAAGGCTTAGGTCACTGCAGCGTCACTGAAACATCACCGCAGATCACGACACAGCTGCTAATTGTTTCAGAACCAAACAATATTTAAGAAATTGATATTGTTACCTGCCTTTTTCGACTGGGAAAGACAGATGCATGTGCTGCTCGTGGAGAAACTGAGGTCTGGTAGACATTGGGACTGCAGCTCCAAGCCAAAGTGAAGTCATTGGGTACCATTGAAGGCGCTGAACTGGACCCCGAGCCTGCAACCTGGCGACCATGCTGGAGGCGATGTCTCGATGGAGGACAGAGCTGCGGGGATCAGGTTATCTACCGGGTCCATGGAGCCAGCTGCTGAAGCCCAGGTTCTGAGCGCACAGAAGGCAGAGCAGCGGTCGGATGTGGGTGAGCGGTGAACGGAGCCGTAGTGTCACTAGGAGTGAAGGGCCTCCTTCCCCTGGTGCGCTCCCAGGTGCAGAGGAGCCAAAGAGGTTGGCTGTCGGCGTGTTGCATGCACATGAACAGATGCCACCATGAGCTAGAGGCAGTCACCTCGGTTGAGGCTCTGTCGGATCCAGCGAGTTGCTGACATTCAGACACAGTTGATCTAGTACGGATTCCCATCGACACCAGGCATCGCCACAATGAGCAACAAGGCAAATGGAAGCGTGAAACAACTGATTTCTCAATCCCAAGGGCAACGCTAAACTGGCAAGGAGCAGGGATTGCAGGCATTTGATTAATTTGAATAAGGTGCTCTATTGGGTTGTAGTCAATCAAAAGTGAAGTGAGTAGTCAGCTGAGCCTTGTTAGCATTGGCTCTATGTTCTGCCAGAACTAAAGCTCCAATATGTTCCACTTTTCATAATTCTCTCAAACCAGTGTCATGTACAGTAACTTCAGTATGTGTCTCTTTGGCTTTGTAACCAACATCAGCATTACCTGCTGTCTATATATATATATATATATATATATATATATATATATATATATATATCAGTCTTACCAGTAGTAACAGCTATGTAGCAACTGGGGGAACATTTACAGTGCCTTTAGTGGTGTATATGATATATTCATGTATTTCATATTCATGTGCTGATGGCATGAAATGGTGTTGCTGAGGTTAACTTTTGGGGCTTTTCCTGCTTTAAGCCATGCATTCCTTTTATACATATGTTGACCTGATATTGACTTGGCTTTGTTAAAGACCATTTTACTGACACTAGTGATTTGGTGCACTGTAAAGATTACAGTTAATTGAAATAAGGGCATGCAAAATTACAACAATTACTAAAAACAAATAAGGAAAAGAAACTTAAATTTGATTGGAATAAAAAATGGCTGCAGTAGTGTAAGATGGACACTAGGACAATGTGGAGAAAAGAGATAAAGAGGCTGAATGATACAGAGGTTTGGTCACAAAGCTGACAGAGTTCAGCAGCATCTCCTCTCTCCATTTCTTGTAACAAATGAGACCATGGAAGAAACTGAACTCTGCTTTCCTCAACTTCCCAACTCCTCCTGCAGGAAGCAAACACTTCCTCACATTGAGACTGTTTTTATTTACACCCTAATGTCATCCATCGCTCTGCTCACTGCTACTCTCAACCTGTTGGTCATCATCTCCATCTCCCACTTCAAGTATCCACATGTTTCATCAGTGCTTGAAATATTGTACTAGAATTGTTGCTTCTTCTGTACAAACAATAACTTGTGTGTATGTTTCTCTTTCAATCCAGGCAACTTCACACTCCTACCAACCTCCTTCTCTGCTCTCTGGCTGTCTCAGACTTCTTGGTGGGCTTCCTCATGTCTTTTCACATTCTATTCTTAGACGGCTGCTGGTTCCTTGGTGACCACATGTGTGCTCTGTTTCTTACATTAAGCTTTGTTATTACCTCAACCTCAATAGGAAACATGGTGCTAATATCAGTCGATCGATATGTGGCTATTTGTGATCCTCTGCATTACCACAACAAAATCACTATCAGAAGAGTTAAAATCGGTGTTTGCCTTTGTTGGATCTATTCTGTTATTTACAACACTATTATTCTGAAAGAAATCATCAAGGAACCAGGGAGGTATAATTCCTGTTATGGAGACTGTGTCATTGTTGTTGACAGCTTTGCAGAAATGATTGATATCATTTTAACTTTTGTGGGTCCTGTCACTGTCATCATAGTTCTGTATTTGAGAGTATTTGTAGTAGCTGTGTCTCAGGCTCGTGCCATGCGGTCTCATATTACAACAGTCACAATTCAACGTTCAGAGACTGTGGTCACTAAGAAATCTGAGATGAAAGCAGCCAGGACTCTCGGTGTGGTTGTAGTTGTGTTTTTGACGTGCCTTTTTCCATATTTCTGTTCTTCTCTTGTAGACCAGAAGAACTCAGTTGTCATAGCTGTGCCAATAGAGACCTGGTTTTTTGATTTTAATTCTTGTTTGAACCCACTAATCTATGCCTTTTGTTATCCCTGGTTTCTGAAATCTATCAAACTCATTGTCTCACTTAAGATATTTCAACCAGACTCCTGCAGGGCCAGGATACTGTAGACAGAGGGTGTATAGTTGCTAACATGACATCTTTTTATAGCATAGTGGACATAGTGGACAATAGTGTGTGATGATGTGACTTAGTTTAGGCATGTAAAATATCCATTGCTCACACAAATTTAAACAAAATTTAAATTATGTTTCACCTTTTTTAAATTCTCTCAAATTGGTGTCATGTGCAGTAAGTTCAGTATAATGTGTCACCTTTTTCTTTGTCTGCTTTGTGCTGCTGTTCTGTTAATGTCCCTGAGCCAGAGCCTCTGTGTAACATGACCAACACATCCTGTCAGTAAATATTTACACAAACATATACACATATTTGGTCTTTTCATTATCATCATGCTGAAATCAACAGGCAGCAGTGAATAATATGATAAATTGTTATTTTTATAATATAATCTTTCATGCAGCTGTATAAAATTCTGTCTGTCATTGTATTGTACAAAATATGTATAAAATATCCATTGCTCACACAAATCTAATCAACAATATATATATATATATAATAAACATCTTATGTTGTTTGGCAGAGCTGGAGGGACATGTTAAATATTTGCTAATGTACTGTAATAATAATAATGATAATAATGACGTTTATTTCTCTAGCATATTTAACACAAATAACAAAACATTGACCAAGCGCTGCACAAGACAGTTCAACTTAGATAAATGATAAAAACAATAATAAACAAAGATACCAACGAGAAAAAAAAAATCTGTAAAAATAGATAAACAATAGAAACAAAGCAAATAAGAAAATGATAAATAATTTAAAAGAAAAGATGAGGGGGGTGGAACAATCATAAAGTGTTACATGCCAGGGAGTAAAATTGGATCTTAAGTTGTGACTTAAAAACAGCCAGGGAAGGGGCCAGCCTTACATGCAGTGGCAGCTCATTCTAGAGCTTAGGGGCAGTCACTCCAAAGGTCCGGTCCCCCCTGCTCTTAAGCCTAGAGGGAGGTACCACAAGGTGAAGTTGGTCTGCTGTCCTGAGAGCATGAGATGGAACATGAACTTGAGGTCCCCGGATAAATAAGAAGGTGCAAGGCCACTTAAGGATTTACACACAAATAAGAGAATTTTAAAATTAACTCTAAAACTTATTTGAAGCCAGTGCAGGGCAGAAAGCACAGATGTAATATGCTCCGGCTTCCACATTTTAGTTAAAAGGCAAGTGAACATGTATTCACATGTTCAGGGACATTAACAGAACAGTTTCATGCAGCCGTATAGAATTTTGTCTGTTATTGTATTGATGTATTTCACCACTATGTTATATATTTGCCTATAAAGACACACACACATACCTACAGTGGGGAAAATAAGTATCTGATACACCGCCGAATTTGCCAGTTTTCCAACTTACAAAGAATGAAGGTCTGTAATGTTAATTGTAGGTACATTTCAACTGTGAGAGACACAATCTAAAAAAATCCAGAAAATCACAATCACACAATCACAAAATGAGTTTTAAATAATTAATTTAAGGACAAAAAGGATAATGTCTTATCCTTCTTGTCCACAAGAAGTATAAGACATTATCCTTTGCCCACCAACTTATCTGCATCGCCTATCACCGCATCCGCATCAGGGAGAGGGATGAGTGGAAAACGGCCTTCAGCATCCCAGCGGGACACTATGAGTACTTGGTCATGCCATTTGGCCACATGAATGCCCCTGCTGTCTTCAAGGCCTTAATTAACGATGTGCTCAGAGACATGCTCAACAGATACGTCTTTGTTTACCTTGATGACATCCTCATCTTTTCCTGGTCCAGAGAGCTACACATTAATATGTTAAGGCAGATAAGTTTGAGTTCCATGTCCCTTCTGTGTCCTTCCTGGGAAGCATCGTGGCTTAAGGCAGCATACAGATGGACCCGACCAAGGTCTCTGCTGTCACCCCATGGCTGTTCCCTGAGAACTGCAAGCAGCTACAGCGCTTCCTGGGGTTTGCCAACTTCTACTGCCGCTATATCTGGAATTACAGCTCCGAGGCTGCCCTTCTCACAGCCCCGACCTCCTCCAAGGTGCCATTTCGGTGGTTTTCTCCAGCAGAGGCAGCTTTCCGGAGCCTCAAGGAGTGGTTCACCTCATCATCTATCCTCCAAATGCTTGATCCTGAGCGTCCCTTTGTGGATGAGGTGGACGCTTCTGATGTTGTGGTGGCGCCTGTCTTGTTTCAGCGCTTTGGCACTGACCAGAAGCTCCATCCGTGTGCTTTCTTCTTTCGCCACCTGTCCCCTGCTGAGAGGAACTATGACATTGGCAACCAGGAGTTATTGGCTGTCAAGATGGCCCTGGACAAGTGGCATCATTGGCTAGAGGGACCAAGGAGCCTTTTCTTGTATGGACCAACCACATGAACATGGAGTTTATAAGTTCGGCTGAGAGACTGAACTCTCACTAGGCCCGCTGGTCCCTGTTCTTCACCCGCTTCAAACCTGCCTGTCTTCTGTCCCTGACACAACTTTTATTAAAGAAACTGTATTTTATAGAACCTGTCTTGTTTGTGCTGCATTTAGGTCCTAAACACACCCATTACAATTATTATTAGAAAACAGGGGATGGAAGGTCCCGGGTCTGGGAAGGAACCACCCCTCAGCCTCAAGCAGACTCCAGGGCCACAATGCCTAGGCTACCTCAGTCCCAAAACAACCCCACAGCATGGAGGCCCACCATGAGCATGAGGGGCCAGATTATCCAAGGGCCATGACCACAGGAGCAATCCCTGACCCCAATCAAAAGAGATCAGAATCAAAATCAGAATCAGAATATCTTTACTGTCATTGTAGAAGTACAACAAAATTTGAAAGTGCAATAAAATATATAAATCAATCAGCTGTGGTGACAACCCTCTGGAGCGCTTTTTTTCTACAGCCATGCAGCTGGAAAACCATGTAAAAAGTAGATAAAAAGATACAAGCAAATTTTGAGTCCTTAGAAAATAAAGTCTCTGCTGTGCCTTCTTGATGACTGCTGCAGAATGTATGCCCCAGGTCAGGTGTTCCTCTGTGTAGATGTCCAGGAATCTGAAGTCTGACACCCTCTCCACACAGCCTCCACCGATGAACAGGGGCTGAGTGTCTACTTTATTCCTCCTGAAGTCTATGATTATTTCCTTGGTTTTTGTAGTGTTCAAGGCCAGGTTGTTACCTGTGCACCATGCTGACAGCTGCTCCACCTTGTCCCGGTATTCCGACTCGTCCCCCTCAGAGATGAGTCCAACCACAGTGGCGTCATCTGCGAACTTTAGTGTGCTGTTGCTGGAGTGGGTGGGGGTGCAGTCGTGGGTGTATGGGGTGAACAGGACAAATAACAATTGTTGAGGACTTCAGGCAGGGGGTGACAGCAGCTTGAGCCAGTGACTGATTGAAGATCTTGGTGAAGACCGCCAGCCGATCCACAGAGTCCCTCAGCACCTGAGGGACTGCCCAGAGACACCTTGGGGTCCCGCAGCTTTCCTGGGGTTCACAGCCTTCAGCATACGCCTCACCTTGTGCTCCGCCACGGTGAGAATGTGGCTGCTGTGGGCAGGTGGATATGAAGTGATTTGAGGTGACTCCACAGTGAAGTGTGCAAAGAAACAGTTCGGCTCCTCTGCTAGTGAGGCATCACCAACATCATCTGAGGTGTGACTAGGTCTGTAGTTGGTGATGTGTTGTACCCCCTTCCACACTTGTCTGGTGTTGTTGCTTTGGAAGCAGTCCTCTGCCCTTCTCCTGTAGGAAGCCTTGGCTTCTGTGATTCCTCTCTTTGGATTGGCTCTGGCAGCTCTGTACAGTGCCCCCATCACCAGACCTAAAAGCGTTGTTGTGCTCTATGAGCAGGGACTGCACCTCAGTGAACATGTCTGTGCAGAACATGATATAACCAAGAACAGCTGTGATGTATTGCTCCAGGTCCTGGTGTTTGTGTATCCCAGACAGTGGACTCAAAGCAAACTCACAGCTGAGAGGCACGCTGAGGGGGGTATATGCTGGGATTAAGAGCAGGGCCAGGTGGTCTGACCTGGACTGACCCAGATGTGGATGTGGCTTGGCCCTGAAGCCCAGCTTGATGTTTGGGTAGACCTTGTCCAATGTGGTTGCCCCCCTTGTAGCATATTTGACATGCTGGTGGAATTTTAGCAGCATTTCTTAAGATCAACAAGGTTAAAGTCCCCTGCAATGATGTGAACAGCCTCAGGATACAAACTCTGCTGGCTGCTAATGATGTCATGCAAATGTCCCAGGGTTGAGCTAGCATTACCTTCTGGTGGAATATACACAGCAGTTAGCATGACCACAGTTAGCTCCGGAGGAAGATATATGGGCCTGCATTTAACAGTCACATACTCCAGGTCTGGGGAGCAGTGACTCCCTACAGTCATAGTGCTGGTACACCAGCTGTTGCTCATGTAGACACATAAACCCCCTACTCTGCTCTTACTGGAGTCTCTGGTCCTGTCATGCCGATGCACTGTGCGGCCTGCTAGCTCAATAGCTGGGATGGATGAGTGAAGCCAGGTCTCTGTGAAGAGCAGAATTTAGCTGTTTGTCATGATGTTATTTGTTGCAACTTGTAGTTTCAGTTCATGCATCTTGTTGGCGAGGGATCTTGCATTGCTGAAGAAGATGCATGGAAGTAGTGGCTGCCTCCACCCACCGTAGCCCCACCAGCACACCCGCTCTGCAGCCATGCTTTTGCCTCCTTTCCCTGCACTGCCTCCAACGCATTCCTGCGGGGATGGTAATCCAGGGGAAGCCAGGACTCCTGGCAATGTCCACCGTACTTTATAGGGATTGTATTGGCTAAATGAAGCAAGTATAAGGTGAAAATGATTGATACTAAAACAGAACCCTGTGGAACTCTATGATATGAGGGAAAATACATGATACATGTGCATGACACATGGTGTGACTTGTGTAACTATATTCACAATATGGTTCACCTAAAGGTTAGAGGGCAAAGCTATGGTCACATTCTATACATAATTACATTTACATTATTATTTGGATTATATTATCTCTATGTTTTCTACCTATTTCTGGTGAACCACTAATGACTTTTGGTTCACATTTATAGTCATAAAACTGATCTGTAGGCCCTGTGGACAATGCACCAAGACTGACTGTTTCTTCCTGTAACAAACAACCACAAACAAACTGGTCCTTGAACAGAAAATGAAAAAGCCTTAGCTTTCTGAGAAAATGTCAGAAGTGGTGTTGGCTCTGCATAGCATACTATTGTGCTGTACGCTAAGGCCATTTCTCTTGGTACCAGTAAACTTTATACAACTTAAGACATCTGAGTCTCCAATGTCTTCCTGATTGCCTCCTCTTACTTCAACGGTGCCCCAGCAATTTTCCCACACATGACTGACTGGTGAGTCATTGATCACATGAACAAACTGGAACAAATTTTAAACTTCCCCATTATAATATTTAGCAAAATTCTGAACATTTTTTCTACACTTCTCTTGACCTGTTACTGACTTTCATTTTTTTTCAAAACACTACTGACACTTCATTCATTTGTGCACTGTTAAGATCAATGTTGATCAATTGAAAGTGGTGCACTAGAATAATGACTTCAAAAGAGTAAGGAGGAGGGACTTTACTTTAATAGGAAGAGTGCAAGAGGGACACAAGGATGATGTGAAGAAAAGAGATAAAGCAACTGAATAATACAGAGGTTTGGTCACAAAGCTGCCAGAGTTCAGCAACATTGCCTCTCATCCTTTTTTTCTCTACAATGGAGACCCTGGAAGAAACTGAACTCTGCTTTCCACAATTCCTCAACTCTTCCTGCAGGAAGCAAACACGTCCTCACATTGAGACTGTGTTTGTTTACACCCTACTGTCATCCATCGCTCTGCTCACTGCTACTCTCAACCTGCTGGTCATCATCTCCATCTCCCACTTCAAGTATCCACACATTGCATAAGTGTTTAAAATATTACACTGGAATTGTTGCTTCTTCTGTCAAAACAATAATATATGTGCTGTTTCTTTTTTCAATCCAGGCAGCTTCACACTCCCACCAACCTCCTTCTCTGCTCTCTGGCTGTCTCAGATTTCTTTGTGGGCTTCCTGATGTCTTTTCAGATTCTCCTCTCAGATGGCTGCTGGCTCCTCAGCGACCACATGTGTGCTCTGTACGGTGCTTTAGACTTTGTTGTTACCTCAGCCTCAGTAGGAACCATGGTACTTATATCAGTCGATCGATACGTTGCCATTTGTGACCCTCTGCATTATCACAACAAAATTACTGCTGGAAGAGTTAAAGTCTGTGTTTGCCTTTGTTGGGTCTATTCTGTTATTTACAACACTCTCATACTAAAGGATAATTTTAAGCAACCAGGCAGGTATAATTCCTGTTATGGAGAATGTATTATTGTCATTAACAATCTTGCAGGAAACGCTGATCTTGTTTTGACCTTTGTGGGTCCTGTCACTGTCATCATAATTTTGTATACAAGAGTATTTGTAGTAGCTGTGTCTCAGGCTCGTGCCATGCGGTCTCATATTACAACAGTCACAATTCAACGTTCAGAGACTGTGGTCACTAAGAAATCTGAGATGAAAGCAGCCAGGACTCTCGGCGTGGTTGTAGTTGTGTTTCTGACGTGCCTTTGTCCATATTTCTGTTCTTCTCTTGTAGGCCCAAATAGCTTGTTTGTCACAACTGTGCCCATAGAGACCTGGATTTTCTATTTTAACTCTTGTTTGAACCCACTGATCTATGCCTTTTGTTATCCCTGGTTTCTGAAATCTATCAAACTCATTGTCACACTTAAGATATTTCAAGCAGACTCCTGCAGGACCAGGATACTGTAGACAGAGTCTGTAGTCACTGATATGACATCTCATCTGTTTTGGTTGATGTGATTTAATTTACAGTGTGTGTCGATGTGTATTTCATAAAATGCAAGTCACAACCATCTCATGTGATTATGTGTCATGTAAATCCTCTTAAATTTGGTGTCATGTTCAATAACCTCAGTATTATATGTCACCGTTCCTTTTGTTTGCCAGACAGAGGGAAGACAGCTGTGCCCTGCCTTGGTCTCCACAACATCTTGACCATGGGAGGGTCTGATCACCCATGGTCAAAAAATGCACCAACATCAGGCACAGACATGGATGGTGATATAAAAGCTAAACAACATCACTGCTACCGGTGGATCAAGAGTCGACAGGCCTTTACACCCTTCCTGGTCTATGAGAGTCAAAGGACTGAATCATTTCCATATTTTCATTTCATTGTGAAAGACAGGCCTTTTCATTGTGAGGCTTTGTTGGCCTCACAATTAAATGTTAGGATGGATTCAGTGTTAAGTTGAAAGTTAAGTGAAACTTGCATGTACACATTTTTAATTTAAATGAATAATGTGAATTAATAACATAATCATATGGTAATTGAACAACAATCAATCAAAAATCATAAAAGAACCACACTGTAAATGAAAATGCTTTTTTCTTCACCATATTCATCTCAGTTATAAACACAAGCTTGTTAAACACAAGCCTATTATTACCAAATGGTGGCACATGATGTTAATGTCCAATAAGTACAATATGGATTTTCTTCTTAATTTCTGATTTCTGAGGAAAATGATACTAAATATATGCAGACACATGGAGGATCTTCTAACGCCCTGAGTCTGTATCACCCACAAACATTAAACTTATTAACTCATTAAACAACAATTGTGTTAAAGTAATTTATACTTAACTACACTAATGCATAACTATGTTTTATTGGTGATCAAATGTTTAACATAGCCACAGTAGTTTAAATCACTGTTAAATTAATATGGGAAATACATTTAAACTAAATAAATAAATAAACTAAATAAAAATAAACTAAATTATGGTGAATGTCACTGGGCTTCTGGTAATAAAAGCAAAATAAAAATTAAAAGATCTGCAGCCGTACACCAAATAATGCAGAAGACTGACAGCCAGTTATTAAAGCATCAAGCTGCTGATTTAAAGCAGGTGTGGAATGTAAAGGAATGAGCTTAAATGACAGCTTTGAGACGTCTCGTGTGAGGTCTATTTTTGGCAAGTTAAAAAAAAACAAAAAACAAGACCTGCTATACAGGTCGGTCAAACAAATTTGTTCCCGTGACGGATTTTCCTTCTGATAAACCTGTCATGATAAAGGTGTCAGTGGTTGGGTAACGGCTCATGTGGCACATGCAGTCACGTTAAAATCAACCTGACGCAACACATAATAATGTCCAAGTCAAGGGCCAAACAGAGTAAATATTTATTGAAAAACAGATTTATATTGATTCTGTTTTCTAAGAAGCATCATAGCATGAGCTATGGTAGAAAGAAGAGTGTAAGCCAGTCACTTTTCACATTGAGTTGGCTACACACAAAATAAAACTCCAGACTAAATCCTAAAATTGGGTTTATTTTTCTGTTCATGGCAAAGGTCTCCTTTTAAGGCCCATGCAATGTCTCTCTATCCATGGTGGTCTCACAGGAATCTGGCTGCAGTATTTTAAGTAATTTAAATGAGCTTTACTTCATCCATCCATCTTCTACCCCTTTATCCTGTACTCGGGGTTGGGGAGGACTGGAGCCTATCCCAGCTGCTTACGGGCAAAGGCAGGGTACATCCTGGATGGTCACTACATATAGACGAACAACAGACGAACAACCATTCACACTCACATCCATACAATTTAGTATGCTCAATTCACCTATCTAGGAAACTCCACACAGACATGGGGAGGACATGCAAACTCCACACAGAAAGACCCTGTGCCGACCCGGGAGTCAAACCCAGGACCTTTTTGCTGTGTCTTGGTCTTGCTAACCCCTGAGCTGCCGTGCTGCCCCAATGAGCTTTGCTGATTTTCTAAACCAAGGGTTAAAAAAAAAGACATAGATGACAGGATTGAGACAGGAGTTAAAATAAGTGAAAAATATACCAAAAGAGGCAGATAAAGCATTGAGGAATTTATCTTGGCTTGAAAAAGAAACATAGTAAAATGGACAGAGACAAATTATAAACACAACTACAACAACAACAAGAGTCCCGGCTGCTTTAATCTCAGATTTCTTAGCAGATACACTCATTGAACAGTGGAGTTTGACAGCTGTAATACCAGAGCGCATGGCTCGAGCCTGAGACAAAGCTACCACAAGGACTCTCATATACAGAACAACAATGATGGTGATTGGTACAAGCTGAAAATAACATCTGCAAGTCCAATGATGTAGTCAACAATAGTATTTACACAACAGCATGTCATTTATGTATCTACATGGTCACGTGTTTACATTTCTTTTTTGTTTTTTTAATTTAACATATACCCCTACAGGACACTGTAGTTCAGCTGTCAATCACGCATGGGTGCCATCTTGATTTAGAGTTTATTGTGATTTCCCAAGGTAAGCACTGTCAATGGCCCCACCACCACATCATTTGCTGTTGTTTTACATGTTGTAACTTTGTCTGAACGTGCAGTACTGACCCAAATATAAGACAACCCTGAATATAAGATGACCTGTCTTTTTCAGATTTTTTTCTAGGGAAAACATACTGTCTTATATTCGGGTCAATACGGTAAATAGTGTTCCGAGCCAAAACCTAAATGCTCTCTCTCCACTATACACCCCGATCCAACACAACGCAACTCAGAGTCCGTGGTCCGGACTCCGTGGTCCGTGCTCCGGAGCAGGTTAGGTTACATATATATACATGGAAAATTCAAAGTCTACCAGAATATTTCGACTTGTTGATGGAGGTAACTGCTAATTGACTACTAGTTAAACGACAACCTGAAAAACTCACAGATTGGGGCTTTAAAGGCAAACAACCCAAAAAAAAGAATAATTAAAAAAAAGAATCAGATCAGAGTTTCTTCACAGTAGAACTGGAGGCCAAAGTAATGCCATCCAGAGAATAACTGTCATCAGAAAATGATGCCCTGAGATGTTTAGAGCCAAGTATGATCACTTCAGTTTTGTGTGAGTTTAGAAGACATTACAAGTCCTCCAGGCCTTTATAGTTTTAAGTTAGTTTCATCTGATTTAGATAAGTATAACCAAGTATCATCTGTATTACAGTGGAAGTGTATAGGGTGCTTCCTGATTGTATTGGCTAAATGCAGCATGTATAAGGTGAAAAGGATTGATACTAAAACAGAACAATGTGGAACTCAATGCCTGACTGGAGTACGCATGGAGGAGTCATTGACATTCACATGAACTAAATAATAGTTCACAATAGTTTTAATAGTTACATCTGAAATCAGTCTAGTGCAGTTCTTTAACCTCAATGTGTAACATGTTCTAGTCTGCTGTGATCAATTTAATTATTTGCCTTTATAATTTTGTTTAAAAAAATCTCATTTTAAACTTCCTCATGGCTACATTTAACAAACATTTAAACATTTCTTCTGCACTTCCCTAGACCTGTTATAGACGTTCATTTTTTACACCATTTTACTGACACTTCACTAATTGTTAAAATCAATTTTGATTGATGGAAATGAGTGTACTAAAAGCAATGACTTCAAAAGAATAAGGAGGAGGTACTTTAATTTGATAGGAAGAAAATTGGCTGCAGCAGTGCAAGAGGGACACGTGGATGATGTGGAAAAAAGAGATAAAGCAGCAGTTTGATACAGAGGTTTGCATAAAATAAAAGGTGCCAGAGTTCAGCAACATCTCTCATCCTTTTTTTCTCACAATGGAGACCCTGGAAGAAACTGAATTCTGTTTTCCACAATTCCTCAACTCTTCCTGCAGGAAGCAAACACGTCCTCACATTGAGACTGTGTTTGTTTATGTCTTGCTATCGTCCATCGCTCTGCTCACTGCTACTCTCAACCTGCTGGTCATCATCTCCATCTCCCACTTCAAGTATCCACACATTGCATCAGTGTTTGAAATATTGCACTGGAAATGTTGCTCGTTCTTTCTAAACAATAATACATGTGATGTTTCTCTTTCAATCCAGGCAGCTTCACACTCCCACCAACCTCCTTCTCTGCTCTCTGGCTGCCTCAGACTTCTTTGTGAGCTTCCTGATGTCCTTTCAGATTCTCCTTTTAGACGGCTGCTGGTTACTTGGTGACCACATGTGTGCTCTGTACGGTGCTTTAGACTTTGTTGTTACCTCAGCGTCAGTAGGAACCATGGTACTTATATCAGTCGATCGATACATTGCTATTTGTGATCCTCTGCATTACCACAGCAAAATCACTACCAGAAGAGTTAAAATCTGTGTTTGCCTTTGTTGGGTCTATTCTGTTGTTTACAACACTCTCATACTGAAGGATAATTTTAAGCAACTAGGACGGTATAATTCCTGTTATGGAGAATGTATTATTGTCATTAACAATCTTGCAGGAACCACTGATTTTGTTTTGGCCTTTGCTGTTCCTGTCACTGTCATCATAGTTCTGTATTTGAGAGTATTTGTAGTAGCTGTGTCTCAGGCTCGTGCCATGCGGTCTCATATTACAACAGTCACAATTCAACGTTCAGAGACTGTGGTCACTAAGAAATCTGAGATGAAAGCAGCCAGGACTCTCGGTGTGGTTGTAGTTGTGTTTCTGACGTGCCTTTGCCCATATTTCTTTTCTTCTCTTGTAGACCCAAATAGCTTGTTCGTTACAACTATGCCCATAGAGACCTGGATTTTCTATTTTAACTCTTGTTTGAACCCACTGATCTATGCCTTTTGTTATCCCTGGTTTCTGAAATCTATCAAACTTATTGTCACACTTAAGATATTTCAACCAGGCTCCTGCAGGACCAGGATACTGTAGACAGAGTCTGTAGTCACTGATATGACATCTCATCTGTTTTGGTTGATGTGATTTAATTTACAGTGTGTGTCGATGTGTATTTCATAAAATGCAAGTCACAACCATCTCACGTGATTATGTGTCATGTAAATCCTCTTAAATTTGGTGTCATGTACAATAACCTCAGTATTATATGTCACCGTTCCTTTTGTTTGCCAGACAGAGGGAAGACAGCTGTGCCCTGCCTTGGTCTCCACAACATCTTGACCATGGGAGGGTCTGATCACCCATGGTCAAAAAATGCACCAACATCAGGCACAGACATGGATGGTGATATAAAAGCTAAACAACATCACTGCTACCGGTGGATCAAGAGTCGACAGGCCTTTACACCCTTCCTGGTCTATGAGAGTCGAAGGACTGAATCATTTCCATATTTTCATTTCATTGTGAAAGACAGGCCTTTTCATTGTGAGGCTTTGTTGGCCTCACAATGAAAAGGCCTGTCTTTTACAATTACACATACTTTCCTGAGCACTTATTAGCGGTGATGCATGCTGGTGAAAATGATAGACTTCATCCAGAAATTATGAAAATGTTCATTAAAAATGGGGGCGTTAGGATGGATTCAGTGTTAAGTTGAAAGTTAAGTGAAACTTGCATGTACACATTTTTAATTTAAATGAATAATGTGAATGAATAACATAATCATATGGTAATTGAACAACAATCAATCAAAACAACTTCATAAAAGAACCACACTGTAAATGAAAATGCTTTTTTCTTCACCATATTCATCCCAGTTATACCAACAGAAGATATAATCAAACTTTTACTAATTGCAATTTAAGTTACACATTTTTCAGTACTGTGAAGCAATAATACAAGAAAGCTTTGAGTATCCTGGATATATATCCAGCACAAACATTTGATAATAGTTAAAATAACAAATTACATATATTTGAGCTGATTTAAACACAAGCCCATTATTACCAAAGGGTGGCACATAATGTTAATGTCCAATAAGTACAATATGGATTTTCTTCTTAATTTCTGATCAACAGTCTGAGGAAAATGATACTAAATATATGCAGACACATGGAGGATCTTCTAACGCCCTGAGTCTGTATCACCCACAAACATTAAACTTATTAACTCATTAAACAACAATTGTGTTAAAGTAATTTATACTTAACTACACTAATGCATAACTATGTTTTATTGGTGATCAAATGTTTAACATAGCCACAGTAGTTTAAATCACTGTTAAATTAATATGGGAAATACTAAATTATGGCGAATGTCACTGGGCTTCTGGTAATAAAAGCAAAATAAAAATTAAAAGATCTGCTGGGTTTTCATTTATATTATACACACACACACACACACACACACACACACACACACACACACACACATATATATATATATATATATATATATATATATATATATATATAAAATAAACATTCACAGAGCTTAAATAAAAAGTGCAAGTAGTAGAATGTAGAATAGAATGCAGTTTTCCTTCCCCTGTAATATCTGTCAGGTCCTGAGGCATTTACTCCTCTTCAAAACACAAAGTCACTGGGAATGAAACTGGTTCATGGGGCTGTTGGAGGACAAACTAAATGTACAACAATTTAGCTTTAACTACCCTGGAATATTTAAAATGGAACTTAAACACAGAGATGAACCTAACAACCTTAATATGCAGTGAAAACAAATCAAAGTTAACAAATAACCTGCAGCCGTACACCAAATAATGCAGAAGACTGACAGCCAGTTATTAAAGCATCAAGCTGCTGATTTAAAGCAGGTGTGGAATGTAAAGGAATGAGCTTAAATGACACGTATGACAGATTTCAAAGGGAGCTCTATACTTAGCAAGTTGAAAAAGAAAAGAAAAAAAAACCTGCTTTACAAGTTGGTCAAACAAAATCATTCCCATGACGGATTTTCCTACTGATAAACAGGCAGGTGTCAGTGGTTGGGTAACAGCACATGTAGAACACACAGTCATGTTAAAATCAACTTGACACCACACATAGGTCTATGTACAAGTGTCCAAGTCGAGGGCCAAACAGGGTAAATATTAAAATTTATAGAAAAACAAATTTATATTGACTCTAAGACGCATAATGAGAAACTACACAGAAATAAGAACTTAACCGCTCCCAATACATCAGATCAAAGTAAACATACAGACTGATAATAATAAGAGCTCAAATTTAAAATAAAAGACCAAGTCAGTGGCATTCAGTTTTTATGTCTTCCTTTGTATATATTCCATTACAGTTGACATTTTCCATTGAGCAATGCTTCCCCGTTCTGAGCCACTGACGAGTTTGCCAGAACTTCCTTGGGGCTGACTAAAAGTCTTTCTGTTTGGCCTCCCCAAACTCCTCCCAAATTTAGATTGCAACCAACCTTGGCAACCATTGAATATGCAGCCATCTTGGCCTGATGACCTTCTCACCACTGGTGTCCATCAGAGGGACACCAGATAGATTGTTACCTCAATCTATCCACCCTCCTCCCCTGCCACCTAATCTAACCCACCATCATCTGGTGATCAGTTGACAGCTCCTCTCTTCTCTTCACCCGAGTATTCAAGACAGACCAGCTGATACAAACTCAAAGTTGATCATTGATCTTTGGCCTAATGGGTTCTGGTACCAAGTACATCAAAGACCTGGCTACAGGGAAGTCCCCTGGTCTCCCTCTTCTGGGCACAATGGTGCAATTTGCATGGTCTGTCATGGTCTGTCATGAGGCGCTTCACTGGTCAAAGAGAGGCACAAACCCCACCACCACATTAGGATAGCAAGCCTTTGGAGGGGACAAATCCAAAATGAACAAATAAACTTTTCCATAAATTCATTTTGTCCCCATTTCCACTTAAATGTCTGATCTTATACCAGTATATCTAGTGAGAGTGTATACCACACACAACTTTCTCTCACTTATACACATCACTGAGCACTGAACCTCAGTTTACCACCTATTAATGTGGTTGTCTGGAGAAAAATGTCTTAAACACGTCTTGGCCATGCAACTTGGCCTCTTGTCATTATGTTGGCTACAGTGGATGATCAGATATCTTGTGTCATGTACATCAGGCTACAACATCATCTGGTCTAAATCATTTTTATTTTTAGACTAATTGTGGGTGAAACCATTGTAGCACTTTAGAAACCATGGAGTCCATTTACTGTTCCAACATACACAGACAGGATTTCATCTTTATTGATTAGAGACTTGACCATCCAGAGGCTACATTTGTAGTTTGAGATGATGGACAGAGCTTTCTGCATTTATTATTATTTAACAGCATTGGATGAAAATAACAAAATATTAACAAATAACAGTTATATTTGTTAACATGAACAAATATTACTGAAACATTACTTTTTTTTTTTTTTTTTTTTACAGTGAAACATGAGATTAGGCCCTTGTCCTAAAGCTTATACCCAATGTTACCTGCCCATATTTCCATTTCATTGATAATAATGTATATTTTTCTTAATTTTATTTTCTACCTTCTCGAAATGTTTTCTCAATGTAGGCTACTGTGTTGTTTTACTTTGCAGACCAAAAAAAAAAAAAAAACAGTTGTAGTATGTATCTGTTTAGATTGTGATGTGATGATATGATATCTGTAATGATGAATTAGAAGAGGGACAAGTTGTTAAATCTCTAAATTATAAACCAATTTTGGGCCTTTATAACTATTCTTTATATCCACAGTTGTACATGTAATTCATTTATTGAAATGATCAACATCAGCAAGTTAATTTCTCTGTCTATAGTAAGTGTTAAGTTAAACTTGTTACAAACAATTTTAGTGTGACTGTAGGAAGAACACACGGGATAAAAAAAAAAGAAGAAGAAGAAGAAAAAAGAAATGGTGTGGAGACGTCGAGTCAGCTGATCAGCCATTACAGCCGAATTCACGCCAGCTGAGCGTGACGCTGTTGCCGTGACAACCTGAGGGGCTACAGGTGGTTAATCAGGCTGAGCCAGAGTCCTGCACGAGTCCGGGTTCCCACGGGTACCCACGGATGGACCGTAAATTTAGATGAAACGGGTGAAATATATTGTAGTGCGTCCGTCTGGTCGGACATGATAAGAGATCGGGTCTGAATTGTAATTTTAATGAAGAGATTTAGGATTGAGACTGTTTCGTATGTTTTAGTTTTACACTTTCCTGCATGTCAATAAGCTTGTGGACATTAGAAAACGATCTTCAGAGTGTAGATGCGTGGGAGACAGTTAAGCTGGCTCTCGGTGTACAGCAATTACACCGATCGAAGACGGCACAAACTGGTGGATCGATATTAATTCGGGTCGGGTGTCGGTATTCATTTATAGCGAGTCGGGTCGGTTGCGAATTGGCAAAATGAGACCCGTGCTGGACTCTAAGCTGAGCCGTGAGCAGGCAAGATGATGAAAGTTATATACAGATACTGCTGTGCTTTCGATGCGATTCCTGGAAATATTGTGCATACGAGGCACCTGGAGCACTGGAGAGGCAGCCGGTGAGCACTTGTGTTCTGTTGCGCTTCATCCAGTGTGTCGTTTATTGATTAAACTGGATCGTAACGTTTGACTTGTTGTTGACATACCGTCAGCTGTTTGGATGCGGCTACACTGTCGCGCTGTGGTGCTTAATTGTTGTAATTTCGGGCTGCTGAGTTTAGCAAAAGCAGCAGAAAGGTTTTATTTTTAATTGTTACTCAGCAATATCTTGACTTCTGAAGGTATAGACCTGGACACGGATTGCTTTCACTGAGTTTTGTACTTGATATCTGCATTATGTTAATGGTAGTTGCAGTAGGTTTCATATGGGCTATTTCAAAGCTGTGGTATTGCCAGTTAAGTATAGATTGTTATTTAATTCCTGTCTATTTTGTTTGCTTCATTCTTTTGGAATTGAGTCTTCTTGTAGTTTTATGCCAAAGATTATTGGATATTCATTAATATATTTTTCTACAGATGTCCTGTTTAAATCTAATCTGGTTTGTGCTGTTTAAAGATATTACATGATTGTACATTTAGGTCTATATTTATTGATGACAGTAATTGTACATTTAAAGCATATTAGCACATTTCAAAAACATTGCATTTTACATTTATTTTTTTTTTTTAGAATTGTGAATAATTTGTGTGCCTTTTCTATTTTTATGTCCAGAGTTTTTTTTTTTTTTCACCTAAAACCCAAACACAAGACCAAAAAAAAAAAAGCTATAACTAAACACAAAGCCATGACTACACTAATCGCTCCTTTGCTGCCAACTATTTACTACTCACCACTACCATCTGCATCTGTCTGTTGATATAACAACCTCTATGGATCTGTGCTCTGAACTTTAATAAAAAGGCAAGGAAAAAACAGAAATAGTTGTCCTGTCAAGTCTTTAAGTGAAGTCCAGTTATACTAAACCTCCATCAGACGCCACTTTCCTTTATTTAAGTTGGGGAAAAATTGCACAAATCAGTATAACCAAACAAAAACTGGTACAACTTGACAGTAAGTCTCTCATTTCAGTAGTAAATGTTTCAGGTTTGGCCTCATGCATTGTTCCTACATCAAGTTGGTCTTACAGGAATATGGCTGCAGTATTTTAAGTGTAACAATGAGTTTTACTGATTTTCTAAACCAGGGATAAAAACAGGCATAGATGACAGGGTTGATGCAGGAGTTAAAATAAATCAAATATAAAACAAAAGTCATAGATGAAGCACTGAGCAATTGGTCTTGGCCTGTAAGAGCAATAGAGTACATTGGCACAAGACACATCATAAACACAATTACAACAACACCAAGAGTCCTGGCTGCTTTCAACTCAGATTTTTTAGCGAATACACCCACTGAATTCTGGTGTTTGACAGCTGCAACATGAGAGCGCATGGCACGAGCCTGAGACACAGCCACCATAAATATTCTCACGTACAGAACTACAATCACAGTAATGGAGATAATAAAATTAACAATAAGATCTACAAGTCCAACAATGTAGTTAACAACAATGACACACTCTCCAATGCAGGTGTTAAACCTGCCTGGTTGTTGCAGGTTATCCTTTACGTATGCACTTTGAGTTATTATACAGATTATCCAACACACACAAATAACAATCTTAACTCTTTTGTGTGTGACTTTGGTGGTGTAATGCATTGGATCACAAATAGCCACATAGCGGTCAATAGATATGAGCACCATGTGCCCAACCGAGGCAGAGGTAGCAATAAAGGCTATATATTGATATATAATACACATCAGGTCACCGAGGAACCAGCAGCCACTGATCAATATAATTTGGAAGCTCATGATGAAGCCAACAATGAAATCTGACACAGCCAGAGAGAGAAGGATGATGTTGGTTGTTGTGTAGAGCTGCCTGGGAAAGAAAACCAGAAATATATTTATATAATTTATCATTCAGGTTAGAGAAGATATAAAAACTACAACAAAACACAAACTACTCTATCTATCTATCTATCTATCTATCTATCTATCTATCTATCTATCTATCTATCTATCTATCTATCTATCTATCTATCTATCTATCTATCTATCTATCTATCTATATACACAGACACAAACATACATATGTATATATAAGATCATGCAATCACTATTTCATACATGACAAACTGTTTGGTTATTGTTGTTGTTGCTATATACTACTTTTAAATCTTATCACCCATCTACCTGAAGTGGGAGATAGAAATTATGACCAACAGGTTGAGAAACACAGTGATAATAGAAATGAAGGACAGCACAATGTAAATCAACATGGCCTCAAAGAGAGGACGGTCTGGCTTCCTGCAGGAGGCATTGAGGTGCTGTGGGAAGCAGAGTTCACCTCCTTCTAAAGTCTCCATCACCAGAGAGAGGAGGTCCTGTTGAGCTCTTGCAGCTTTTAACTAAATGTTTCACTCAAACAGTTGATTTATCTGTTTCCTCTCTGCCGGCTCCTCCTACTGCTGCTTCACTTCCTGTGGTTGTTTTTCTTTTATCATGGAGACTCAAGGACTGGTGTCTTTCTTGATCAAACTCAATCTTCATCTTTTCATATTTGGTATTTGTTGGTATAAGAAAGCATGTGAATGTCTCAGCACACAAATATTGCTCAAATGAAAAAACAATCTGGTCAGCTGGTCACCATAGGTTGAAATGACAACCCAGATATAACACAATCAGTAAAGGCCAAATTTGGCAAAGTTTTGATAGGATGTATGACCCTATATGGCCCAATTTAGGCCAAAACTCACCCAAAACCAATTATGGAAACAAAGTTTTTACGTAGTGTGGTAAACCATAACTATGTCATAGTCCAAGCAAAGACCTTCATCCTGCTTCCTCTGTGACAAAATTAATTCAAATATGCTAAATGTCTGCCAGACTACAGCCACAATCTTTGATCTGGGAAGAACTGATCAAATAAAACTGATATTATTTAACTTACCTTATTAATTGTAAATATGGTAACTGGGAGGAACAGAGCCTAAATGGATTTGTCACCATCTTTATAGGTGTATATTTGGTACCACCAACAGATTAATGATGAGGGATTGGATTGGAGTGATTGGAACAGCAGGAGAGTCAACTGATCACCATGATGGTGAGTTGGATCCAATAGTGTAAAAAGTGGTTGGACAGACCAGATAAACCAACACGTGTAGTGAGGATGAGCTGGGAATGTTTTGGTTGGCTGAGAGGTCTTCAACACCCACGTCAGGAAAAGTTTTGTAAGCAAATGTGACCCTGTATCCCCCGTCAGCACCGCGGATCACATCCTGGGACACATGTCGGCAGACACATGCCTCCACTTCTCCATCGCGCATGTATAGCCTACAGTGTTTAGTGCTCATCCTGTATCTAATTAATTATTCACTGATTCATCATAGGTCACCTTGGTTTAACATATATTGTTCTACATAATAACTTCACTTTTCATAGACCAGCTCTTTTATTCCGCTCATCATCTAATTGTCTACTTGTCACTCTTTTCTCATGGGGGTTACTTATATATATATATATATATATATATATATATGTGTGTGTGTGTGTGTGTGTGTGTGTGTGTGTGTGTGTGTATGTATATGTATGTATGTATGTATATATATATATATATATGTATGTATATACACATTCACACATACACACTTTTGTATATATGAATATGTATCTTATATATCTTATATATTTATGGCAAAAATGCAATAATCAAAAAGGCTATACAGTATATACCTATACAATACACATACAAATCCTATATAACCTCTACTGTGTCAGCAATGTCATATTATGGAATTGTGATCTTTTATTATTGCATATGTGATATAATATATCATTATATATTACTTTGTGATTTTAGTTTTTAGTGTAACAAAATATGAAGAAGAACAATTATCTCTATGACTCAATGAGGCTCAAGTATTAAAGTCATGCTGACATTTAGTTTTAAACTTGTTTGAAGGTGTCTGAGCACAATGTATATATATATATATAGAGAGAGAGAGTAACATCATGTCTACTTAGATTCTTGTTTGTTTATGTGAACAATGACTCTTCCATGCATGGCACTCATTAGTCTGATGTTACAGACCATGAACAATCACCTGAAATATATCTTCATATGACAAGTTGTATTTGATGATGAATACTGTACAATAACATACATTTAAAATGCCCTCAAAGCTGCCGAAAACAACATGCGAGAATGTTTTAATATAAGTCATCATATATTTGTTCACTGCTTTCAGAGGCAAAATAAGGTGAAATATGAGCTGCTGCTTGTGTTTTAAAGACTTTTTATTTCACAGTAAGGATGAACAGACCAATATTTGTGTATATATGTAAATATTTCCTGACAGAATGTGTTGGTCATGTCACACAGAGCCTCTGGCTCAGGGACATTAACAGAGCAGCAGACAAAAGAAAAGAGACACATACTGAAGTTTGAGAGAATTATGACAAAGTGGAACATAATTACATTTTGTTCATATGTATTTGACAAATGCATATATGTTTTACATGTATGAATTCAATCACTACATTACAAACATTGTCACATCAGTGACTAAACAATCTCTGTCTACAGTATCCTGGCCTCACAGGAGTCTGATTGAAATATTTTAAGTGTGACAATGAGTTTGATAGATTTCTGAAACCAGGGGTAACAAAAGGCATAGATCAGTGGGTTCAGACAAGAGTTAAAATAGAATATCCAGGTCTCTATAGACACAGTTGCCCCAAAAAAGACAGGGTTGAAGCCTACGAGAGAAGAACAGAAATATGGAAAAAGGCACATCAGAAACACAACTACAACCACACCGAGAGTCCTGGCTGCTTTCATCTCAGATTTCTTAGTGACCACAGTCTCTGAACGTTGAATTGTGACTGTTGTAATATGAGACCGCATGGCACGAGCCTGAGACACAGCTACTACAAACACTCTTGTATACAAAATTATGATGACAGTGACAGGACCCACAAAGGTAAAAACAAGATCAAGAATCTCTGCAAGATTGTCAACAACAATGACACACTCTCCATAGCAGGAATTATACCTCCCTGGTTGGTGAAGGTTGTCCTTCAGTATGAAAGTGTTGTAAATAACAGAACAAACCCAACAAAGGCAAACACAGACTTTAACTCTTTTGATAGTGATTTTGTTGTGATAATGCAGAGGATCACAAATAGCAATGTATCGATCAACTGATATTAGCACCATGGTTCCTATTGGAGCTGAGGTAACAACAAAATCTAAAGCTCCATACATAGCACACATTTGATCACTCAGGATCCAGCAGCCATCTAAGAATAGAATCTGAAAAGACATGAGGAAGCCCACCAAGAAGTCTGAGACAGCCAGAGAGCAGAGAAGGAGGTTGGTAGGAGTGTGAAGCTGCCTGGATTGAAAGAGAAACATCACACAAGTTATTATTTGCACAGAAGAAGCAACAATTCCAGTACAATATTCAAGCACTGATGCAATGTGTGGATACTTGAAGTGGGAGATGGAGATGATGACCAGCAGGTTGAGAGTAGCAGTGAGCAGAGCGATGGATGACAGTAGGGCGTAAACAAACACAGTCTCAATGTGAGGACGTGTTTGCTTCCTGCAGGAGGAGTTGGGAAGTTGTGGAAAGCAGAGTTCAGTTTCTTCCAGGTTCTTCATCATTGAAGAAAAATGAATGAAAAAGATGCTGCTGAACTCTGGCAACTTTGTGACCAAACCTCTGAATCATTCAGCAGCTTTATCTCTTTTCTCCACATTGTCTACATGTCCGTCTCACATTACTGCAGCTGATTTTCCCCAATCAAATTAAAGTCCCTCCTCCTTATTGGTCTTAAAACAATTATTTTTATTGTGCACACCCTTACATCAGTTAACCAGTGACCAGTGATGACATGTATAGCCGCATGTCATCATTTAACCGCTGGTTGTCGAGGTGGTGTCCAGCCAACAATGTGGGCTTTATAGATAATTGGCAAAGCTTTTGGGGAAAACCTGGTCTGATTAGGAGAGACGGCATCCATCCCACTTTGGATGGAGCAGCTCTCTTATCTAGAAATCTGACAGATTTTATTAGACCTAAAACCTGACAACCCAGAGTTGAGACCAGGAGGCAGAGTTGCAGTCCTACACACTTCTCTGTGCTTCAGTTAGAGCGTCACCCATTCATAGATGTATAGAAACTGTGTCTGCTCCCCGACCACCCAAGTTTATTAAACCAAAAAGAGGAGTAATTCATAGCAACCTAATTAAGATTAACACAACTAACACAGTAGAATCAAATCATAAGGTTATTAAATGTGGATTATTAAACATAAGATCACTTCCATCCAAATCTTTATTAGTGAATGATTTGATAATTGATCATAACATTGACCTATTCTGTGTCACTGAAACTTGGCTGAAGCAGGAGGATTTTGTTAGTCTGAATGAATCAACTCCTCCAACTCATGTTAATGCTCACATTCCTCGAGGCACAGGCCGAGGAGGAGGAGTTGCAGCCATTTTTAACTCTAATCTAATGATTAATCCTAAACCGAAGACTAGATATAACTCATTTGAAAGTCTCACTCTCTCTCTCACATCCAAACTGGAAAATGCAAAAAACAGTTCTGGTAGTTACTGTGTATCGTCCACCTGGTCCTTATTCTGAATTTATAGCTGAATTTTCACAGTTTTTATCTGAGATAGTTCTCAGTACAGATAAAGTTATTATAGTGGGTGATTTTAACATTCATGTAGATGTTGATAACAACAGCCTCAGTTCTGCGTTTAAAATACTGTTAGATTCAATTGGCTTTTCTCAGCACATAAATAAACCTACTCACTGTTTCAACCACACCCTTGACCTTGTTCTTACCTATGGTGTTGATGTTAACAATTTAATAGTATTTCCTCATAATCCTCTTCTCTCTGACCATTTCTTAATAAGGTTTGAGTTCACTGTGTTAGATTACACAACTTCTGAGAAGCAGTTTCACTACAGTAGGTGTCTGTCTGACGATGTTGTGGCTAAATTCAAAGAACAGTTATCTATCCGAGTGCCATATATGAATACAGCAGAGGATGACTATCTTAAATTTACTGCTGCTCAGGTTGATCATGGTTTTGACAGTGTTGCATCTTGCCTACGTTCAACACTTGATGCTGTTGCCCCACTGAGAAAGAAGGTAGTGAATCAGAGGAGGAGAGTTCCTTGGTTTAACTCACAAACACAGGCTTTAAAGCAACAGTCACGGATTCTAGAGAGGAAGTGGCATTCAACCAAACAAGAAGAATTTTATGTAGCCTGGAGAGATAGTTTCACGGAATATAAGAGAGCCCTCAGAAAGGCCAGAGCCTCTTACTATTCTTCTTTAATTGAGGAAAACAAGAACAACCCCAGGTTCCTTTTCAGTACTGTAGCCAGGCTGACAGAAAGTCATAGCTCTGTGGAGCCGTCTATTCCAGTAAATCTCAGCAGCAATGACTTTATGAACTTTTTTACAAATAAAATTATTGTCATCAGAGATAAAATTAGTTACCTCCTTCCCACTTCTGGCACTGATATTTCACCCAGTGCAGTAGACTTGGAATCAGCATTAACAGCTGACTTTTATCTGGACAGTTTTTCTCCCATAGATCTGAACTGACTACAACTGTTTCTTCTTCCAGACCAACGACTTGTTTCTTAGACCCTGTTCCAACCAGGCTGTTTAAAGACGTCCTACCTTTAGTTGACATGTCCATCTTGCATCTGATAAATCTATCTTTAGTAAAAGGCTACGTACCACAGACTTTTAAAGCTGCAGTAATTAAACCATTACTTAAAAAAACCTACTCTGGACCCAGGTGATCTAGATAATTATAGACCTATATCAAATCTCCCTTTTATGTCCAAAATCCTGGAGAAAGTTGTTGCTGCTCAACTATGTGATTACTTACATGAGAATAGTCTTTATGAGGATTTCCAGTCAGGGTTTAGACTCACCATAGCACAGAAACAGCATTAGTGAAAGTTACCAATGACCTTCTTATGGCCTCTGACAATGGACTTGTCTCTATTCTTGTCTTGCTGGATCTTAGTGCTGCGTTTGACACAATTGATCATAACATTCTATTACATAGACTAGAACATGTTGTTGGGATTAGAGTCACTGCACTTTCTTGGTTTAAGTCGTATCTATCAGATAGATTCCATTTTGTTCATGTAAACAATGAGTCTTCCACATGTACTGCAGTTAGTCATGGAGTTCCCCAGGGTTCTGTGTTAGGACCAATCCTCTTTATCTTATACATGCTTCCCTTAGGAAACATCATCAGGAAGCACAATATAAACTTCCATTGTTATGCGGACGATACCCAGCTGTACTTATCTATGAAACCAGATGAAACTAACCAGGTCATCAAACTTCAGGATTGTCTTAAAGACATAAAGACCTGGATGACTCAGAATTTCTTACTTTTAAACTCAGACAAAACCGAAGTCATCATACTTGGCCCTGAACATCTAAGAACATCATTTTCAGATCACATAGCTAATCTGGATGGCATCACTTTGGCCTCCAATTCTACTGTGAGGAACCATGGAGTAATCTTTGATCAGGACATATCCTTTGTATCTCATTTTAGACAAGTCTCTAGAACAGCTTTTTTCCACCTACGTAATATTGCAAAAATCAGAGGCCTCCTGTCTAGAAAGGATGCTGAAAAGTTAATTCATGCATTTGTTACCTCTAGACTGGACTACTGTAACTCTCTACTATCAGCGTGGTCCAGTAACTCCATCAAAACCCTTCAGCTAATCCAGAATGCTGCAGCACGGGTATTGACAGGAAGTAGGACCAGAGATCATATTTCTCCAGTATTAGCTGCTCTTCATTGGCTTCCGGTAAAATCTAGAATAGAATTCAAAATCCTCCTGCTTGCCTATAAAACCCTTAATGATGAGGCTCCATCATATCTTAAGGAACTCTTAGTTCCTTATTATCCTAATAGATCACTTCGATCGCAAACTGATGGTTTACTTGTGGTTCCTAGAGTCTCTAAGACCAGAATGGGAGGTAGAGTCTTCAGTTATCAGGCTCCTCTCTTATGGAACCAGCTCCCAGCTTGGGTCTGGGAGGCAGACACCGTTTCTACCTTTAAGGTTAGACTAAAAACTTTCCTTTATGATAAAGCCTATAGTTAAGTATGGTCCAGGCAGGACACGGGCCTGCCTGAACCATCCTTTAGTTAAGCTGCTATAGGATTAGACTGCTGGGGGACTCTGACAATACACTGCTCCTCTTCTCTCCGTCCCTCACTCCTCACGTCTCTTTCTCTCCCTCACACTTCATGTCCTGATATTTATATTTAAATATTACATATTTTTACCATCATCTGCTCTCTCTCTCAGTTGTGTCTCCCCCTACCCCTTTCTCTTTTACAGGAAGTTTTGACTCCAGAGCTGTTGGACTCCAATTCTTTGACGACATCATCACTTTCATCTTCATCATTATTATTATTATTATTGTAATATTAATTGTAATGATAATTTTACTTTAACAACTACTTGTAACCATCTACTCTCTACTGTCTCTTTCTGGTCTCCCACTTTTCTTCCTCACCCCTCCCTCGTCCTCCTCCTTCTCTTTCCTCTGTCTCTTCTCTTTTCCCTGTTTTCATTTCACTCCAACCGGTCGAGGCAGATCAGACCGTCCACTCTGAGTCTAGTTCTGCTGGAGGTTTCTTCCTGTTAAAAGGGAGTTTTTCCTCTCCATTGTTGCCAAGTGCTTGCTCATTGTGGAAATGTTGGGTTTCTCTATGTAAAGTGCCTTGAGATAAATGTTTTTATGACCTGGCGCTATATAAATAAAATAAATTGAATTGAATTGAATTGAATTAACTTTAATCTTTACAGTACAACAAACTACTAAAATGGTTGCTATCGAAGCCAAGTCTATATCAGGTCAAGGTATGTACAAAAGGAATGCATGGCTTAAAGCAGGAAAAGCCCCAAAAGTTAATCTCAACAACACCATTTCATGCCATCAACTGAAACACATGAATACATCATATACAGCTCTAAAGGTGCTGTAAATGTTACACTGTTGCTACATAACTATTATTACTCAGAAACAGCTGACTAAAAATGTAGAAAGTGGATGGTACTGGTAAGACTGATATATAAACAGCAGGTAATGCTGATGTTGGTTACATTCAGCTACTGAAATTAAATTAATGATGATTTCCTTTTTTTTCTGTTATGGACAGACCACTCAGACAGACTGTGCACCTCATCTCTATAGGCAAATTTTTCTCGTTTGAGATGAACCCCACCACAGTTGTATCGTCTGCAAACTATGATCATGTTTTAGTTTTATTTTTTCAGTTTTATTATTTATTATTTTATGTTTGTGAGGCAGAGACAAGCACTCATGAGAATACAGGGCTTAGAGGAGTGGACTGAGCACACAGCACCTGGTGCACCTGTGCTGAGGGTCAGGGTCACAAAGGTGTGGGGTCCAAGTCTCACCATGTGTGGGTGTTCACTGAGAAAGTCCAGTATCCACAGACACAGATGGCTTCTGAGGCCAAGGTCCAGCATTTTTGTGACCAGCTTGCCGGGTAAAATGGTATTGAAAGGTGTTTTAGTGCGGCATGGAGGACTGTGTTTATGACATCCTCTGTACATCTGTTAGCCCTCTACACATAATAGTGAGGGTTGAGAGAGTATGTGTGTGTGTGTGGGTGGGGGGTAGGGGGATGTTTTAAGGTGCCATATGACCAGTCATTCAAAACACTTTGAGACTATAGATGTAAGTGGGAGCAGTTCAAAGGTCAAAAATTGGCCTTTCCTCCCTGGTAACAGGCTGTGATTGAATGACATCCAAGCTAGTGCTTGAGGGAAAAAATGGTGGATAAGGCAGCTCTGTCTGCTCAATTCTACCTGTTGGGCAGAGATTCATTACGTTGGAGGGTGGAGGTGGGTGTTCACATATCCCCGTCTGTGATGTAGATGATGGGGAGAAATCTAAACAGACTGTTTAAGCACACAGTTTCTAACACTGGTGAATTTACTATTTAAACTTTTTTATTATTATTTATTTATTTCATTTTTTTTTTTTTTTTTATCAAACTCACAATGTATGTGTAGAGGCAGTATAGGCAAATAAACACATTCAAAAACCATCAAAAGTGATTTTTTTTTTCACAGTATGGGACCTTTAAATATGTTTTTAGAGAGGTTATAATTATTGATCAATATGGTACATTGAGAGACATTTAAAATGTCATTACAGCTGCAGAAAAATTATAAGAAAATATTCAAACATAACTGATGATATGTTTGTCAAGCTAAACTGTGAGAAATATAAACTCTGACTGTGTATTAATAGCTCATTTAAGAAGTGTTTTCAGTGGATAGTGATAATGAAGAAACTATATATATATATATATATATATATATATATATACACTTAGGTAGATTCTTGTTTGTTTATGTGAGCAATGACTCTTCCATGCATGGCAGTCATTACTCTGATGTTACAGACCATGGACAATCACCTGAAATATATCTTCATATGACAAGTTGTATTTGATGATAAATACTGTACAATAACATACATTTAAAATGCCCTCAAAGCTGCCGAAAACAACATGCGAGAATGTTTTAATATAAGTCATCATATATTTGTTCACTGCTTTCAGAGGCAAAATAAGGTGAAATATGAGCTGCTGCTTGTGTTTTAAAGACTTTTTATTTCACAGTAAGGATGGACAGACCAATATTTGTGTATATATGTAAATATTTCCTGACAGAATGTGTTGGTCATGTCACACAGAGCCTCTGGCTCAGGGACATTAACAGAGCAGCAGACAAAAGAAAAGAGACACATACTGAAGTTTGAGAGAATTATGACAAAGTGGAACATAATTACATTTTGTTCATATGTATTTGACAATTGCATATATGTTTTACATGTATGAATTCAATCACTACATTATAAACATTGTCACATCAGTGACTAAACAATCTCTGTCTACAGTATCCTGGCCTCGCAGGAGTCTGATTGAAATATTTTAAGTGTGACAATGAGTTTGATAGATTTCTGAAACCAGGGGTAACAAAAGGCATAGATCAGTGGGTTCAGACAAGAGTTAAAATAGAATATCCAGGTCTCTATAGACGCAGTCACCCCAAAAAAGACAGGGTTGAAGCCTACGAGAGAAGAACAGAAATATGGAAAAAGGCACATCAGAAACACAACTACAACCACACCGAGAGTCCTGGCTGCTTTCATCTCAGATTTCTTAGTGACCACAGTCTCTGAACGTTGAATTGTGACTGTTGTAATATGAGACCGCATGGCACGAGCCTGAGACACAGCTACTACAAATACTCTTGTATACAAAATTATGATGACAGTGACAGGACCCACAAAGGTAAAAACAAGATCAAGAGTCTCTGCAAGATTGTCAACAACAATGATACACTCTCCATAGCAGGAATTATACCTCCCTGGTTGGTGAAGGTTGTCCTTCAGTATGAGAGTGTTGTAAATAACAGAACAAACCCAACAAAGGCAAACACAAACTTTAACTCTTTTGATAGTGATTTTGTTATGGTAATGCAGAGGATCACAAATAGCAAAGTATCGATCAACTGATATTAGCACCATGGTTCCTATTGGAGCTGAGGTAACAACAAAATCTAAAGCTCCATACATAGCACACATTTGATCACTCAGGATCCAGCAGCCATCTAAGAATAGAATCTGAAAAGACATGAGGAAGCCCACCAAGAAGTCTGAGACAGCCAGAGAGCAGAGAAGGAGGTTGGTAGGAGTGTGAAGCTGCCTGGATTGAAAGAGAAACATCACACAAGTTATTATTTGGAAAAAAGAAGCAACAATTCCAGTACAATATTCAAGCACTGATGCAATGTGTGGATACTTGAAGTGGGAGATGGAGATGATGACCAGCAGGTTGAGAGTAGCAGTGAGCAGAGCGATGGATGACAGTAGGGCGTAAACAAACACAGTCTCAATGTGAGGACGTGTTTGCTTCCTGCAGGAGGAGTTGGGAAGTTGTGGAAAGCAGAGTTCAGTTTCTTCCAGGGTCTTCATCACTGAAGGAAAATGGATGAAAACAGAAGTTGCTGAACTCTGGCAACTTTGTGACCAAACCTCTGAATCATTCAGCAGCTTTATCTCTTTTCTCCACATTGTCTACATGTCCGTCTCACATTACTGCAGCCGATTTTCCCCAATCAAATTAAAGTCCCTCCTCCTTATTGGTCTTGAAACAATTATTTTTATTGTGCACACCCTTACATCAGTTAACTTTAATCTTTACAGTACAACAAACTACTAAAATGGTTGCTATTGAAGCCAAGTCTATATCAGGTCAAGGTATGTACAAAAGGAATGCATGGCTTAAAGCAGGAAAAGCCCCAACAACACCATTTCATGCCATCAACTGAAACACGTGAATACATCATATACAGCTCTAAAGGTGCTGTAAATGTTACACTGTTGCTACATAACTATTATTACTCAGAAACAGCTGACTAAAAAAATGTGTAAAGTGGATGGTACTGGTAAGACTGATATATAAACAGCAGGTAATGCTGATGTTGGTTAAATTTAGCTACTGAAATTAAATTAATGATGATATCTTTTTTTTTTTTTCTGTTATGGACAGACCACTCAGACAGACTGTGCACCTCATCTCTACAGGCAACTTTTTTCCCGTTTGAGATGAACCCCACCACAGTTGTATCGTCTGCAAACTATGATCATGTTTCAGTTTTATTTTTTCAGTTTTATTATTTATTATTTTATGTTTGTGAGGCAGAGACAAGCACTCATGAGAATACAGGGCTTAGAGGAGTGGACTGAGCACACAGCACCTGGTGCACCTGTGCTGAGGGTCAGGGTCACAAAGGTGTGGGGTCCAAGTCTCACCATGTGTGGGTGTTCACTGAGAAAGTCCAGTATCCACAGACACAGATGGCTTCTGAGGCCAAGGTCCAGCATTTTTGTGACCAGCTTGCCGGGTAAAATGGTATTGAAAGCCGAACTGTAATCCACAAAAATTATCTTGACAGATGACTCCTTCTCTTTAAGGTGTTTTAGTGCGGCATGGAGGACTGTGTTTATGACATCCTCTGTACATCTGTTAGCCCTCTACACATAATAGTGAGGGTTAAGAGAGTATGTGTGTGTGTGTGGGTGGGGGGTAGGGGGATGTTTTAAGGTGCCATATGACCAGTCATTAAAAACACTTTGAGACTATAGATGTAAGTGGGAGCAGTTCAAAGGTCAAAAATTGGCCTTTCCTCCCTGGTAACAGGCTGTGATTGAATGACATCCAAGCTAGTGCTTGAGGGAAAAAATGGTGGATAAGGCAGCTCTGTCTGCTCAATTCTACCTGTTGGGCAGAGATTCATTACGTTGGAGGGTGGAGGTGGGTGTTCACATATCCCCGTCTGTGATGTAGATGATGGGGAGAAATCTAAACAGACTGTTTAAGCACACAGTTTCTAACACTGGTGAATTTACTATTTAAACTTTTTTTTATTATTTATTTATTTCATTTTTTTTTTTATCAAACTCACAATGTATGTGTAGAGGCAGTATAGGCAAATAAACACATTCAAAAACCATCAAAAGTGATTTTTTTTTCACAGTATGGGACCTTTAAATATGTTTTTAGAGAGGTTATAATTATTGATCAATATGGTACATTGAGAGACATTTAAAATGTCATTACAGCTGCAGAAAAAATATAAGAAAATATTCAAACATAACTGATGATATGTTTGTTCACTGCTTTCAAAAGCTAAACTGTGAGAAATATAAACTCTGACTGTGTATTAATAGCTCATTTAAGAAGTGTTTTCAGTGGATAGTGATAATGAAGAAACTATATATATATATATATATATATATATATATATATATATATATATATATATATATATATATATATATATGTATATATATACACTTAGGTAGATTCTTGTTTGTTTATGTGA
Source organism: Polydactylus sextarius (assembly GCA_016801845.1). NCBI lineage: Eukaryota > Metazoa > Chordata > Actinopteri > Polynemidae > Polydactylus > Polydactylus sextarius. The sequence continues at coordinate 2,407,330 of CM028912.1, read as the reverse complement.
GCAATGACTCTTCCATGCATGGCAGTCATTACTCTGATGTTACAGACCATGGACAATCACCTGAAATATATCTTCATATGACAAGTTGTATTTGATGATAAATACTGTACAATAACATACATTTAAAATGCCCTCAAAGCTGCCGAAAACAACATGCGAGAATGTTTTAATATAAGTCATCATATATTTGTTCACTGCTTTCAGAGGCAAAATAAGGTGAAATATGAGCTGCTGCTTGTGTTTTAAAGACTTTTTATTTCACAGTAAGGATGAACAGACCAATATTTGTGTATATATGTAAATATTTCCTGACAGAATGTGTTGGTCATGTCACACAGAGCCTCTGGCTCAGGGACATTAACAGAGCAGCAGACAAAAGAAAAGAGACACATACTGAAGTTACTGTACATGACACTGGTTTGAGAGAATTATGACAAAGTGGAACATAATTACATTTTGTTCATATGTATTTGACAAATGCATATATGTTTTACATGTATGAATTCAATCACTATATTACAAACATTGTCACATCAGTGAATAAACAATCTCTGTCTACAGTATCCTGGCCTCACAGGAGTCTGATTGAAATATTTTAAGTGTGACAATGAGTTTGATAGATTTCTGAAACCAGGGGTAACAAAAGGCATAGATCAGTGGGTTCAGACAAGAGTTAAAATAGAATATCCAGGTCTCTATAGACACGGTCGCCCCAACAAAGACAGTGTTTAAGCCTGCGAGAGAAGAACAGAAATATGGAAAAAGGCACATCAGAAACACAACTACAACCACACCGAGAGTCCTGGCTGCTTTCATCTCAGATTTCTTAGTGACCACAGTCTCTGAACGTTGAATTGTGACTGTTGTAATATGAGACCGCATGGCACGAGCCTGAGACACAGCTACTACAAATACTCTTGTATACAAAATTATGATGACAGTGACAGGACCCACAAAGGTAAAAACAAGATCAAGAGTCTCTGAGAGATTGTCAACAACAATGACACACTCTCCATAGCAGGAATTATACCTGCCTGGTTGGTGAAGGTTGTCCTTCAGTATGAGAGTGTTGTAAATAACAGAACAAACCCAACAAAGGCAAACACAAACTTTAACTCTTTTGATAGTGATTTTGTTATGGTAATGCAGAGGATCACAAATAGCAAAGTATCGATCAACTGATATTAGCACCATGGTTCCTATTGGAGCTGAGGTAACAACAAAATCTAAAGCTCCATACATAGCACACATTTGATCACTCAGGATCCAGCAGCCGTCTAAGAATAGAATCTGAAAGGACATGAGGAAGCCCACCAAGAAGTCTGAGACAGCCAGAGAGCAGAGAAGGAGGTTGGTAGGAGTGTGAAGCTGCCTGGATTGAAAGAGAAACATCACACAAGTTATTATTTGGAAAAAAGAAGCAACAATTCCAGTACAATATTCAAGCACTGATGCAATGTGTGGATACTTGAAGTGGGAGATGGAGATGATGACCAGCAGGTTGAGAGTAGCAGTGAGCAGAGCGATGGATGACAGTAGGGTGTAAACAAACACAGTCTCAATGTGAGGACGTGTTTGCTTCCTGCAGGAGGAGTTGGGAAGTTGTGGAAAGCAGAGTTCAGTTTCTTCCAGGGTCTTCATCACTGAAGGAAAATGGATGAAAACAGAAGGTGCTGAACTCTGGCAACTTTGTGACCAAACCTCTGAATCATTCAGCAGCTTTATCTCTTTTCTACACATTGTCTACATGTCCGTCTTGCACTGGTGCAGCCATTTTTTCTACCAATTAAATTGAAGTTCCTCCTCTTCATTTGTTTGAAGTAATTATTGTCATTGTGCACCCCTTTCCAAAAATTAATTTTAATCATTACAGTGCACCAAATTAGTGAGGTGTTAGTAAAATAGTGTCAAACAAAGTGCAAGAGGAATGCATGGTTTAAAGTCTGAAATCCTCAAATGTTGATCTCAGTAACATCACTTTCATGCCATCAACTAAAATACGTGAATACAATACTATAATACAGCTCCACTGAGGCCCTAAAGGTACTGTATAAAAGTTTTGCCTGTTGCGACATAGAGAATGTAAGTCCATGGCTGTCGCCAGCCAGTGCCCCAAGATACGATTGGATTATAACCTGTTCTCTAGTGAAATTAATCTTTTCGAACACCCGGTCCGTGGCCAGGAGGCCAGGTGGCTTCTGGGCCTCAGGCAGTGTGCTCAGCCCGTGGCTCAGTTTGCCATCTCCTTCTGCATCCTGCCAGCAGAATGCAGCTGGGATGATGGTGCACTCTGCGCTGTTTTTCGCCGGAGCCTTAATGAAGATCTGAGAGATGAGTCAGCTCTTAGGGCTAGCAATTAGCATAGATAACTGGCTGAGGGAAAGGCACAGAGAAAGGGCAGACGTGGCCAGGCCATGGTGTCTCACCTCTGCCACTATGCACCACCCGCTGGGGGAGTTCCTGTTTACTGCCTCACTGTCTACGGAGTTGGAGATACCCACACGCTTTCCTGAGCTGTCCACCCAGGAGGAGCCCATGCAGACACACTCGCCTGACTCCGAGAAGGCCAGTGATTCTACTGTAGCGCTGAGAGACACGTGACCTGCTGATCCAGTACATGTTCTGCCTTCATAGCATTACAGAAGACATTGTGTCCGACAGGGGCCTGCAATTTTCCTCCTAGGTGGGGAAGGCCTTCTGCCAGGCGTTGGAGCCGCTTGTAGCCTCACATCTGGTTACCATCCTCAGGCCAACGGCCAGACAGAGCAGGCTAACCAGGATGTGGAGGCTTCCCTGCGCTGAATGGTTTCTCATGGCCTCCTGGTCCACCCACCTGCCTTAGGTGGAGTACACCCACAACTCCTTGATCAGCTCCGCCACAGGCCTATCCCCCTTCATGGTCACTCATGGCTTCCAACCCCTGCTGTTTCCTAAAAAGGAGATAGAGGTGGCAGTGCCCTCGGTTCAGGCCCAGTTCCATCAGGCCAGGCGAGTCTGGTGGGAGGCCTGGGTCACTCTGGACTGCACCGCCGAAAGGAACGGTCAACTGGTTGACAGACACCGCAGACCTGCCCTGGAGTATCGTGTGGGGCAGCAGGTCTGATTATCTGCCCGTGATCTTCCCCTCCAGTTCGACTCCTGAAAGATGGCTCTGCGGTACATTGGCCCGTACCCCATCAAACGAATTGTAAATCCCAGTGCCATCCGCCAGACACTACCAGCAGCTCTGAGGGTCCACCCCGTGTTCCATGTCCTCGTAACAGTTTTGGTTCATTTTAATGGGGAAAATGAATTTGACATATGAGTAATTTGAGTTACAAGCTCTGTCATGGAACAAATTAAACTCGTAAGTCAAGGCACCACTGTATAAGCAGCAAGTAAAGCTAATGTTAGTTACACAGTCATATTACAATTGGCTCCTTTACCAAAATAAAGGCTCCTAATAATATCAATCACAAGATTCTATTATATGTTATTGGGGAGAACTACTTCTGAACTCAGACAAAAGTGAAGTTATCTTACTTGGCCCGAAGCATCTCAGGACATTACGAACATTTTCATTTTTATCGTTTTTGTCAAAAAGACTCACTAAGCTCCTTATTAGGGCACCAAGGTAGCTTGCTATTTTAAACCAATAAAACAGCTCAAAGGAGCTGCACACTTCCTTTCTAGTATAACAAGAGTTCTGACATTTAAAACGAGGCATTGAGAACTTTGTAAGTGTACACACCATTTATGAAAACGACTTTTTTACAGGTAAGACCTAGTGGTAGTTACCAGTCACCACCATTTTGAAAGTCCTACAAGTCAACTGAGGAACACAAACCAATGAGCAGAATCGGAGGAGAGTCAGTACAAATTAATTTATTCCCTTGTAGACAATGACCAGATGTTGTCACTGACAGATGAAATCCATACATTTGCACAGGATTAATTTGTATTATATCTTTTTTTGTTTTGTTACCAAAATGTGATCCAAACAGTATCTGCAACACTCCCAGTCCCAAGTAATGATTAACAAGAGTTGGACCCATAACGTCCACAATCAAATATACAGACTCACCCAGTTCAGTTAAGCTAAAATCAAAAAAATTTATTTAAATTATGTTACTCAGAATCAATACACAATATGTAAAAAAGATAAATGTTTCACAACATGGTATAATGTAGTTGTAAGCACATACAAGTTGTTAACAACAACTAAGATCAGCATTTGCATTGATGTTACTTTAGAAACAGATAATGAATAATAACCTGAAATATATCTTCGTAGGAGAAGTTATATTTATCAATGATCAATACTGTACATTAAGAGACTTTTTTTTATCTGCCCTTACAGCTGCCAAAAACAAAAAGAGAGCATATTTAAATATAAGTCCTCATAAGTTTGTTCGCTGCTCACAAACACTAAATAAGGTGAAATGTAAGTTGCTGTGTATTAAAAGTTTATTTGAATGACTTGAGATGAGATGATGATGGGACCAAATATATATTTGTATGTATCTGAAAATATTTCCTGACACAATGTGTCGGCCATATCATAAAGAGATTCTGGCTCAGGAACATTAACAGAGCACCAGCACAAGGCAGAGAAATTTGACAAATTTTGTATATATAATTTTTGACAAATGCATGTATGTTTTTACATTTACAAATTCAGTCACATCATCACAAACTTTGAGATGAGACACACTGACTAAACAGTCTCTGTCTACAGTATCCTGGCCTCGCAGGAGTCTGCTTGAAATATCTTAAATGTGACAATGAGTTTGATAGATTTCAGAAACCAGGGGTAACAAAAGGCATAGATCAGTGGGTTCAGACAAGAGTTAAAATAGAATATCCAGGTCTCTATAGGCACAGTTGTTGTAACAAAAACGGAGTCTAAGCCTACGAGTGAAGAACAGAAATATGGACAAAGGCACGTCAGAAACACAACTACAACCACACCGAGAGTCCTGGCTGCTTTCATCTCAGATTTCTTAGTGACCACAGTCTCTGAACGTTGAATTGTGACTGTTGTAATATGAGACCGCATGGCACGAGCCTGAGACACAGCTACTACAAATACTCTTGTATACAAAATTATGATGACAGTGACAGGACCCACAAAGGTCCAAATAACATCAAGAGTTCCTGCGAGATTGTCAACAACAATGACACACTCTCCATAGCAGGAATTATACCTGCCTGGTTGCTGAAAGTTATCCTTCAGTATGAGAGTGTTGTAAATAACAGAACAAACCCAACAAAGACAAACACAAACTTTAACTCGTCTGGTAGTAATTTTGTTGTGGTAATGCAGAGGGTCACAAATAGCAATGTATCGATCGATGGATATTAGTACCATGGTTCCTACTGAAGATGAGGTAACAACAAAGTCTAAGGCACCGTACAGAACACACATGTGGTCACTGAGGAACCAGCAGCCAGTGGAGATTATAGTCAGAAAGGCCATCAGGAAACTCACGAAGAAGTCTGAGACAGCCAGAGAGCAGAGGAGGAGGTTGGTGGGAGTGTGAAGCTGCCTGGATTAAAGAAGGAACATCTTATGTATTAGGGGAACACATAGGAACAAATACTAGCAATAGCAGCAATTCCAGTATAATGTTTAGCAGATATCAACAAATCATCAGATCTTTGTCATGACTATTAATTTCTGAACATGATGCATTTTCAAATAAGGATGAAACGTGGATACTTGAAGTGGGAGATGGAGATGATGACCAGCAGGTTGAGAGTAGCAGTGAGCAGAGCGATAGATGACAGCAGCACGTAAATAAATACAGTTTCTGCATGAGGACGCGTTTGTCTCCTGCACGAGGAGTTGAAGAATTGTGGAAAGCAGAGTTCAGTTTCTTCCAGATTCTCCATTGTCCGAATAAAACAAAGGCTCAGAACAGAGTCTGCTGAACTCTGGCAGCTTTGTGACCAAACCTCTGTATCACACTGCAGTTTTATCTCTTTTCTCTGCATCGTCTACATTTCCCTCTTGCACAGTTACTGCCATTTTTCTTCCTATCATATTAAAGTCCCTCCTCTTTATTCTTGTGTAGTCATTATTTTCATTGTGTACTCCCTACCATCAGGGACATTTAATCTTATTTAATCTTTTATCTTCACTCTTTTAGGGAAGTGTCAGCAAAAATGAGGACAGGCCCCAAACATTGTCCTCAATACTATCGTCAACTAAAATACATGTATATGTCACAACAATACAACTGCACTGACGCATTAAAGGTGCTGTATGTACATTTTTTCCTGTTGCTGCATAGCTAACATTAGCTTTGATAGCTCCAGTATATCTGAAACATTGTTGAGTACAGCTCAAATTGTGTTTTGTTGCTCACCAAGTACTTTTCACCAGTTCAGTTAAATCCATCAGTAATAAATGAAAGAAATATAACACGTGTAAATCTACGTGGAGCAGGTTATTCTCACTAACTCAGTGACTGTGTGAGACGCCAAGACAATGACCACTCTGAAGTGATGGCGTTGAAAAGATGTTGACGTCAGTGATTATTTAACCATGTACAAACATTCCTTTTCTCCTACTGGCATGTAGCAAACATGGCTGTTTTGCACCATTTAAATCACACTTCTCATGTACAATGTTAAGATTGGTGTATTTCTGCACTTGCATAGTTTCTTTGTTTGATCTGTCCTTCCTGATACATGCTGTACAGTTCAAAAAGGAATGTTAATCCTCCTACAAAAGTAACAAAATGTACCCATGAAAATTTCATTGTTATTGAACTTGAATAGAATTTGAAGTTCATGTGTGTTTGTTTGTGTACGTGCATGCTTTTGCCTGCAGGGACGTCTGTGCATGATGTGATGTAACGCTCTAAAGCGTGTGACTGAGCTCTTCCATCAGAGGTAAAAGCATATGTGACAACACTTACAATGAGGCTGTCAATGTCCGTGCAGCCCTGTTACATTCCAGACGAGAGCTCTTTTTATTTTGGTCATTTGAGCTTTAAATATTTTCCTTTTGTCTTTCATAGTTTCACACACACACACACACACACACACACACAAAGTACAAACACAGCACAGACTCCTCTCTATACTGTATTACTAAAGCTGGTTGTTGTAAAGTTTGTTTCATGATAGGTTGTTCATGATGATTGACATGTATGATAACTTGCTAAAAAAAAGTGTTTGTGTACCATTAGAACTGATAATTTCATTTCAATAAAGAGACATTGATAGTTTGACCTGACATTCTGATTGTAATCACAGTCTGCATCAGTAGCTCTCAGTTAATTATAGTGTATGTAGACAGGAATGTTTTGAGTGACAGAAGATGAAAGGCCACAAAAAAAAACATATGAGAGTTTCTTCACTGCTCCTAGAGCATTAACACGTAAATAGACAAAGAGGTGAACAAAGAGAATGACACAGACAGACGAAGGCAGATGAGTCAGATTAGGAGCTAAAGCGTCCAGAGAAACTTCGCTTGCTGCTCGACAATTCAACGACACGGTGAGGAAACATACAAACATTATCACTTTATTTTCTTTTTCAAATGCTTTTAAACCAAAATACTGACAATAAAAATACATTTTAGGTTATTTTCTGTTGTTAAAATACTAAATATAACACAAAATATATCAAAAAGAACAAGTGAATAAGATTATTTTATTTTTGCCTCATAAATATCCAGACAATTTGCAGGCATGTTATACTTGAATAACAATTTTATAAAACATTAGAGGTAACAAAGTGACATTTAAAGTCATATTTTAAAAAATGAAATCAGAACTAATGATTTGCTCAAGTCAAACAAATTCAACATAGCAACTATGGGAACTATCAGACTATCGGAACTTTTTTTCGGTTACTACCCACTAAAAAGTAATTTGGGACTTTATTATAAGCTAAATTGCATCATGACTCAAATAAATGCATTGTTGTAGGACACAGCTAAAAAAATATGTACTTAAATCAGCTGCTTTCTTTTTATTGTTAAAGGTTTACAAAATAAAATAACCAATAAAATAATCAACAGAACAACAGCCACATCAGTTCAATATCTATCAATATCTTTCTTAATTTCCTAATTTCTAAAATCTTTTGATTGAAATTCATTTGTTTATTAAATTCTAATGCTTTGCATTTCATTTTCTAAATATCTTTCTTTTTCTGGTCGCCCTCTACAGACCCTCTTTTGGTTTCAGTCAAACATAAATACTATAAATGATATGCAGTGCACCTTCATGTCTCCATACACCGTGATTTCGGTCCATGACTCCTAACCATAATCAAACTTAATCGTAATCAAACCAGACCTAAATGATGAGAAATGTCCTGAAAGTGATGTGCTAGCATCTGAATAGATCACGTTGATCATGATGTTCAGATGAAAGGTTGTTGCACGGCTCGTTCACTTGGGACTCACTGATTTCGTAATTTGGGATTTAATCATTATCAGTTAAATTACATCATGACTCAATTAAATGCATTGTTGTGGGATTAAAAACAAAAATGATGTAATTTTATCGAACTTTTTTCATTTGCAAACATAATGGTTAACAAGTTGAAGTAACAACAGTTAATTCCTGCAACTCGTTGTCGACTTGTTGAGATCACGTTGATCACATTGTGCAGGTGAAAGGTTGTTGCATGGCTTGTTGATGGCCAGTACATCTGGATTTTCAACCAATTTGACACAAAAATGTTGTTTGAAGCTGTGATAAAGACACTGCTTTAGAATGACAAGAAAAATGCATAACGCAAAACAATTAACCTGTCAGGTAAAAATTCATCCATGCTTGTTGTGCAAACCATTTATCCTCAAGGTCAAAAACACAGGTGGGAAAGAGGAGGAAGATAAAATGCAAAGAAAACACCATCATCACATATCTCACATTACAAACATGTAGACCATTCAGTCTATTGCTTGATTTTCTGAGAAAGAAAAGTTTCAGTTTGACTTTAAAGGTGGATTTATCCTTTTTGCATTTCAGGTCACGGTCAGTGGGGCCACTAAAATGTTCCACTTCGTAAAATACCTGGCTGTGCTCAGCCTCCTGACAGGTGAGATGTATTCACAGTTCAAACACTTTGCAAAACTGCTCACATTTATCTTAATATCTATTTAGCAAGGCGATTGGTCTCTGATCAGAACCAAATAAAAGAATGACTTATTTTACTTCTTCTTCGGCCTATTAAAGGGCTTACATTTAGAAAGAGACACTAATTCACTCTTACATTCACTTCTATGGGTAATTTAGAGCCACAGATTCACTTAACCTGCATGTCTTTGAACATACCTGTATGAGGAAGCTGGAGTACCCTGAGAAAGCCTTTGCATGCCTATGAGGAACATGTAAACTCCACATTGGTTCCTTAAGGCCTCAGAGATTTCGGAGTTTGTGGGTCTTTTCATTCTAAACTGGCTCCTTTGTAAAGAAAAGAACCAGTTGAGGTAGTTCAGGCATCTGATCAGGATGCCTCCAGGACACCTCCTGGTTGAGGTTTTTTTCAGGCATTTTGAACTAGCAGGAGACCTGGTAAAGTTCTGAAAATGTTTATACTGACAGGTCAACTATCATCCCCTCAGGACTCAGATCCAGTTCATACTCCCTTGGTCTAGGTTTATTGGAAAAAAAACACAGTGCATTGTAGCTGCTTACAAAGCATTTGTCTTCATATCTTCAGGTCCTGCTGCAACACTCCAAAGTTTCTATAGCTCTGGTGAGATGAGCATCACCTCGTGTCCTATCACCTACTTTGGGAAGACGTATGAGAAACTATATGTGAGTAAAGCACAAAACAGCATATGACATACGTCAAAATTGTCAGGCTCTGGTAAAATCATGGGCAGAATAAGAAGAGCTTACTGATTTTGGAATATGAATCTACATTTTAAAGACACAGTTTATCATGAGGTACAGAATGAATATTAATGAATGCAATTAATGTATGGAGCATCAGTGGGTAATGTTCAAAAAGCATTAACTCTAGGATTGAAGTATCAGTCTCTATAGTGATAAAAAACAAAATAAAACCAAATATGGTTGTTTGTGTCTCCTGCTTTTGAATAGGTGGCCTTCAATGAAAGCAGGTTTGCATTGTGCTTCAATGGCGTCTACAGACCTGGAATCAAAAACGACTGTATCCTGATGTCTGGAGGAACAGCTGACAGAGGCAACCTGACTGTACTTTCAAAAGAAATACCCACTGGATCTGGTGTCCACAAACTCCTGCCAAACATCAGGCATGCTGGGAGATGTGTCAATGTCATACCACTGAGGGACAGTCAGTATTCTGAGGTGAGTTTCTTCAGTTTTATTTCTATGATTTGAGTAACCATCAATATGTCTAAGAAATTTCTTCAAATTTGGTATAAATATTCACTTGGATTGAAGCATAAACTGTTGAGAGATCAGAAATCATTCTGACGACACAAAACCTATTTTTGGCTATTCACATCCAAATTAATTAATTAGTAAAAAAATTATTGAAATAATACCAGTGATAAGACAAAATTGTTTAAATCATTTTCTTTTCTGATGTCTTTATATTCTGTTGTCAGATTGAACAAGTTGAACTTGGAAACTTTGGGAGTCAAGCAATCCTGGGAATCAAGACTTTATCCGGATATACACATGTTGATGTGGTAAGTATCACAGTCAAAATGTTATGATTGACAGCAGGAAATGAAACATCAGAGGAATATCTCAACCAAATCCATTGATCATCAATAAGAAGAATGTTATTTCAACTATCTATATATCTTTCAGTCTGTCATATCACCCCAACACTCCAAAGACCTTACATTTTCCTTCACATATAATGGTCAATATTTCCTTTTTTATTATTATCATATAATATTAAACTTCAAGATGGATATGGAGTAAAAAAAAAGTACAGAAATTCAGTATTTTCTCTAAAATCTTAAATCATTATTTATGGGATCAAAATATTTACGGGACCTGGTGGTGTGCAGTTACTATATATATATATATATATATATATATATATATATAAAACATTCTTCTCTTTTTTTTCAGGTGGCAGATGCACAAGTTGATGGCCTCTTAGTTTCTAGACAGACATTCCAGAAGAATGAAACAAATACTGGCATCATCACAGATGTGAGTGGATGCCGGCTCGCAGGTTGGTAAAACTACGCTCTTGTTAAAATGCGGTGATGCTTTTAAAAAAAGTAATACATCCTAACATCCTAAATTGATGTTATTAGATTACAGTTTATTAACTCTGATGAAAATAGATAACAAGTAAACTTTTCCTAACTCCTAGGTGGTGTTTACCCAACAAATACGACGGTGAAAGACCCAAAAACCTGCTCTACTATAACCTGCGATGTGAATGGAATTGCTACTGCTGTCAGGGACTGTGGTCCAATGGAGCATTGCCGAGGCGATGGCAGGTAAACATTTGAGGAAATGATACAAAGAAAAATACAAAAACTATCGTCAACCTTACTTAAATGGAGGTTTATTTAGTTGTAGGTGACATAATGATTGTGAGCTTGATATGTAATATTAATTATGTTTATTAATTTTGTATCTGTCATCATCTCCACTAGATGTGTCTCAAACACCATCTGCACTGTGACTGGCTCCACAGTTGTCACTTTTGGTGGAAAAGTTCGCTCTGTCCCTGATCGCTGTGGCTACGCCCTGATGAGGTCCTCATCAATCCCAGGCCTCCAGGTGCTGGGGGTTTTCAAGGAAAGACGCCGTAAAGATGTTAGCTTTTTGGACCGTGTGGTACTGAAGCTGGATCAGCCTAGTGCTCAGATCTCCCTGGAACAAGGTGGCAGAGTTCGGGTAAGTTACCGAACTGGTAAGGATAGATTAAATTATCTTATAATTGTATCTAACATGAACTATTGGCCACACTGCTCCCATTATCATAGACATGAATCTCTGTGTATATCTGTATGTGCAACTTTGAGCAACAATGAGCCTTACGGTGTTTGTGGGGCCTGTACATTTTAATCATTCTGTGGGGTTTGTTACCACTGCATGCGGTCACTGACAAAAAAAAAAAAAAAAAAAAAAAAAGTAGGGAAGGAGTAGGAAGTTTTAGATTTTTTTTTTACAATCACAATGCATATATCTATAAAGATTCTATAACAGCCTATATGTCTCCCACACCCTTGTAACATGTATGAAAACTGAACAACAGGGCCACATAACTTAATTTACAACAGCAAATAACTGTAATTCTTATATTCAGCCACTAGAGGGCAGATCATAGCACTTTACATTTGAGGCCAAAAACACTTTGGTGCCAAAAGTCTGGTTGATATCTGCCTGCACTGACTCCATGACAGAGACATTTTATAATGTTTAAAAGATTATACAATGTAATTATAAGCAACAGCAGCCATAATGAATGAAATCACTCTGTCTCCCCTCTACTTTGCTCCTCCGCTGCGGTGAAGCTCAATGACCAAGACCTGATGCTCAGTGCCAGGGCTCAGGTGGTTCACGGTGTGACGCTCTCTAAAGACCATGCAGGACTGATGGCTAAAACATCACTCTCCAACCACACAGTTTCTGTCGTCTTTGATGGTTCCACTGCACTGATCCGTGTGACAGGTACACACTATTCAAACACTTAAACACTAAATGCAACCACAGATACCAGATCCTTTAAAACTTTTTAAGTGATGTAATCATAGTTGTTCGTTATAGGTAACATGATATCGTAGGTATTTTCATAGACAATAAAAGCTTTCTCCACCCAGATGAGACATGAAAGTGGTGGTCTTTTAGACCCACGCAGATGTTTCTGGTTATTATGATTAGTTCTCGGTTCAGGTTGAATGTGGGCAGAGCCACACTGGGAACTGTGTGGTGTCAAATTCAACCAAACAATAAGGTGCAGCAAACCAAAGTGGGGCTTGGTCAGTTAAGTGTGCACAGATAGCGCTGTAAAGAAATCAAATGTGTAAATATGATTAAAATGATCAAGTATAAATGAAGATAATATCAGATATTTTATTTATTATATTTATTTGTAAGTATTTTTTGATCAATCAGTGGTAAAATATGCAAATAACAGCTGTCCATCCTCCTCTTGAAACTTAATCCACATATGTCATCTTGAAACTTCTACTGATGTCAGACTTTCTCTCCTGAAACCGTCCAGGGCCAAGTATACCCCTGCATGGTGTATGTGGTAATTCCAGCAGCCTGACTGTTGGCGGAGAGAAGGTCATCCAGCACAGTGAACCTGGGTAAGATGTCAGCAACCATGTCCCACAGATGACTACTGCGCATTTCTACAGTCCAGTCTTTTATCATGTTATATGCTTCCCCACAGCTGTGAGATACAGCATTCTGAGCCTGCTGACAATATGACCAACTGCAATGCTATCACCATATGGTAAAATCATACACCTTTCATGGGACTCGCAAAATCACACTCAATAATAGAGAATGTTTGTTTTATGGCCCATTTTCTTAATCAAGTCTTTTATCTTCTATTTCTTTCTTTGTATGGGACAGGTGTAATATGTTGAATCATGCTCCCTTCACTGATTGCCACATTGACCCACAGCCCTTCATAACTGCTTGCACGCAAACGTTGTGCCAATACCCTGCAGTGGATGGTCTCAAATGCCAGTTCCTGGAGGCCTACATCAAAACCTGCAAACACCACAGCAATGTCACTGTGGATGGATGGAAGTCACAGACCAACTGCTGTAATGTGGTCTTCAATACCTTATTTATTTTCCCTAGCTCTAAACACTATTTGAATTTCATCATGCATTTTAAGACATTTATTATCCATTCATATTTTCATTTCTATGTGTGAATTTACAGATCCTTCCCCTCAGAAACACTGTCAGGACATGTTCTGCAGTTCTCACGAGTTCTGTGGGTTGAAACACAAAGGCACGGAAACTCGTTGCCTTTGCCGAGCCCTGTTTGCCTCCATGTACAGACCAGAGGGCGCCTTTGGTGAGTCAGCTGCAATACAAAGCGAGTGTGGTGCAAGTTTGCACTTCACAAAGTAAGCTCAAAAGTTCAGTTTTACATGGACTAAAAATTAGTCATAGTTTGCAACCTCGAAATTTAAAGTTCACATTTGAAAATCCGGCTACCAGGGATTTTGTAGCTGTTGGCTCATAGACTTACCCCCTTTTTTTTTTGGATGATTTCTATGGATCATCATTCACCTACATACTTCAACTTAGTGTGTTGCCAAAAATCCTCAAGTGCCACCATAAAATGCATTTCTTCTTATTCTGATATGTTTGATGCATGGACTTAATGCTTTGTAATGTCTATTCAGGTGAGCCGACACTGTGCAAGGGGAAGTCTGCCTCATTAACTATGGCTAACTGTCTCTTGGAGGATGAAGGCATCGATTACTCTGTTTTACACCTTAATGACCAGGACTGCAAGGGTAAGATGGACAACGAAACCCACATGGTGACATTTGGCTTTGGCAGTGGCGACACTTGTGGTACAGTGATCATGGTGAGTACATCCTTTAGTATAATGTAATGTACAATAAATAATTTATCTGTGCAGGTGCAGCTGAATATTCACTGTCTGTGTCCATTTGTCCCTGTAGGCGAATGACAGTCACATCATCTACAAGAACACCATCATGACACGCAACAGCTCAGCTGACATCATCAACCGTCATGACTCAGTGCAAATTGACTTCTCCTGCTTTTACAATCAGCCCGATATCAAGAGCTTGGGCATCAAAATCAAACACAGGTGTGTATAGGTGTTTCGTTTCAGAGGTGTGATCTTTTTGTCAACTCTAAAAGACTAACTTGTTGTATGCAAAGTGAAGCCTAGTATTGTTATGACGTATAAGTGGAAGACAAGGTAAATATGTTTTTGCTTTCCAGCCCTATGGTCCATGAGATTACTTCTGCAACATGGAATTACAATATCACCATGACGGCCTATACCAGGCCTGACTTCACACATCCTCTTGAGATGAACAGTGAACTTGGACTAAATGAAAAAATCTGGGTGGAGCTGAAGACAGAAGGACTGGATGGAGAAATGGTTGTAGTGGTGACTGACTCCTGCTGGGCAACCGATCAGCCTTCACCAAGTGGAAGCTTGAAATATGATCTCATCACACATGGGTGAGATATGTGGGGATGCTCAACCTCATCTTTGTTGTTTATTTGCTGATCAGTCCCAGTCACATCTGCCTCTGTTTTGAGCAGCTGCCCTAACCCTGTTGACGAGACAGTTCAGGTGATGAGAAATGGCCTGGGAACTTCCAACTACTTCTCTTTCAACACATTCCAGTTCTCTGGGAAGAACAGTGATGTCTATCTGCACTGCAAATTACATCTGTGTATCAAGCAGAGTAATACCTGTGTCCCGGTATGGCCAGCCCTTACACACATGCAAATAAATGCAGAAATAAATATAGGAATAGTTATGTGTGTGTGTGTGTGTATATATATATATATATATATATATATATATATATATATATATATATACATATACATATATATATATATATATATATATATATATATATATATATATATATATATATATATATATATAGCATTAGTTTTTGCTCAGACCTGAAGCAGTTAACCTGAATTCCTGTGTTTTTTATCTGCCACGTTCAGAACTGCAGCTGGGCTGTGAGAAGACGCAGATCTGCCGTTCCACAATATGAGGATGTAAACCCTGTCCTCATCAGCATGGCCTGGTCTTATTAAGTATGTGCAACTTCCCTGTTGGTTAATTCCTGTTGGTTAAGTTGGTTAAAATAGTATCGGTACAACACTTCAGGTTATCAGTGAAAATAAACACATTCTCAAAGATAAAACATGATTTACTCAGCCAGTCAGCAACGACTGGGTTAAAACAAAAACACATCAGTCAATATCTAATACACACTAATATCAATATTTAATCATTAGATATCATTGATGAAGACAACATATATATTATGTTTTAACAACTTACCATAACTTGGACTTGGTGGATCTTTTTAGGTTTCCATGGAGACTTGGACCAACCAACAAAAAGACACAAAATGTTTCCTGTTTCAGCTTCGTCCTGATGAAGAGTCTGTTATTTTTTATAAGTCTGATCTTTATTTTTGCTGGGAATCTAGGCCAGTGCATAAAAATACATTCACCCATGTTAATCTTTTCCAAGAGTCTTCATAGAGCTTAGTGGAAACATTGGATGAAGCAATGATTAATATGAATGCTGTGTTTTGCTTTTTAATGTGAGGAAGAAGAAAAGTTTTGCAGTCAAACCTGAATTGAATTGCTTCTGCTAGAAAACAAATATCATATTTCATTCATTTCATTGTTGTCTATACAAGCTGAACTCTGAACAATCAACAAGCTATTAACAACCAGTGTTTGATGCTGTTACCATCAAGTTTATTGTAAGATGGCTGTGGTTTCACTGCAGAGCCCTAATTTACCCATGTTAAAAAGCCCCAACAGCATGAAACATGTATCTACCTTTATTATGACAGGGTATAAACAAAAAAAAATGGATAAGGGAAATATTTTATGAACTTTGTGGTTTTGTTGGAGTTTTTGTTTAGTTAATCAATAATTACACAATCACATCAACAGCTGTTTCTGCAGTGACCCTGTCCTTGGTTCAGGAATGTAATGGTTCTCTGTTATCGTATATGATAAAGTTTATTTCTCTAAGCATATTTTTATTTGTTTAGTATTTTACTGACACTTACCTCCACTGTGTGTTAGGTATTTTATTGTTCTGTGCAGACCATGTGCACAGGTGGGTTTATTTTATTTCATATAGAAATAGGTGTCAGGACTTTTTCTTGCATTTCTTGATGATGATCAATATGCGGCCAATGATTTTGCCCACAACTAAATAATAATAATAAACAACAACAACAACAACAACAACAATAATAAACTAGATGTTTTGAGTAAATGTGCAGAAATAACACAATAATACATAATTACATAGTTTCATTGTCTATATCTATCAATCTGTGGTCAAAAAATCAATAAATGTCAACTTGAATTATTCGATCTGTCACTTTAAGAAGGTTGTTTGAAGTGTACAGACAGCGGAACAGGTGTCAATAAAGTGTAAACTAAAGGCTGAGTTCTCTTGTATATTACTGGTTGTTAAAAAAGAAAGTACTTTTTCTGTAACGTGATTGGCTGAAACGGCGTGACGTAGCTATGAATTTGAATCGAGCGAGCGCGAGTCGGCGTTTGAAACAGCGGAATTTCGGGAAAACGAGCGAAAGAAACAGCGATTGAAAAGTAAGAGACAGAGGGTTTTTAAATAAACGTGGGTTTAAATACTGGGTAAAATAGCACATCAGATCACACACTACTGAGAAGGGTTGTAAAAAACTATGTGATGTTCAGAAAAACTACTGTGCAGGAAGGTAGCAGTTTCTCTGATCTGATGAGAAGGAAAACAAAGGTCCCCGCTTGTCGATCATCAACCCATCACTCGGCCACCGCGTTTGAAGAAGCAGCATCAGGAGTGTTGTATTATGTGAATATTGAACATCACTTTCCTCTGACAAGTAAGTTGGTGAGTAGCAATTACAGGTAAAACATTTAGGATCAATATATGGGGACATAGTCGGTCTATGATTTTAATTAAGAAAAACTAACTTGGTTAAATCAGAGTAGTATAAGCTGCTACCTGTAGTAAAAGACAAAGAAGGTTTTAAATATACACCATCAAATAGGTTTTACTGAATAAATAATGTGTTTGAGCCACATTAGTTATGACTATAGTTGTTGCTTTATTCACACTGGTTTCAGGGTTAATTGTTGGTATTTTTATGCACCGGCCCACCTAAGTCTTTGATGGCTCAAATGGGAAAATTACAATCAAATCAATTTAGGAAATGACATAACTTCCCTTAACTGTATCATTTCAGTAAATTGTGAATGTCATATTAACACATTAAGAATAGAAATAAAACCCCCACAAAGGTAATTATAAGCTTGAAACTCAGACTTTGAATGAATGAATGAATGAATGAATGAATGAATGAATGAATGAATGAATGAATACTTTATTGATCCCAGAGGGAAATTAAGGCATCCAGTAACTTACACAAAAAACTCAGACACAGATTGTACTTATTATTGTTATACAGTAAGGAAAAGAATACAAACACCAACAGAAGGAGAAAGTGACTTAGTAAAGGTGATGGTAGGATGTAAAGTGTAAACTATAAAAAATATAAAATAAGCAGCGCAATTATTACAAAGTACACAAAGAGAAAAGTATCAGGTAAAAAAGTGTAATCCTTTGTAGGATCTTAGGATCTCTGTCAAATTGAGCTCTTGATTTCTGGAAATGATTAACATTTATCTTCTCTGGCTGGGCCTGCCCTGTACATAGAGGCCCAAATTACATTGAAGCACCTTTGGGGGGGGGGCTCTGGACCGTGCAAGGCTCTACGTGGTGTAATGTGAGCTCAGTAAAATAGCAGAACACAAACATAAGTTCAGTGGAAAAACACAAAATAAGAGTACATGATATCTTGAAATAAAAGCAATTATAACAATCTGAGGGTCATTAGAGCCTTCCTGAAACGCCACAACAGCATATTTATGCCATATCACATCATGAGACTGTGATGATGAGACAAAGGAAGTGGAGTGTGAGACTATACCACATTGACCTGAATATAAGACAACCCCTGTTTTTCAAGACTCATATTTGGAAACGTTAGTGAGCGAGCACATGACCTATAGTAGCAAACATGCATCATGTAGAAGTGTTTTGTTGTTGTTGTTTTTATCATTATTTGTTGTTGATTCTTGCCTTTAATCATAAATACATTATATGCAGAGACCGTGTAGAGAGACGGGAATGAAGGAAAGCTTGTCTGTGTTGGGTTTCAAACTTGCGAACAACTGCACGGCATACCTTAGCGTGCAAGCGTTAACATTAGCATTACGGCTATCAATTACTTGGTAGCCGTAATGCGTGGAGGACTGTTATCACAGGTCCAATTTTGAAACTATGGCGGCGCCACAGTCTCGTCAATGTCTGAAAAACACTGTCTCCTCTGCTGTTTGTTAACTTGTTCAACGTTTGAGTCACTGTTTTCTACTGAGTCTTTGTGTCGTGGTCGTATCTCTCCAGGTCACTGGTGTGTCAGAGGGAGAAGAAGAAACTCTGACTCGTTTGGGTTTAAGACGTTTCACGCCACCTGTTGGTTTAGACCCCTGGGTTTCTGGAGCCTGAATATCAGACGACCCGACTTTTTTCTAGGGAAAAAATACCATGGTCAATACGGTAGTAGGAGGGGACACACAGACAGAGATAAGTTGCTATATTAAAGAGGTTTTATCAGAGAGTTGTCAGGACTCAGCAGCTTCTCCTGTTTCTGGTCTATGGAGGGAGCTGAATTCTGCTTTCCACAACTCCTCAATTCCTCCTGCAGGAAGCCAGAGCCTCCTCACTCTTATGTGTTTGTTTACATCCTGCTGTCCTTCATCTCTTTGCTCACGGTGACTCTGAACCTGCTGGTCATCATCTCTATTTCCCACTTCAGGCACAAAACCTTCATTAAATATCCTATAATTTTGTGTTACTGTTAATGTTATGGTTTTAATTGTTATTGCTTTGCCATTGATAATTCAGGCTAATGATATTTTCTCACTGCAGGCAGCTCCACACCCCCACCAACCTCCTCCTGCTCTCTCTGGCTATCTCAGATTTCCTGATAGGCCTCTTGGTGATGCCAGTTGAATTATCCATGACATTAAACTGCTGGATGCTGGGTGACCTGCTGTGTGTGCTGTATTACAGTCTACCAATTGTCACTATTTGTGCCTCTGCAGGAAACATGGTCCTGATATCTGTCGACCGCTATGTGGCTATTTGTGACCCTCTGCACTACCCCACCAAAGTCACTCTAAAAGTTGCTGCAATATGTGTTTCCCTGTGTTGGATTTATTCAGTTATTTATGGTATTATCCTTTTATATGATAACCTGAAGCAGCCAGGCAGATATAACTCCTGTAACGGGGAGTGTGTTGTAGTTATTAATGGTACTCTTGACCTTGTTGTTGGCTTCATTATTCCTGTTTCTGTCATCATCCTCCTGTATATGAGAGTGTTTGTGGTGGCTGTGTCTCAGGCTCGTACTATGAAGTCTCACCTTGAACCCATCTCCCACAAGCGCTCCAAGACTGTGAGAGCAAAGAAATCTGAGTTAAAAGCAGCAAAAACACTTGGTATACTTGTAGTTGTGTTTCTGATATGTTACTCTCCATATTATTGTGTCTCTCTAGTAGGTAATGACATCGCAATTGGTTCTTCAGCTGAAGTCTTTATGATTTTTTGGATGTTTTTTAATTCTTCTCTAAACCCCATCATCTATGCTCTTTTCTACCCCTGGTTTAAAAAAGCCACCAGACTTATTATTACACTGAAGATCCTGCAGAGTGACTCATGTGAGACCAACCTAATGTAAGGATGCAGTTTATTATAGTTTATTTATTTTTATTTAATTTATTATAAGACCTGTGACTTTATGAACTCATAAGTCAGTTTCGGTTGTTGAACTTGTTTAGGAAACAAAAACAATCCATGTTTTGTGTGATGACTTGTTCATCACTTTGCTTCATCAAGTAATTTTAGTGCTGTTTATAAAAATATTTGCTTATTGATGAAAAAATATAAAAATATTAGTATATACAGGGCATTACATTTTATTTTAAACAAGCAGGAAAACACTGATGGCTATTGCATCCTTTGATAAATACTGACCTGATGCAGACATTTTTTGTGATATGTTTTGTTTCTACAAAAGGAACAAAATCTGACCGTGCTACTGTAATTAATCACAACATCAGACACGGACATTGTCTTTGTTACTAACAAGGAAAATATCAGCTTATATCAATATGTGACTGTTGTACTAAGACATCTGTGAAAAATGCTGTTGGAAAGTCACACTTTGCATTTCCAAATGTATTTAAATCCTTAAATAAAATGCATCAGGCTATAGTGAGTGGGAGAAAAGTCTTATGTCATTCGAAACATGTTGAGTTATATATAGTATATTTATGTTTACGCTTTCCTCAGTGTACATGTGACAGTTCTAATAATTTAATGTAAAATATACACATTATTGTTTATTAACAGTAGTAAAAATCAAGGTGGATGAAAACTCACAAACTTTTAGTTTTTCTCAGACTGATTGTGATAGATTGTGAGGAACTGGACTTCTCCTTGGATGTGTTATGGATTTTTTAGGTTGAGTAGATGTAATAAAGCCTTTAGTAAATCCATAAATGTTCAGCTCTGACATATTATGAAATGGTCCCTTAACCATAAATCATCATAAATCTTTTGACCCTTAACGTGGGAATAAACATGGGTCATAACAAAATAAGAACTGCCTCATTTCTTCAGTGTGATAGAAAGACAC
Source organism: Polydactylus sextarius (assembly GCA_016801845.1). NCBI lineage: Eukaryota > Metazoa > Chordata > Actinopteri > Polynemidae > Polydactylus > Polydactylus sextarius. Next base: position 2,385,925 of record CM028912.1, on the reverse strand, counting down.
AGTTATCAACCAAGTAACAATATTATCATCTTAATAATTTAAACTGTTATTATATGCCAATGTTATGTCATTACAGACGGAAACAGAGTTACATAAAGAAGTTTTATAAAGTCCATGAACTTTTTTCTTAAACTTAACAGAAAGTTAGATGATTTAGATATTTTAACTTCTTACATAATGCCAGATGGCCCCGTGAGTGATAATTAAGTTGATGGGTTTTGTCACTGACACCTTTGACTGCTAATTTACCTCTGGACACTGAACATCTCAGTGTGTCGCACATTAGCTGTTAATGACCGAGTGTCTCTGTGGTTAAGACAGTTTTCACACCAGTTTGTTCTGGAATCAGGGGACGACATCAAGACAATCAAAGGTGTTAGGAAACAAATGATTCAAGTAAACACAAACTTGTTTTTTGTTTTTTGTTTTTTTTTTTACCTGAGACAAACTTTCCTGATGCAACCTCAGTACATCAACACATGATGCAATCCACAGATACAATTTCATTGTTTCATAATCATAAGTTTTTAACTTAACTGTAGCATCTTTAGGTGACAATAAAGAGAGATCTGTGGCTCATCACTGTGATAAAACTACGACTTGACACATTAATATAACATTATTCTGTGTTTTGTTTAAAGAGAACTGAAACATGATGATCTATGAGTGGTTTAAAACTGCAACCTCACTCCTCCTCACTCTTCTAAGCTTGTAAGAGAAGCTAGTTTGTCCTTTTGATAACACAAAAAATCATGAAAGGCTCTTTTTCTAAAGTTGGATTTGTCCTTTAAGTTTGTCCTTTAAGGTTTTTAGTAGAAAAATGGCCGTGCAACATGGCTTATTGTTTCAAAATGAAAACACAAAGATTCATGTGACTTAGTCTATGTCATAGTTTGTCTGAATCAGCTTCATGTTCTTATTTTAATGCATTCAAGTGGTATACTAGTGTATTTGTTTAGTTGTGTAGACGCAGGTCAAGTTTTACTCTTGTTAGTGAGCTTCTAGGTGGTTCAGTGGACTCAGTCTGAGGCCTTGACACCTTGACAGGAATACATAAAGCATTTGCTCACTCCAGGTATCTTGGTTTGACACATGTTTTGTCTCCAGAAATCATCAGACTGGACTGGACACTTGATTTGAAGAGAGGCCATAAGTCAGTTCACTGTATTTATCAAAAGCAGTAGGTGTGAGACTGATATATTGATACATATACTGTAAATACTGGACTGACTGACTGTCCAGGAGTTAGATAATCACTACATTAATACAGTCAGAAACAACCTTTTGGTGATTCAGAGGTGGTGGTGCCATATTTTGTGTATTATAAAACACTGTTTCAATGTACCATGACATTTGACATTAGAGCTGATACAGTACCACTGTTTAATGTCCAACATTGGTATTGTACCTGAGTATCTGTTGATATTAATAGAAATCAGATTTCTTCCTCCTCATACCAGTCAAATGTTTAGAATAAGTTTACCTGTTTTTGATTGGATCAGATTCTTTTTTTAAATTTCCAGTAACAGATCCAGTAATTTTGGTTTGATAACGATTTATTATTATAATTTAACTATTGCATCAGCTCGTCCCTGATTCACATGTTGTAGTAAGACACATTCACTAGTGAAAGTTTGAGTTTGGAAAGTGTTCACACAACTTTGTGTGTATGTTTGTGTAACTGCAGCACATTAGCTGTTAATGACCGTGTGTGTGTGTGTGCGTGTGTGTGTGTGTGTGTGTGTGTGTGTGCGTGCGTGCGTGCGTGTGTGTGTGTGTGTGTGTGTGTGTGTGTGTGTGTGTGTGTGTGCGCGTCTCACTGCAGCACATTAGCTGCTGTTAATTGCTGTGTGTCTCTGGTTGAGAGCAGTTTCACACTTTTCACACTCACTCTTCATTAGTGCCACATGATGACACTATTGAAATCAGAGGTGTCACTGCGAAACAAGACAACGTCTTAACATCAAAACATGATGCAATCGTTGCTAAGTGATTGAACAATTCAAAGTAAACAATAAATTTTATTGTATTTTTAAGCAACATGAGTTTCAGTCATGACACATAAACTAATCCAACCTAATGAGAGTTATTTTATGAAATCATAGTAGGAAATTTAGGACACATTTATTAACTCTGTGACATTAAACATACAGAACTAGAACATGCATTATTTTATTCAGGAGATATTGTATTGGAGTCTACACCTGAAAAATTAAAAAAAAAAAAAAGAAAAGGTGAATTCAGATCTGCTTAGTCTATGATATTTATTTTAGATTTGTTTAAGAAGATATTTAATTCCACCTCTGTTCAAATGTGAACGTTAACATCAGGGCCCAGTTTAATCCTGCTCCAGATTTCTGTGTTCTCAGTAAATAATTCACTGTACTTGACTGAAACATTTCATCACAGATCAGTTTGATGTCATGTCGTCTGCATGTGTCTCACATGCAGCTTAAACCACAAACATACACTAGTGTTTTTACATTTCATTTTGAAAAACAAAGCATGGTTCATGATGATCTTTCAGAATTGACATCAACAGAACAGAACTACATTTTGACGTTAAATCACAAAAGTGTCCCTGCCAAGTTAAGATTTATTTGACATTGGCATGAAACAGCTGATCATGTCTGAAACAGCTGTGATTGAAATGATTAGTACACTATAATCTGGGGCTACAGTTATTGATTATTTTTGTAATCAAGTATTTTATCAAAGGCTAATGAAGTAATTGGATAAATATCTCATTTGTTCCACTTAGCGCATTTAACTTCAGTGCCATCTGAAAAATAGATTAAATTTGTGTGTGCGTGTTCGTGTGTCTGTGTGTATGTGTGTGTTTGCCTGTGCAAAAAGGAACGCATGTTCTGTTGGACACTGAAGATGGAGTTTTCAAAAATTCCTGGTTTTTTTTATTGACTGAAAAGGCTGTTAACGTGTGGAGGAAAGGCCAAAAGGCATAAAAATAGCAGTTTTTAAAGATTTCCTTGATCAGTTTTTGTAACTGAATAATTCTAATTACTCAAGTAATCATTTTAGCTGTAATTATGATTCTGTTGAGATTGTTATACTTTAGAGCATCTTGAAAGAGCCATGAAACACCATCATCATGTTGCACTGTCAAACTGAGGTTGTTGCAATGACAATAATGTCTTATATTCTAAAAATTAAGGGATGTAATATTTGTAAAGTAGCACAAAAGGTGCAAATGGTAACGGTGTTAAAAGATGTTACACTTTGTTACACACACATTAGACTAGAGTATGATGCACTACACTTTGGTCATGTGACATTTATTTTTATATGCAAGAGGAGGAAATAAAGAGATAAATCATGTGGGTGTCAAAGAGCTTTGATTAGAGCTCAGCACCTTCACCTTCTTTCTCTCTCTGAATCATGGAGGCTGAGCTCTGCTTTCCTCAAGTCAACAACTCCTGCAGGAGGAAGATTCATTCTCACTTTGAGACATCAGTCATAGAGACTACAGTTTTCTGCATCACTGTGATCACTGTGGTTCTTAACCTGCTGGTCATCATCTCAATCTCCCACTACAGGCAGAGATCACATTTACCTGCATGGTCAACAGTTAGATGCATGGGAAGATGTTTTATCTCATTTCATTTGTGTCCTCTAAGACATAAATGATACAGAGAAATAATACTCTATACTTTTTTATGAGTGCATAGTGGATATAGTGGATATATGAGTGCAAATGGTTTTACATTGATAATACTTGACTGTATTTAGGCATGTTGTAATCATACAGTTGATACATTTAGCATCGTAACTGCTACTAACACCTTTTTCTGGAGCTACTACCATTGCTTAGTGTTAATATCTTTTTATTTTAGGCAGCTCCACGCCACCACCACCAACCACCTGCTCCTCTCTCTGGCTGTTTCTGACTTCATTGTGGGTTTCCCGCTGACGCCATTCCTACTTCTTCACAGCCAAGGATGTCTAAGAGATGACATGTGTAATTTAAATCACCTCTTAGGTTTCTTGACTGTTAGTGTTTCAGTAGGAAACATGGTCCTTATATCAGCTGATCGTTATATGGCAGTATGTTACCCCATGATTTACCATACCAGAGTCACTGTGAAAAGAGTTCAACTGTGTGTTTGTTTGTGTTGGATGTGTGCTGCTGTACACAGCACCTGGATGGTCAGGGATTATCTCACACAGCCGGACAAATTCAGCGTCACCTGTTATGGAGAGTGTTTATTTTTACTAAGTGTGGGTGAAAAAGTTTATGATCTTGCTGTGACCCTTTTAGCCCCCTTTGCAGTCATTATACTGTTGTATATAAGAGTATTTGCGGTGGCTGTGTCTCAGGCTCGTGCCATACGGTCTCATGCTGTCAGATTACAACGTTCAGAGACTGTCAAAGCTAAGAAACCTGAGCTGAAAGCAGCCAGGACTCTCTTTGTTGTAGTGGCTGTTTTTTTTCTCTGCTCCTCTCCATTTTATTGTTCTGATGTTGCATTTATGAGGAACGTGATTGATGAGACAATAGCAGGTGTTGGAATTACATTGTTGTATTTTAACTCTTGTTTAAACCCTGTGATGTATGTATCTTTCTATCCTTGGTTTAGAAAAGCTATTAAACACATTGTTACACTTCAGATACTGAAACCTGGTTCCCGTCAGACTAATTTACTATAGAAAGAGGTGTGGATAGAGTAACTAAAACAAATAATATTACTATTGTTGGAAGAAAACATGAAATGACATGAAATATCTTTTCCTTGCCAGCAGATATATCCTGTAATGTCTGGGATTGCATTAAAAAAAAATAAATAAATATTATGTTATTTTTTGTTCATTAATCATAAAATAAAAAGTAATAATTAAACACATCATCACAATTCAGATACTGAAATCTGGCTCCCGTCAGACTAATTTACTGTACGGCTGGCAACCTCATTATGAAATGCAAGCACTGTGATTGGCTGCCTTTGCTGTCACTCAAATGAATGTAACTTTGCGGCTTCAGAACATGGACAGAGCGTCTTTTTACAGAAAGAGATGTGGATAGAGTGACTAAAACAAATCATGATGGCGGCACACAAACTTTTCTAAACTCTGTAACTATATTACAACTCAGAAAACAGGGTTCTCCTACAGTCAGTGGTACTCCTGACCACTGACCATAAGCGCTAGTGAGGTGCATTCAGGAGCCTTCGAAATCACATCAGTAAACATTGAGGACATGAACGCAACATATTACAACATTTTATATCATAAAAAGATTAAGTAACATGGGAGCAAGCTAGGACTGTAACTGTAAACAAATGACTTTTTTTTTTTTTTTAATCCATGTTACGTTTATATTGAATCATATCTAATGTCACAAACCCCATATTGTGTAACGAACTGTAGTGAGAAAAAACGCATATCATCCCATCCCTACTACTAGTAATATAATCTAATGCAATTTGTGTAGCTGACGATAATCAGTGCATTATTTGTTCTTGTTATTGTTATGGCAACAGTTTGGGGTTCTTGGTTACATTTTGGCAGATGAATACCCAAGGTTTCCCAGCATTGGTACAAGATGATCATCGTCCAGTTTCAGTGTTGTGGTTGATCAGTGTATATTCTCGGGTGGTGTCACTCAAAACAGGCAAAAAGTTGAGTGTGGACCACCCGGCAGCAGGGGAATGTGAATATGGCAGTAGCTGTCTTTGTTTTATGACACTATTTGATATGTACAAGAACAAGTCAAAAAAACTGAAACAACAAATTTAGTTGACGGTCCGGAGTAATCACATTAAGTAAAACAGCCAGTAGATAATCAGTTCCAGTTACTTTGTTTGTCTCCACTGCCTCGATGTACAAGCTTTATCAAATTAGTGGATTTTACTCAGTTTACTTCAGTTTTCTTAAAGTTACTTGTAAGTACACAACTTTAGTTTGTTTGGAGAAAAAAGATTCTGCTCTACACAACTTCATGTGTGTTTACTTTACATATGAGGAGCCAGTGGACTTTATTCTCAAGTGACTGACTCAACACAAACACAGACTGTAAATGGGCCTTTAACATTTAATTTGCCTCTGGACACTGTACAACAAGCTGTTGCTAATGGTGGTGAACCTCTGTGTATCGGTAGTTAAGGAAGTTTTCACACCTTCTTGCATTAGTGTCAGATGATGACATCAGTGTAGAAGTTAATGGGGAATAACATGATGCAATGTCCTCTCATCAAATCTAGATACAATAAACAAATGACTCTTAAAAAGTAAATGTTTTAATTTGTCTTTTTTTTTTTTTGCAGTTCTGTCCTTAATTATTTGTGATGCAACATCAACAACTGATGCAATCGTTGCTTCACTAGTCAGAGCAGCTGCAGAACCAAAACATTTTCATCCTTGAACTTGTTTCAAGTCATACAGATAACTTTGGGTTTTGAGATAAAATATCTCTGTTGTGTTTAACTGTTATCAACCACCAACAAACTGAAAACACAATAATGGTGTGAGTCTGGTGACAAAACAATGGCAGAGGCTATAAAATTTGTTCAAAGAACTTTAGTGAGTATAGTGGTGGCTGGTAATACAAAAATTGGGGGGCCTTTTATGAGGAGGTGGATGTCTCCTACCCCAATAGTTGTTCATAACACCTCAGAGCAGGTTGGTCTGGGCCAAGCTCCTTTATCCTGTTTTTTCTCTAAGTGTACCCATCTGAAAGGATTTTTTGGCAAAAATAAACAAAACAGAATTTCATTCATTTCTCCAAAGTTGTGTCTGGTTGCATCTGTCTATCGCTTGTCACCTGGTCAGCGCTGTGACATTCGCGCTTGCACACTTTCACACATCCAAGGACAGACTGTAGCAAATAACACCTTGCAGCATCTTCTTGGCTCAAAACAAAGTGCATTGCGTAAAAACTGGAATCAATTTTTCCATACTCCAAAAATACGCTCAAACAGCTGTCTAGTGCGGATATCAGCTCTGTTATGTCTTTGCTGCTCAGCTGTTTTGGGATTTGTATACAGAGTGAATAAAAAGTTACTCTGACCATATCCACTGCCACCAAGTAGAAGTTCACTATGTTGAAATAGTCCACCATCTGAAACTGAGCACGCAATGAAGAGTTGAGAAACAGCCTTGAATTGTGAGTTGCAGCTTCCCAACTGGCAACAATATTTGTAAACTCTAAATTATGAGTGCATATACCATGAACGCTAATGGAAACTAGTTCCTGTGGTTCCTCTACTCCTCAGCATCAGGAGTTGATGGACACTTGATGGGAATATAACATCCATCTATACAGCTAATCACTCCTTGGAAATGCCTATATTCATAGAATGGCACTTTATAGTTATATAGCAGCATCAGGAAACCTGATGTAAAGACTCCTCAGTTCACACATGACCCTGCAGACTTTGTGAACTATTCTACACACAGTTGCTTCACTGTCACCACATAAATAACCAGTTTCACAATGAAACATTCCAGATGCCAAAAACCTCAAAGTGATCAGAACTTGGAGAGAACTGGGTGAAGGCCTTTCTCTTTGAGACAGAGAGGAAAGTCTAGGCTCAACAAAGATATGATCTCAAGTACATTTTATTTATACATTCGAAAGCAGTTTTAAAAAACGTATTTCATTAAAGTTAATTATTGGATTACTTTTATCCACAACTACTTGCCTGGCTGGCCTCGGTATTGCATGTTGGTCCTTATTTAGATATTCCAAATTAAACCTGCCTCCTTGAAGGATGTAGGAATTTAAGCTTCAATTTAGTCCTATAGTAACTCTAATTCTCCTTGCAGCTGGTTGAGTTTAATCCAGAACAGGCTAAATATAGGACTATTTTAAGATGTGTCTGTACAAGTCACTTTGAGTTGAGACGGCTCAACCATGCACTTTAATCTGGGACTAGGTTTAAGCCTTGTCTGTGACACCAGCCCAAACAGTTTAAAATTCCTCTTTTATAATTGTGTATATAATCTAAAGTGAAAATGTTGTTTGGACCTTGGGATTTTCTTCTTTCCATTATCTCAAATACCTTATATCTTTTAATACATCCAAAGTCTCTTCACAATAATGCAAGACACAAGTTCACAAGTTACCCATTCTTCCTAGATGACTCCTATACCTTCTTTACCTCTTTAGCTGATATATATATATATATATATATATATATATATATATATATATATATATATATATATATATATATATATATATATATATATATATATATATACGTATATCGGAGTGAGTGATGGCCGTGATGTGCCACCAGACTTCAAAGTAGTATTAAATTAAAAAGAACTTTTGTCATTACCGCTGTGTGTGTGCAGGTCAAAGAAAGACAAATGTAAACGTGAGAACACATAGAGACAGAAATGATATGCCACCATGTAAACACCATTAATAACATAGTATAACATGGGTATGTGAAGTCTGTTGAGGTAACCGATCGTTTGCCGAGTAAAAGTTACTGCGCTCACTAATCGTGTTTTCCATTATGTGTTAGCATCAAGCTAGCAGACTACTCGTGAGTTTTCCAGTTAAAGTGTCAAAATGTTTGTATTACTGAAAAAACGAGACAGTGACGGATAAAGACAGTGGTGTCAGGGTAAAGAAACACTGGGTAAACATCAGAATTGTTTTTCCCAAATAGAAGGACGACTGATACCTCTCGGCCACATAGAAGGAAATGTGCACATGGGCTAAAGAATACTATTCTTTTGGCTGGGATATATGACCTTATACATACTGTGTGAATTTTAAACAGTATGTCTTTAATGAAGTATAATTATTATTCTTACTAAAGACCATTATCAAGGTAAAACGCACTGTGAAAAGATGGAATTGACATGTGGCAGCACCACAGCAGCCAAGTGTCAGTCATGCTGTGACTGGGATGCTGCACTGTAATTTACAAGCTGTGTTATAAATTTCAGTAGTATTGTGACTGAAAATACAATCAAAAATGTAATCACTTTATCACTGTCAACCTTTCAGAGATCTTATTATGATAGAAGTAGTCTCAAACATGGCGGCCATTCACTGGAAGAAACATTTCACTCAGTGCATGAACCAGAAATAAGTTAAAGTTAGTAGTTATGTAGTTAAGTTAGTGTTATGTTGGTAAGGCTCCTGGTTGTGTTGCATAGGACTTAGAAAGAGATATACAGCCTCTTTAGTGGCACAAAAATGCTGTTTACTTTGACGTTAGAAATCTGCCCAGATTGACATAAGACATAAAGACATAAAGCTGAAACACCCTCATCGCCCCCTGGAGGCTGGCTGCAGTGAAGGTCAAATCAAAATATCATATAAAAAAACGCATCTTGTCTTATAGGCAGTTCTGGTTCATTTTTCTGATACATTGCTAGTTCTTTGATATTTGTTAAAATGGAGGAGAACCCAAGGGAGAGCGGACAGTGATTCTCCTGGAGTGTGGAGAAAGATAAAGGGAGGAGCATCATGGAGTCTGGTCATAATGCTACGGGACTCAGCGGTTTCTCGTCTCTCTCTCCTCTTTTTTCTGTCTCTGGTGATGGAGATGTCGGAAAGAGCTGAATTCTGTTTTCCACAGCTGAACTCGTCCTGCAAGAAGCCGACACAACCTCGCACTCAGGCCATGCTGATTTACACACTGCTTTCCTCCATTTCTCTCATCACTGTGGCTCTTAACCTGCTGGTCATCATCTCCATCTCCCACTTCAGGCAGATATAATCATCTAAAATGTTCTGATGTATATGAATAAGTTGACCTGTAACAAATAGCTTTGTTCTGGCAAATGGATGTCACTCTTAGATTTTACTTTGGAGCTGATTGTCAGTTTTTTACTGTGTGTACCGATGTTTTGGTTGTGTGGCACTAGTATGTTTAGTGATGATATTTTCCCTCTCCAGGCAGCTGCATACCCCCACCAATCTCCTTCTCCTCTCTCTGGCTGTGTCGGACTTCCTTGTGGGCTTTGTGCTGATGCCAGTTGAAATCATCTATATTGAGGCATGTTGGTTTCTTGGTGACATTACGTGCACTTTGTATTATGTCGTAGATTATATCATTACCTCTGCATCGGTAGCAAATATGGTGTTCATATCGATTGACCGTTATATGGCTATTTGTGACCCTCTGCATTATCCCACCAAAGTCACTAAGAGACGAGCTCAAATCTGTATTTGTCTGTGTTGGGTATGTTCTGTTGTGTACAGGATCCTTCTCCTACATGATCACCTGCAATACCCGGGCATGTCCTACTCCTGTTTGGGAGAGTGTGTTGTTGTTATCGGTTACATTGCAGGGGCTGTTGATCTTGTTTTCACCTTTATCATACCCATCACTATCATCATAGTTCTGTATTTCCGAGTATTTGTAGTGGCTGTGTCTCAGGCTCGAGCCATGCGCTCTCACATTACAGCTGCAACAGCTCAGCGTTCGAGAGCTGCGACTGTAAAGAAAATAGAGATGAAAGCAGCCAGGACTCTTGGTATTGTCATAGTCGTGTTTTTGGTTTGTTTCTGTCCCTACTATTACCCTACTCTGACAGGTGAAGACACCTCGGTCGATGCCTCATCTCTAGCTGTTGAGATCTGGTTGGCACATTTTAACTCCTGTCTAAACCCCGTCATCTATGCCTTTTTCTATCCGTGGTTCAGAAAATGTATTAAACTAATTGTGACACTTCAGATATTCAAACCTGGCTCACGTGACACCCAACTACTGTAGTGACACGCAAAGGCCTCTGGAACTGTGTCTCATAAATTTACAATGTTTCCAAGAAAAAAGCTGAGAAGCTGTTAATGTTCTTTAATCGTACTTTATACTGTATGTGTAAACATTATTGATTAATCTTACATATGCATATGAACACAGCCCTTTATGTAGTCTGTTATTATTACACATACACAAGTATATTTATGCCATAATTTTAACATGGCGTCAGTGACAGATTGTAAAGAATGTATTTTCATTTGTATAATAGTTATTTTAGCTTTGTTCAAGAAGATGTTAACTCCACCTGAGTTAACATGCTAACATCAGGCCCCAGTTTAATCCTCCTCTAGATTTCTGTTTTCTCAGTAAATAATTCACTGTAATGGACTAAAACATTATGTCACAGATCAGTTTGATGTCATGTTGTCTGCATGTGCCCCACATGCAGCTCAAACCACAAAACATACACTGAAAAACAAAATATAGTCCAAATTTTCTGAAATATTCTCCTCTCAAAATGACATAATCAACAGAATAAAATGTTGAAATCTAAATCACAAAAGTATGCCTGTTTTAAGTTTTATTTTACACACTGACAAGAAACTGTTGATTATGTCTAATCTAAACTAAAATGGGAAACAGCTGTGATTGAAAATATAATTAGTATATGATGATTCTTATTCAGATTGTTATACTTTTTTAATACTGTTACTATTCTAAAGGCATCTTAACTTGCACTGTAAAATTGTGGCTGTTGCAATAAAAGACAATAAAGATATTTTCTACTGTATTCTAAAAAAAACAAAAAAAGGGAAGCAGCATTTGTTAAGGAGCGCAAAAGGTGCAAATGGTGAAAAATGTTTATTAAAAACCACACACTTCCATACATACACACTGAGTATTGCAGCAGATCATGTTACTTAAGCCCAGAGCGTCCACTCGTATTTAATTTGTCAGGCAAGGCAAGTCCACTGTGGAGATGGAGTTCAGTTCAATTTTATTTTTATAGTGACAAAATGACAAAACATGTAGATACAGGTAAAAACCAACAGTTGCTAAATTATGCAGCACTTGGTTTCACAATCAGTTTGAAGCAGCACTCATACCTATCCTAGTTTGATCCTCAAAAACACCTAACTGTGTAATATTTAATCCAACAAAAGCACAGATATGCAAAAAGGCCAAAACATTACATGAGTACATAACAAAATATACAACATAATCAAAACTAAATAATCACTATCCCTCAGGCAAAACACTCCAAGAGATAGTAGCCGGTTGTGTTTGTCATTCTTTTAGATACATTTTAGTTATTTTAGCATTTGCTCACTCCAGGTATCTTGGTTTGACACATGTTTTGTCTCCAGAAATCATCAGACTGGACTGGACACTTGATTTGAAGAGAGGCCATAAGTCAGTTCACTGTATTTATCAAAAGCAGTAGGTGTGAGACTGATATATTGATACATATACTGTAAATACTGGACTGACTGACTGTCCAGGAGTTAGATAATCACTACATTAATACAGTCAGAAACAACCTTTTGGTGATTCAGAGGAGGTGGTGCCATATTTTGTGTATTATAAAACACTGTTTCAATGTACCATGACATTTGACATTAGAGCTGATACAGTACCACTGTTTAATGTCCAACATTGGTATTGTACCTGAGTATCTGTTGATATTAATAGAAATCAGATTTCTTCCTCCTCATACCAGTCAAATGTTTAGAATAAGTTTACCTGTTTTTGATTGGATCAGATTCTTTTTTTAAATTTCCAGTAACAGATCCAGTAATTTTGGTTTGATACCGATTTATTATTATAATTTAACTATTGCATCAGCTCGTCCCTGATTCACATGTTGTAGTAAGACACATTCACTAGTGAAAGTTTGAGTTTGGAAAGTGTTTACACAACTTTGTGTGTATGTTTGTGTAACTGCAGCACATTAGCTGTTAATGACCGAGTGTCTCTGTGGTTAAGACAGTTTTCACACCAGTTTGTTCTGGAATCAGGGGACGACATCAAGACAATCAAAGGTGTTAGGAAACAAATGATTCAAGTAAACACAAACTTGTGAGACAAACTTTCCTGATGCAACCTCAGTACATCAACACATGATGCAATCCACAGATACAATTTCATTGTTTCATAATCATAAGTTTTTAACTTAACTGTAGCATCTTTAGGTGACAATAAAACTAATTCAACATCAAAATGTTTGACCCCAACGAGATGTTTATCTTCTTATTATGAGATCTGTGGCTCATCACTGTGATAAAACTACGACTTGACACATGAATATAACATTATTCTGTGTTTTGTTTAAAGAGAACTGAAACATGATGATCCATGAGTGGTTTAAAACTGCAACCTCACTCCTCCTCACTCTTCTAAGCTTGTAAGAGAAGCTAGTTTGTCCTTTTGATAACATAAAAAATCATGAAAGGCTCTTTTTCTAAAGTTGGATTTGTCCTTTAAGTTTGTCCTTTAAGGTTTTTAGTAGAAAAATGGCCGTGCAACATGGCTTATTGTTTCAAAATGAAAACACAAAGATTCATGTGACATGAGTCTATGTCATAGTTTGTCTGAATCAGCTTCATGTTCTTATTTTAATGCATTCAAGTGGTATACTAGTGTATTTGTTTAGTTGTGTAGACGCAGGTCAAGTTTTACTCTTGTTAGTGAGCTTCTAGGTGGTTCAGTGGACTCAGTCTGAGGCCTTGATACCTTGACAGGAATACATAAAGCATTTGCTCACTCCAGGTATCTTGGTTTGACACATGTTTTGTCTCCAGAAATCATCAGACTGGACTGGACACTTGATTTGAAGAGAGGCCATAAGTCAGTTCACTGTATTTATCAAAAGCAGTAGGTGTGAGACTGATATATTGATACATATACTGTAAATACTGGACTGACTGACTGTCCAGGAGTTAGATAATCACTACATTAATACAGTCAGAAACAACCTTTTGGTGATTCAGAGGTGGTGGTGCCATATTTTGTTTATTATAAAACACTGTTTCAATGTACCATGACATTTGACATTAGAGCTGATACAGTACCACTGTTTAATGTCCAACATTGGTATTGTACCTGAGTATCTGTTGATATTAATAGAAATCAGATTTCTTTCTCCTCATACCAGTCAAATGTTTAGAATAAGTTTACCTGTTTTTGATTGGATCAGATTCTTTTTTAAAATTTCCAGTAACAGATCCAGTAATTTTGGTTTGATAACGATTTATTATTATAATTTAACTATTGCATCAGCTCGTCCCTGATTCACATGTTGTAGTAAGACACATTCACTAGTGAAAGTTTGAGTTTGGAAAGTGTTTACACAACTTTGTGTGTATGTGTGTGTGTGTGTGTGTGTGTGTGTGTGTGTGTGTGTGTGTGTGTGTGTGTGTGTGTGTGTGTGTATCTCACTGCAGCACATTAGCTGCTGTTAATTGCTGTGTGTCTCTGGTTGAGAGCAGTTTCACACTTGTCTTCATTAGTGCCACATGATGACACTATTGAAATCAGAGGTGTAACTGCGAAACAAGACAACGTCTTAACATCAAAACATGATGCAATCGTTGCTAAGTGATTGAACAATTCAAAGTAAACAATAAATTTTATTGTATTTTTAAGCAACATGAGTTTCAGTCATGACACATAAACTAATCCAACCTAATGAGAGTTATTTTATGAAATCATAGTAGGAAATTTAGGACACATTTATTAACTCTGTGACATTAAACATACAGAACTAGAACATGCATTATTTTATTCAGGAGATATTGTATTGGAGTCTACACCTGAAAAATTAAAAAAAAAAAAGAAAAGGTGAATTCAGATCTGCTTAGTCTATGATATTTATTTTAGATTTGTTTAAGAAGATATTTAATTCCACCTCTGTTCAAATGTGAATGTTAACATCAGGGCCCAGTTTAATCCTGCTCCTGTGTTCTCAGTAAATAATTCACTGTACTTGACTGAAACATTTCATCACAGATCAGTTTGATGTCATGTCGTCTGCATGTGTCTCACATGCAGCTTAAACCACAAACATACACTAGTGTTTTTACATTTCATTTTGAAAAACAAAGCATGGTTCATGATGATCTTTCAGAATTGACATCAACAGAACAGAACTACATTTTGACGTTAAATCACAAAAGTGTCCCTGCCAAGTTAAGATTTATTTGACATTGGCATGAAACAGCTGATCATGTCTGAAACAGCTGTGATTGAAATGATTAGTACACTATAATCTGGGGCTACAGTTATTGATTATTTTTGTAATCAAGTATTTTATCAAAGGCTAATGAAATAATTGGATAAATATCTCATTTGTTCCACTTAGCGCATTTAACTTCAGTGCCATCTGAAAAATAGATTAAATTTGTGTGTGCGTGTTCGTGTGTCTGTGTGTATGTGTGTGTTTGCCTGTGCAAAAAGGAACGCATGTTCTGTTGGACACTGAAGATGGAGTTTTCAAAAATTCCTGGTTTTTTTTATTGACTGAAAAGGCTGTTAACGTGTGGACGAAAGGCCAAAAGGCATAAAAATAGCAGTTTTTAAAGATTTCCTTGATCAGTTTTTGTAACTGAATAATTCTAATTACTCAAGTAATCATTTTAGCTGTAATTATGATTCTGTTGAGATTGTTATACTTTAGAGCATCTTCAAAGAGCCGTGCAACTTCGTCATGTTGCACTGTACAATTGAGGTTGTTGCAATGACAATAATGTCTTATATTCTAAAAATTAAGGGATGTAATATTTGTAAAGGAGCACAAAAGGTGCAAATGGTAACGGTGTTAAAAGATGTTACACTTTGTTACACACACATTAGACTAGAGTATGATGCACTACACTTTGGTCATGTGACATTTATTTTTATATGCAAGAGGAGGAAATAAAGAGATAAATCATGTGGGTGTCAAAGAGCTTTGATTAGAGCTCAGCACCTTCACCTTCTTTCTCTCTCTGAATCATGGAGGCTGAGCTCTGCTTTCCTCAAGTCAACAACTCCTGCAGGAGGAAGATTCATTCTCACTTTGAGACATCAGTCATAGAGACTACGGTTTTCTGCATCACTGTGATCACTGTGGTTCTTAACCTGCTGGTCATCATCTCAATCTCCCACTACAGGCAGAGATCACATTTACCTGCATGGTCTACAGTTAGATGCATGGGAAGATGTTTTATCTCATTTCATTTGTGTCCTCTAAGACATAAATGATACAGAGGAAATAATACTCTATACTTTTTTATGAGTGCATAGTGGATATAGTGGATATATGAGTGCAAATGGTTTTACATTGATAATACTTGACTGTATTTAGGCATGTTGTAATCATACAGTTGATACATTTAGCATCGTAACTGCTACTAACACCTTTTTCTAGAGCTACTACCACTGTTTAGTGTTGATATCTTTTTATTTTAGGCAGCTCCACGCCACCACCACCAACCACCTGCTCCTCTCTCTGGCTGTTTCTGACTTCATTGTGGGTTTCCCGCTGATGCCATTCCTACTTCTTCACAGCCAAGGATGTCTAAGAGATGACATTTGTACTTTGGATAAATTTTTGGGTTACCTGACTATCAGTGTTTCAGTAGGAAACATGGTCCTTATATCAGCTGATCGTTATATGGCAGTATGTTACCCCATGATTTACCATACCAGAGTCACTGTGAAAAGAGTTCAACTGTGTGTTTGTTTGTGTTGGATGTGTGCTGCTGTACACAGCACCTGGATAGTCAGGGATTATCTCAAACAACCGGCTAAATTCAGCGTCACCTGTTATGGAGAGTGTTTAATTCTACTGAATTTAGGTGAAAAAGTTTATGATCTTGTTGTGACCTTTTTAGCCCCCTTTGCAGTCATTATACTGTTGTATATAAGAGTATTTGCGGTGGCTGTGTCTCAGGCTCGTGCCATACGGTCTCATGCTGTCAGATTACAACGTTCAGAGACTGTCAAAGCTAAGAAACCTGAGCTGAAAGCAGCCAGGACTCTCTTTGTTGTAGTGGCTGTTTTTTTTCTCTGCTCCTCTCCATTTTATTGTTCTGATGTTGCATTTATGAGGAACGTGATTGATGAGACAATAGCAGGTGTTGGAATTACATTGTTGTATTTTAACTCTTGCTTAAACCCTGTGATGTATGTGTCTTTCTATCCTTGGTTTAGAAAAGCTATTAAACACATTGTTACACTTCAGATACTGAAACCTGGTTCCCGTCAGACTAATTTACTATAGAAAGAGGTGTGGATAGAGTAACTAAAACAAATAATATTACTATTGTTGGAAGAAAACATGAAATGACATGAAATATCTTTTCCTTGCCAGCAGATATATCCTGTAATGTCTGGGATTGCATTAAAAAAAAGTAAATAAATATTATGTTATTTTTTGTTCATTAATCATAAAATAAAAAGTAATAATTAAACACATCATCACAATTCAGATACTGAAATCTGGCTCCCGTCAGACTAATTTACTGTAGAAAGAGATGTGGATAGAGTGACTAAAACAAATCATGATGGCGGCACACAAACTTTTCTAAACTCTGTAACTATATTACAACTCAGAAAACAGGGTTCTCCTACAGTCAGTGGTACTCCTGACCACTGACCATAGCGCTAGTGAGGTGCATTCAGGAGCCTTCGGAAATCACATCAGTAAACATTGAGGACATGAACGCAACATATTACAACATTTTATATCATAAAAAGATTAAGTAACATGGGAGCAAGCTAGGACTGTAACTGTAAACAAATGACTTTTTTTTTTTTTGCTTTAATCCATGTTACGTTTATATTGAATCATATCTAATGTCATAAACCCCATATTGTGTAACGAACTGTAGTGAGAAAAAATGCATATCATCCCATCCCTACTACTAGTAATATAATCTAATGCAATTTGTGTAGCTGACGATAATCAGTGCATTATTTGTTCTTGTTATTGTTATGGCAACAGTTTGGGGTTCTTGGTTACATTTTGGCAGATGAATACCCAAGGTTTCCCAGCATTGGTACAAGATGATCATCGTCCAGTTTCAGTGTTGTGGTTGATCAGTGTATATTCTCGGGTGGTGTCACTCAAAACAGGCAAAAAGTTGAGTGTGGACCACCCGGCAGCAGGGGAATGTGAATATGGCAGTAGCTGTCTTTGTTTTATGACACTATTTGATATGTACAAGAACAAGTCAAAAAAACTGAAACAACAAATTTAGTTGACGGTCCGGAGTAATCACATTAAGTAAAACAGCCAGTAGATAATCAGTTCCAGTTACTTTGTTTGTCTCCACTGCCTCGATGTACAAGCTTTATCAAATTAGTGGATTTTACTCAGTTTACTTCAGTTTTCTTAAAGTTACTTGTAAGTACACAACTTTAGTTTGTTTGGAGAAAAAAGATTCTGCTCTACACAACTTCATGTGTGTTTACTTTACATATGAGGAGCCAGTGGACTTTATTCTCAAGTGACTGACTCAACACAAACACAGACTGTAAATGGGCCTTTAACATTTAATTTGCCTCTGGACACTGTACAACAAGCTGTTGCTAATGGTGGTGAACCTCTGTGTATCAGTAGTTAAGGAAGTTTTCACACCTTCTTGCATTAGTGTCAGATGATGACATCAGTGTAGAAGTTAATGGGGAATAACATGATGCAATGTCCTCTCATCAAATCTAGATACACTAAACAAATGACTCTTAAAAATTAAATGTTTTAATTTATCTTTTTTTTTGCAGTTCTGTCCTTAATTATTTGTGATGCAACATCAACAACTGATGCAATCGTTGCTTCACTAGTCAGAGCAGCTGCAGAACCAAAACATTTTCATCCTTGAACTTGTTTCAAGTCATACAGATAACTTTGGGTTTTAAGATAAAATATCTCTGTTGTGTTTAACTGTTATCAACCACCAACAAACTGAAAACACAATAATGGTGTGAGTCTGGTGACAAAACAATGGCAGAGGCTATAAAATTTGTTCAAAGAACTTTAGTGAGTATAGTGGTGGCTGGTAATACAAAAATTGGGGGGCCTTTTATGAGGAGGTGGATGTCTCCTACCCCCATAGTTGTTCATAACACCTCAGAGCAGGTTGGTCTGGGCCAAGCTCCTTTATCCTGTTTTTTCTCTAAGTGTACCCATCTGAAAGGATTTTTTGGCAAAAATAAACAAAACAGAATTTCATTCATTTCTCCAAAGTTGTGTCTGGTTGCATCTGTCTATCGCTTGTCACCTGGTCAGCGCTGTGACATTCGCGCTTGCACACTTTCACACATCCAAGGACAGACTGTAGCAAATAACACCTTGCAGCATCTTCTTGGCTCAAAACAAAGTGCATTGCGTAAAAACTGGAATCGATTTTTCCATACTCCAAAAATACGCTCAAACAGCTGTCTAGTGCGGATATCAGCTCTGTTATGTCTTTGCTGCTCAGCTGTTTTGGGATTTGTATACAGAGTGAATAAAATGTTACTCTGACCATATCCACTGCCACCAAGTAGAAGTTCACTATGTTGAAATAGTCCACCATCTGAAACTGAGCACGCAATGAAGAGTTGAGAAAAATCCTTGAATTGTGAGTTGCAGCTTCCCAACCGGCAACAATATTTGTAAACTCTAAATTATGAGTGCATATACCATGAACGCTAATGGAAACTAGTTCCTGTGGTTCCTCTACTCCTCAGCATCAGGAGTTGATGGACACTTGATGGGAATATAACATCCATCTATACAGCTAATCACTCCTTGGAAATGCCTATATTCATAGAATGGCACTTTATAGTTATATAGCAGCATCAGGAAACCTGATGTAAAGACTCCTCAGTTCACACATGACCCTGCAGACTTTGTGAACTATTCTACACACAGTTGCTTCACTGTCACCACATAAATAACCAGTTTCACAATGAAACATTCCAGATGCCAAAAACCTCAAAGTGATCAGAACTTGGAGAGAACTGGGTGAAGGCCTTTCTCTTTGAGACAGAGAGGAAAGTCTAGGCTCAACAAAGATATGATCTCAAGTACATTTTATTTATACATTCGAAAGCAGTTTTAAAAAACGTATTTCATTAAAGTTAATTATTGGATTACTTTTATCCACAACTACTTGCCTGGCTGGCCTCGGTATTGCATGTTGGTCCTTATTTAGATATTCCAAATTAAACCTGCCTCCTTGAAGGATGTAGGAATTTAAGCTTCAATTTAGTCCTATAGTAACTCTAATTCTCCTTGCAGCTGGTTGAGTTTAATCCAGAACAGGCTAAATATAGGACTATTTTAAGATGTGTCTGTACAAGTCACTTTGAGGTGAGACGGCTCAACCATGCACTTTAATCTGGGACTAGGTTTAAGCCTTGTCTGTGACACCAGCCCAAACAGTTTAAAATTCCTCTTTTATAATTGTGTATATAATCTAAAGTGAAAATGTTGTTTGGACCTTGGGATTTTCTTCTTTCCATTATCTCAAATACCTTATATCTTTTAATACATCCAAAGTCTCTTCACAATAATGCAAGACACAAGTTCACAAGTTACCCATTCTTCCTAGATGACTCCTATACCTTCTTTACCTCTTTAGCTGATATATATATATATATACACACACACACACACACATATATATATATATATATATATATATATATATATATATATATATATATATATACGTATATACGTGTGGGAGTGATGGCCGTGATGTGCCACCAGACTTCAAAGTAGTAATAAATTAAAAAGAACTTTTGTCATTACCGCTGTGTGTGTGCAGGTCAAAGAAAGACAAATGTAAACGTGAGAACACATAGAGACAGAAATGATATGCCACCATGTAAACACCATTAATAACATAGTATAACATGGGTATGTGAAGTCTGTTGAGGTGACCGATCGTTTGCCGAGTAAAAGTTACTGCGCTCACTAATCGTGTTTTCCATTATGTGTTAGCATCAAGCTAGCAGACTACTCGTGAGTTTTCCAGTTAAAGTGTCAAAATGTTTGTATTACTGAAAAAACGAGACAGTGACGGATAAAGACAGTGGTGTCAGGGTAAAGAAACACTGGGTAAACATCAGAATTGTTTTTCCCAAATAGAAGGACGACTGATACCTCTCGGCCACATAGAAGGAAATGTGCACATGGGCTAAAGAATACTATTCTTTTGGCTGGGATATATGACCTTATACATACTGTGTGAATTTTAAACAGTATGTCTTTAATGAAGTATAATTATTATTCTTACTAAAGACCATTATCAAGGTAAAACGCACTGTGAAAAGATGGAATTGACATGTGGCAGCACCACAGCAGCCAAGTGTCAGTCATGCTGTGACTGGGATGCTGCACTGTAATTTACAAGCTGTGTTATAAATTTCAGTAGTATTGTGACTGAAAATACAATCAAAAATGTAATCACTTTATCACTGTCAACCTTTCAGAGATCTTATTATGATAGAAGTAGTCTCAAACATGGCGGCCATTCACTGGAAGAAACATGTCACTCAGTGCATGAACCAGAAATAAGTTAAAGTTAGTAGTTATGTAGTTAAGTTAGTGTTATGTTGGTAAGGCTCCTGGTTGTGTTGCATAGGACTTAGAAAGAGATATACAGCCTCTTTAGTGGCACAAAAATGCTGTTTACTTTGACGTTAGAAATCTGCCCAGATTGACATAAGACATAAAGACATAAAGCTGAAACACCCTCATCGCCCCTGGAGGCTGGCTGCAGTGAAGGTCAAATCAAAATATCATATAAAAAAACGCATCTTGTCTTATAGGCAGTTCTGGTTCATTTTTCTGATACATTGCTAGTTCTTTGATATTTGTTAAAATGGAGGAGAACCCAAGGGAGAGCGGACAGTGATTCTCCTGGAGTGTGGAGAAAGATAAAGGGAGGAGCATCATGGAGTCTGGTCATAATGCTACGGGACTCAGCGGTTTCTCGTCTCTCTCTCCTCTTTTTTCTGTCTCTGGTGATGGAGATGTCGGAAAGAGCTGAATTCTGTTTTCCACAGCTGAACTCGTCCTGCAAGAAGCCGACACAACCTCGCACTCAGGCCATGCTGATTTACACACTGCTTTCCTCCATTTCTCTCATCACTGTGGCTCTTAACCTGCTGGTCATCATCTCCATCTCCCACTTCAGGCAGATATAATCATCTAAAATGTTCTGATGTATATGAATAAGTTGACCTGTAACAAATAGCTTTGTTCTGGCAAATGGATGTCACTCTTAGATTTTACTTTGGAGCTGATTGTCAGTTTTTTACTGTGTGTACCGATGTTTTGGTTGTGTGGCACTAGTATGTTTAGTGATGATATTTTCCCTCTCCAGGCAGCTGCATACCCCCACCAATCTCCTTCTCCTCTCTCTGGCTGTGTCGGACTTCCTTGTGGGCTTTGTGCTGATGCCAGTTGAAATCATCTATATTGAGGCATGTTGGTTTCTTGGTGACATTACGTGCACTTTGTATTATGTCGTAGATTATATCATTACCTCTGCATCGGTAGCAAATATGGTGTTCATATCGATTGACCGTTATATGGCTATTTGTGACCCTCTGCATTATCCCACCAAAGTCACTAAGAGACGAGCTCAAATCTGTATTTGTCTGTGTTGGGTATGTTCTGTTGTGTACAGGATCCTTCTCCTACATGATCACCTGCAATACCGGGCATGTCCTACTCCTGTTTGGGAGAGTGTGTTGTTGTTATCGGTTACATTGCAGGGGCTGTTGATCTTGTTTTCACCTTTATCATACCCATCACTATCATCATAGTTCTGTATTTCCGAGTATTTGTAGTGGCTGTGTCTCAGGCTCGAGCCATGCGCTCTCACATTACAGCTGCAACAGCTCAGCGTTCGAGAGCTGCGACTGTAAAGAAAATAGAGATGAAAGCAGCCAGGACTCTTGGTATTGTCATAGTCGTGTTTTTGGTTTGTTTCTGTCCCTACTATTACCCTACTCTGACAGGTGAAGACACCTCGGTCGATGCCTCATCTCTAGCTGTTGAGATCTGGTTGGCACATTTTAACTCCTGTCTAAACCCCGTCATCTATGCCTTTTTCTATCCGTGGTTCAGAAAATGTATTAAACTAATTGTGACACTTCAGATATTCAAACCTGGCTCACGTGACACCCAACTACTGTAGTGACACGCAAGGCCTCTGGAACTGTGTCTCATAAATTTACAATGTTTCCAAGAAAAAAGCTGAGAAGCTGTTAATGTTCTTTAATCGTACTTTATACTGTATGTGTAAACATTATTGATTAATCTTACATATGCATATGAACACAGCCCTTTATGTAGTCTGTTATTATTACACATACACAAGTATATTTATGCCATAATTTTAACATGGCGTCAGTGACAGATTGTAAAGAATGTATTTTCATTTGTATAATAGTTATTTTAGCTTTGTTCAAGAAGATGTTAACTCCACCTGAGTTAACATGCTAACATCAGGCCCCAGTTTAATCCTCCTCTAGATTTCTGTTTTCTCAGTAAATAATTCACTGTAATGGACTAAAACATTATGTCACAGATCAGTTTGATGTCATGTTGTCTGCATGTGCCCCACATGCAGCTCAAACCACAAACATACACTGAAAAACAAAATATAGTCCAAATTTTCTGAAATATTCTCCTCTCAAAAATGACATAATCAACAGAATAAAATGTTGAAATCTAAATCACAAAAGTATGCCTGTTTTAAGTTTTATTTTACACACTGACAAGAAACTGTTGATTATGTCTAATCTAAACTAAAATGGGAAACAGCTGTGATTGAAAATATAATTAGTATATGATGATTCTTATTCAGATTGTTATACTTTTTTAATACTGTTACTATTCTAAAGGCATCTTAACTTGCACTGTAAAATTGTGGTTGTTGCAATAAAAGACAATAAAGATATTTTTTCTACTGTATTCTAAAAAAAAAAAAAAGGGAAGCAGCATTTGTTAAGGAGCGCAAAAGGTGCAAATGGTGAAAAATGTTTATTAAAAACCACACACTTCCATACATACACACTGAGTATTGCAGCAGATCATGTTGCTTAAGCCCAGAGCGTCCACTCGTATTTAATTTGTCAGGCAAGGCAAGTCCACTGTGGAGATGGAGTTCAGTTCAATTTTATTTTTATAGTGACAAAATGACAAAACATGTAGATACAGGTAAAAACCAACAGTTGCTAAATTATGCAGCACTTGGTTTCACAATCAGTTTGAAGCAGCACTCATACCTATCCTAGTTTGATCCTCAAAAACACCTAACTGTGTAATATTTAATCCAACAAAAGCACAGATATGCAAAAGGCCAAAACATTACATGAGTACATAACAAAATATACAACATAATCAAAACTAAATAATCACTATCCCTCAGGCAAAACACTCCAAGAGATAGTAGCCGGTTGTGTTTGTCATTCTTTTAGATACATTTTAGTTATTTTAGCATTTGCTCACTCCAGGTATCTTGGTTTGACACATGTTTTGTCTCCAAAAATCATCAGACTGGACTGGACACTTGATTTGAAGAGAGGCCATAAGTCAGTTCACTGTATTTATCAAAAGCAGTAGGTGTGAGACTGATATATTGATACATATACTGTAAATACTGGACTGACTGACTGTCCAGGAGTTAGATAATCACTACATTAATACAGTCAGAAACAACCTTTTGGTGATTCAGAGGTGGTGGTGCCATATTTTGTGTATTATAAAACACTGTTTCAATGTACCATGACATTTGACATTAGAGCTGATACAGTACCACTGTTTAATGTCCAACATTGGTATTGTACCTGAGTATCTGTTGATATTAATAGAAATCAGATTTCTTTCTCCTCATACCAGTCAAATGTTTAGAATAAGTTTACCTGTTTTTGATTGGATCAGATTCTTTTTTAAAATTTCCAGTAACAGATCCAGTAATTTTGGTTTGATAACGATTTATTATTATAATTTAACTATTGCATCAGCTCGTCCCTGATTCACATGTTGTAGTAAGACACATTCACTAGTGAAAGTTTGAGTTTGGAAAGTGTTTACACAACTTTGTGAGTATGTTTGTGTAACTGCAGCACATTAGCTGTTAATGACCGAGTGTCTCTGTGGTTAAGACAGTTTTCACACCAGTTTGTTCTGGAATCAGGGGACGACATCAAGACAATCAAAGGTGTTAGGAAACAAATGATTCAAGTAAACACAAACTTGTGAGACAAACTTTCCTGATGCAACCTCAGTACATCAACACATGATGCAATCCACAGATACAATTTCATTGTTTCATAATCATAAGTTTTAACTTAACTGTAGCATCTTTAGGTGACAATAAAACTAATTCAACATCAAAATGTTTGACCCCAACGAGATGTTTATCTTCTTATTATGAGATCTGTGGCTCATCACTGTGATAAAACTACGACTTGACACATTAATATAACATTATTCTGTGTTTTGTTTAAAGAGAACTGAAACATGATGATCCATGAGTGGTTTAAAACTGCAACCTCACTCCTCCTCACTCTTCTAAGCTTGTAAGAGAAGCTAGTTTGTCCTTTTGATAACATAAAAAATCATGAAAGGCTCTTTTTCTAAAGTTGGATTTGTCCTTTAAGTTTGTCCTTTAAGGTTTTTAGTAGAAAAATGGCCGTGCAACATGGCTTATTGTTTCAAAATGAAAACACAAAGATTCATGTGACTTAGTCTATGTCATAGTTTGTCTGAATCAGCTTCATGTTCTTATTTTAATGCATTCAAGTGGTATACTAGTGTATTTGTTTAGTTGTGTAGACGCAGGTCAAGTTTTACTCTTGTTAGTGAGCTTCTAGGTGGTTCAGTGGACTCAGTCTGAGGCCTTGATACCTTGACAGGAATACATAAAGCATTTGCTCACTCCAGGTATCTTGGTTTGACACATGTTTTGTCTCCAGAAATCATCAGACTGGACTGGACACTTGATTTGAAGAGAGGCCATAAGTCAGTTCACTGTATTTATCAAAAGCAGTAGGTGTGAGACTGATATATTGATACATATACTGTAAATACTGGACTGACTGACTGTCCAGGAGTTAGATAATCACTACATTAATACAGTCAGAAACAACCTTTTGGTGATTCAGAGGTGGTGGTGCCATATTTTGTGTATTATAAAACACTGTTTCAATGTACCATGACATTTGACATTAGAGCTGATACAGTACCACTGTTTAATGTCCAACATTGGTATTGTACCTGAGTATCTGTTGATATTAATAGAAATCAGATTTCTTTCTCCTCATACCAGTCAAATGTTTAGAATAAGTTTACCTGTTTTTGATTGGATCAGATTCTTTTTTTAAATTTCCAGTAACAGATCCAGTAATTTTGGTTTGATAACGATTTATTATTATAATTTAATTATTGCATCAGCTCGTCCCTGATTCACATGTTGTAGTAAGACACATTCACTAGTGAAAGTTTGAGTTTGGAAAGTGTTTACACAACTTTGTGTGTATGTTTGTGTAAGTGCAGCACATTAGCTGTTAATGACCGTGTGTGTGTGTGTGTGTGTGTGTGTGTGTGTGTGTGCGCGTGCGTGCGTGCGTGCGTGTGTGTGTGTGTGTGTGTGTTTGTGTGTGTGTGTGTGTGTGCGCATCTCACTGCAGCACATTAGCTGCTGTTAATTGCTGTGTGTCTCTGGTTGAGAGCAGTTTCACACTTGTCTTCATTAGTGCCACATGATGACACTATTGAAATCAGAGGTGTCACTGTGAAACAAGACAACGTCTTAACATCAAAACAATATGCAATCGTTGCTAAGTGATTGAACAATTCAAAGTAAACAATAAATTTTATTTTGTATTTTTAAGCAACATGAGTTTCAGTCATGACACATAAACTAATCCAACCTAATGAGAGTTATTTTATGAAATCATAGTAGGAAATTTAGGACACGTTTATTAACTCTGTGACATTAAACATACAGAACTAGAACATGCATTATTTTATTCAGGAGATATTGTATTGGAGTCTACACCTGAAAAATTAAAAAAAAAAAAAGAAAAGGTGAATTCAGATCTGCTTAGTCTATGATATTTATTTTAGATTTGTTTAAGAAGATATTTAATTCCACCTCTGTTCAAATGTGAACGTTAACATCGGGGCCCAGTTTAATCCTGCTCCTGTGTTCTCAGTAAATAATTCACTGTACTTGACTGAAACATTTCATCACAGATCAGTTTGATGTCATGTCGTCTGCATGTGTCTCACATGCAGCTTAAACCACAAACATACACTAGTGTTTTTACATTTCATTTTGAAAAACAAAGCATGGTTTATATCAGTATTATTAGTTATTATTATTATTATTAGTATATATTAGTATTTTATCAAAGGCTAATGAAGTAATTGGATAAATATCTCATTTGTTCCACTTAGCGCATTTAACTTCAGTGCCATCTGAAAAATAGATTAAATTTGTGTGATCAGTTTTTGTAACTGAATAATTCTAATTACTCAAGTAATCATTTTAGCTGTAATTATGATTCTGTTGAGATTGTTATACTTTAGAGCATCTTCAAAGAGCCGTGCAACTTCGTGATGTTGCACTGTACAATTGAGGTTGTTGCAATGACAATAATGTCTTATATTCTAAAAATTAAGGGATGTAATATTTGTAAAGGAGCACAAAAGGTGCAAATGGTAACGGTGTTAAAAGATGTTACACTTTGTTACACACACATTAGACTAGAGTATGATGCACTACACTTTGGTCATGTGACATTTATTTTTATATGCAAGAGGAGGAAATAAAGAGATAAATCATGTGGGTGTCAAAGAGCTTTGATTAGAGCTCAGCACCTTCACCTTCTTTCTCTCTCTGAATCATGGAGGCTGAGCTCTGCTTTCCTCAAGTCAACAACTCCTGCAGGAGGAAGATTCATTCTCACTTTGAGACATCAGTCATAGAGACTACGGTTTTCTGCATCACTGTGATCACTGTGGTTCTTAACCTGCTGGTCATCATCTCAATCTCCCACTACAGGCAGAGATCACATTTACCTGCATGGTCAACAGTTAGATGCATGGGAAGATGTTTTATCTCATTTCATTTGTGTCCTCTAAGACATAAATGATACAGAGAAATAATACTCTATACTTTTTTATGAGTGCATAGTGGATATAGTGGATATATGAGTGCAAATGGTTTTACATTGATAATACTTGACTGTATTTAGGCATGTTGTAATCATACAGTTGATACATTTAGCATCGTAACTGCTACTAACACCTTTTTCTAGAGCTACTACCACTGTTTAGTGTTGATATCTTTTTATTTTAGGCAGCTCCACGCCTGACAATAGCAGGTGTTGGAATGACATTGTTGTATTTTAACTCTTGCTTAAACCCTGTGATGTATGTGTCTTTCTATCCTTGGTTTAGAAAAGCTATTAAACACATTGTTACACTTCAGATACTGAAACCTGGTTCCCGTCAGACTAATTTACTATAGAAAGAGGTGTGGATAGAGTGACTAAAACAAATAATATTACTATTGTTGGAAGAAAACATGAAATGACATGAAATACCTTTACCTTGCCAGCAGATATATCCTGTAATGTCTGGGATTGCATTAAAAAAGTAAATAAATATTATGTTATTTTTTGTTCATTAATCATAAAATAAAAAGTAACAATTAAACACATCATCACAATTCAGATACTGAAATCTGGCTCCCGTCAGACTAATTTACTGTAGAAAGAGATGTGGATAGAGTGACTAAAACAAATAATGATACAAACAAGAAACGGTATAAACCACCACTTAGATATTGTAGCAAAGCGCCTGATGGCGGCACACAAACTTTTCTAAACTCTGCAACTATATTACAACTCAGAAAACAGGGTTCTCCTACAGTCAGTGGTACTCCTGACCACTGACCATAGCGCTAGTGAGGTGCATTCAGGAGCCTTCGGAAAACACATCAGTAAACATTGAGGACATGAACGCAACATATTACAACATTTTATATCATAAAAAGATTAAGTAACATGGGAGCAAGCTAGGACTGTAACTGTAAACAAATGACTTTTTTTTTTTTTGCTTTAATCCATGTTACGTTTATATTGAATCATATCTAATGTCATTTATGTCCTTTATTTATTTATTTGTCCTTCATTACATCCCAGCTGGATTATTGCAACTCCCTCTAGCTTGGTCTCTCTCCCAGTCCCAATCAATGCGTCTGCAGTTGGTACAAAATGCAGCTGCTAGACTGCTGACAGGTACCAAGAAGCAACAACACATGCACTGGCCTCCTTACACTGGCTCCCCATTAGCTCCAGTTCAAGTTGTTCTGGTTGTATGTAGACGCTACATGGGCTGGCCCCTATCTATACATCAAATCCTCTACTCAAACCCTATTCTGCCCATCCCTTATCTCTTTTTTTATCTATTTCCTTTCTTTTTGGACCAGGTTTTTCTTTTGTTTTGGCCTGATTTGCAGTCTTTGGTTTGTTTTAAGTGCTTTTGCTTTATTTTGGCCATTTTTGCTCATTTCTTGTAGTTTTGATTCACTCCTGTGGTCCAGGTTTATTAAGTTTGTTTAGTCTAAGTACATTTCTTAATTCTTGCTTTGGGTTTGTATGTTGATTTGAGATATAGATTAATTATCAATTGGGTTGTTGGTTTTGTTAAGTTTTTGCTCTTTTTATTTCAGTAAGTTTCTTTTTGTTCTAGGCACCATGGTGAGGATCTTACTGCTGTTGCATGCAAGCAGGAACTGGGGCACTTTTAGTGCATGTTTTGCAATAATTTCTGTAGTGTTGCAAGCCAGGCTAGTAGGAAGGGGCATATATCCAGTAGCCTGCCTCCCACTGAAGCCCTAGCCCACTGAGTTTTCTGTTATAGTTATTAGAGTTTAAGTATTATTATAGCCGGCCTTTTAGATTATTTCTGTTAATAAAATATTTTTTTCTTATACTCACCTTGTGTTTGTAATATTTTTTTTTTTTCTCTGAGCAGTTACAATTTTCTCTTTTTAGGTTCAACCCTGGTTCATTTACATTATTTCTTCATTATTTCATATCCTGGGGTGCAAGTCCCCAGGTGGTGTTTTTGGTCTCTACATTAGTTTCTCTCCCTCCTTAGTTTTGTTTATCCTCCCATTATTAAAGCTTTAGAGAACTCCACTTCTTGCCACATCAGATTTTTCAGGCCTGGCTGGCCAATGGGTTCCCACTAATAGTAGGCGCCAGACCAAAATTTCTGCAACTACTGTGATGCTGGACACTTTATTCCAAGTTTCGGGAAGCAATGAAGAAAGACTTATGCAGAGTTACAGAACAGCATGATGACATTTTCAGATTGTGAATATTCTCCACTTGCTGGATTATACATCTGAGGACATCTAGTGGGAGGATGGACAGTGGCATGTGACTGAAGCTTAAATGAACTGGTCTGGGACAGGAAATTTACAAGGAGAAGGAGGAGAGGAGGGTACATGGGAAGATGAAGAATAATTATGGCAAAAAGAAGTCTTGTAGTCCAGAGGAGAAGAGCCAGAGCATGATGTATTGATCTTTTACCATCTGAGAAGATTTAATTTGCATATGCAAGCGGAGGAAGCAAAGAGATAAGGCGGGTGACATAGGGCTTTATTAGACAGCTGACAGAGGTCAGCACCTTCCCTCCCTCTCTGAATCATGGATTCCCTTGAAGAAGCTGAGCTCTGCTTTCCACTTGTCAACAACTCCTGCAGGAAGAAGATCCGCTCTCCAGTGATGACCACAGTCATAGAGACTGTGGTGCTCAGCATCACTCTGCTAATTGTGGTTCTTAACATGCTGGTCATCATCTCAATCTCCCACTACAGGCAGAGATAATATTTATCAGTATTGCCTTTAACATGTTATTTTTTTTTTTTGTTACAGTTAGACATTTTTCTGTATTCTAGGATAAAATTAATTCTTATTAATTATTTTATGCCTGTGATCACAGCATACTGGATATTTGCAAATGTTTTCATGATAATTCTGTGCTGTTTTTTATGCATATTGTAATTGTGCAGATAATACTTTTAGAGTTATAACAGCTGCTAACACTTCTGTTTGCGACAACTAAATGTAACAGTATGTTCAGTGTTGATATTCTCCTATTTTAGGCAGCTCCACACCATCACCAACCACCTGCTCCTCTCTTTGGCTGTTGCAGACTTCCTTGTGGGTTTCCCGCTGATGCCATTTCTACTTCTACACAATGAGGGTTGTTTGAGTGACATTATTTGTGCTTTGAATTACTTTTTAGGTTATCTGACTTTCAGTGTTTCAGTAGGAAACATGGTGCTCATTTCAATTGATCGCTATGTAGCTATTTGTGATCCCATGTTTCACTCCACCAAAGTCACTCTGAAAAGAGTTCAGTTGTGTGTTTGTCTGTGTTGGGTGTGTGCTGCTATGCACAGCACCTGGATACTGAGGAATTACCTCAAACAACCAGGCAAGTATAGCACCTGTTACGGAGATTGTAAGGTTGAAGCTCATTTGGGTGAGAGACTTGCTGATTTTATTGTAACATTTTTAGGCCCCATTTCAGTTATTATAGTTTTGTATATGCGAGTATTTATGGTGGCTGTGTCTCATGCTCGTGCCATACGGTCTCATATAGCCTCTGTCACACAAGAGCGCTCTGAAAATGTCAAAGCTAAGAAATCTGAGATGAAAGCAGCCAGGACTCTTGGTGTTGTAGTGCTTGTTTTTCTCATCTGCTCCTCTCCATTTTATTGTTTTGATGTTGCAATTCCAAGAGATCAGCAAGAGGAGATATATGATGCCGCTTCATTTTTATTGTTGTGCTTTAACTCTTGTCTAAACCCTGTGATCTATGTTTATTTCTATCCTTGGTTCAGAAAAGCTATTAAAAATATTGTTACACTTCAGATACTGAAAGCCAACTCCAGTCAGGCTAATTTACTCTAGGAAGAGATGTTTGTAGAAACAAGTGATTGAAGAAAATTATTCACCTATGAGGGGAAAATTGTTATTAAGCTTTTCTACAGGACTCTGAATTGACACACCCAAAGGCTGGAAAAGAAACACAATTCAGTGACAGAGTAGTGTTTATTAATCAAATATTGATGTAAATATGTAACACCCTGATTCTTTAATACTTGTGTTTGGTTGTACATGAATATTTATAATGGTTTGGCTATTGTCTACCCCCTTTAAATGATGTAGGATGGAAGATTCTCTTGTTTAAACAAAACTATCATTGTTAGAAGGAAAACATATATTTAATTTGTATAGCAAAATGTGTATCCTGTAAGATGCATGAATATACATCAAAATAGTTCTCAATAGAAAAAAAAAACATTTTACATTTTACTACAATTTACTTTGTCGTTATTCCAGAAATAATATTTTTTTTTACCCTTGTTATAGACTAATAATACTAAAACAGAAGCCATATCCATGGAATGAAGGTTTCATTTCAGACTATTGATACTATATGTCCAGCGTAGTCTAAATATTGTGAAGATATTTGAATAACAGAAGCTAGAAAACAAAATTATATTTCATTGTTGGTGGAGGAAACTTGAATATTATCAGCATGACAGCATGTGTTTTCTGCAAGATGTGGGATACCTAACTATAAAATGTTGGGAATAGGAAAAAAAGGTTTTACATTACAATATGGAAAAATTTATAGTGTTTTCACCTAAAAATGGTCATTTTTGTCATTGTTATACAGTCATAATAATAAAATAAAAGTCATAACCATGCATCACAGTGTCCAGTCCAAGCAGATTTTTATTTCACTTCATGCACAGGTATAGCCTGACTTGCCTTGGTCATGTAGAAATTATATTTTATTTTTAAAAAGTAAATATGTTTTTATCTTAATTTTTCAATTTATTCAAATTTATTTTTCACATGAATCAAATTAAATCTTCAAGAGTAGCAATGAAGCGGGTAATAATAAGAGAATCCCCTCCTTAGCTTGGGTGGAGGTGCTTGTGTTTCTCTGTGGTCCAACTTTGTAGTCTGGAGCAACCCTGGCAGATTCTCCCAAGACAAACTGGCTCCAGGAGAAATTACTAAGCACCATTCATGGCAACATCATATCAGTCCACACAAGGGATTGTGTCCAACATGACCAGATTAGGGAAACTGATGTGCCCTCTGTGGAGCCAGACCTTGGGGGGCTCACCCATGGGTCCAGTTGGGCACAGTCTGACTATATTTCATGGAACCATCATTATCTTGACCTGTTACTTGCAGGGTTTGGTATTGAGTTGTAGTCCATGAAACTGTTGGGAAGGTGAACGTCCTAGGTGAAAATTGTAGGCCTGTTCCTGGGACAATGAATTGTAACCTCACTGATGGGGAAAGAGCCTGACCTGGTGCAGAAGGTGCAACAATACCAATCATTTATTGTTGAGGTCACCTTCACGCACAGCACTGGCTATGGAATCAAATGAAGGTGAATGTGAATAGGTAATATCTGGCTGAAACACCTCTGGGAGGTCTTTAGTTCCCTCTGGAAGAACTTTATACACATCAAAGAAGAGGTCGAGGTCTCCAGATGGGCCATGTTGAAAGCCTCAGATGTACATGACAGGCTACAGGTTCCCTGACATAGTAGATAAAAAGAGCACCTGCAATCCCTGCTAGCTTGATAACTCTCAAGAGTTGATGGATGCAGACAAGTTTTGGTGGAAAATATCAAACAGCAGTCTTTCACAGGTGGCAATGACATGGCATGACTATCCATCTGTGGTGTGCCACCATGGTACACAAGGCAAGTATTGCCTGACCAGTTAAAGCAAAGAATACATACTAAAGTTGAAATAATGTCTTTTCTTACACCTCAGAGTTGCACTGCCCTGTAAAAGATTTCCTGTTTGCATTAATTTTGTGATTTACTGCCCTCTTGTGGTCGCAGCAGGTTACTGACTTTGGAAATATTGAATCAGTACTTGGTCATTTTTGTGACTGTGGACATATCTCCTTGGCAAAAGTTGGGGTTCATTTAATACAAAAGGAAAACTCTTTAGATCACATTGGTGAGTAGCTGTAACCACACGTGTAAATTCCACAAACTTTAATGGTGTTGGGGTAACACAGAGACCATGGGGTCTTGGCTATCTGATGGGACCTGGTTGAAGTGTTAGACGCTATACATGATATAGTGTTGGTTCATTGCTCTGATATTGAGAAGTTTGCTGTCTCCAAATTCAAGAAAACAAAGTGAAAAAGAAAAATATATTATTGTTTCAGTGGGCTGGAGATGGAAAATGATGATGGTCACAGACACAGCAATGAGCCTCTATAGCCTTTTCAGTGGATAAAGGTTATCATACCTAAGATTTTTCTTTTGACTTACATTGTATGCATAGTGGGTTTTGCTTTTTTAGTTTATTTTCTAATGGTGTAGTTGTAAATGCTTTGTGGTACAGTGACTGACATTAATGCTTTGGAAAGACTCCACATGACTGAACTAGCTCAGAAAGCATCATTATTTCCTTTATGTGTTCATGTGTTTGGCGTAAAAAAATAAATACCACGTACTCTAATTACTACATTACTTACATTTAGAAGTACGAAGAACCATGAGTATGACGTATTGAACTTTGACCATCTGAGGAGATTTAATTTGCATATGCAAGAGGAAGAAGAGAAGGGATAAGTCAGCTGTGTGACAAAGAGTTTTTATCAGAAAGCTGACAGAGCTCAGCACCTTCTCCTCCCTCTCTGAATCATGGAGGCCATAGAAGAACCTGAGATCTGCTTTCCACTAGTCAACAACTCCTGCAGGAAGCGGTTCCGAACTCTCCTGACAGCCGTAATTTTGGAGACTTCAGTGTTGAGCATCACTCTGCTCACTGTGGCTCTTAACCTGCTGGTCATCATCTCTATCTCCCACTACAGGCAGAGATAAAATTTATCTGCATGGCCTTCAATATGTTCATTTTTTGATTGCAGTTAGAAACTTGAAAAACAGCCTTTGCAATATTATTTACATCCTCCTGGATGTTAATAAGTTGAAGACTATACTAGGTTTTTATTCTTGTCATGAGACCATAGTAGATATTAGCAGATATTTTTCAACTGAAATGCTGTGCTGTTTTATATATGTTGTAATAGTACATTGTATACATTTCAATATATAACTGCTGCTAGCACCTCTTTCTACAACTACTAAATGTAATGGTGTGTTTAGTGTTGATATTCTCCCATTTTAGGCAGCTCCACTCCTCGACCACCAACCACCTGCTCCTCTCTCTGGCTGTTTCTGACTTCCTTGTGGGTATCCTGCTGATGCCATCTCTAATTCTACACAGCCGAGGCTGCATGGGTGAAATTATTTGTGCTTTGAATTTCTTCTTAGGTTACCTAACTGTCAGTGTTTCAGTAGGAAACATGGTGCTTATATCAGTTGATCGCTATATAGCAATTTGTGATCCCATGTTTTACACCACTAAAGTTACTCTGAAAAGAGTTCAGTGTTGTGTTTGTATGTGTTGGTTGTTTTCTGGTGTGCACAGCACCTGGATACTGAGGCATTTCCTTAAAGATCCAGGCAGATATAATTCCTGTTTTGGAGAGTGTGTAGTTGAAACCGATCTGGGTGGGAGACTTGTTGATCTTGTTGTGACCCTTTTAGGCCCCATTTTAGTCATTATCTTTTTGTATTTGCGAGTATTTGTGGTGGCTGTGTCTCAGGCCCGTGCTATGCGGTCTCGAGTAACAGGTGCCCCACAACAGCGTTCAGAGCCCACAAAATCCATGAAATCTGAGCTGAAAGCAGCCAGGACTCTTGGTGTTGTAGTGATTGTTTTTCTCATCTGTTCCACTCCATTTTATGGTTTTGATGTTGCAATAGAAAAGGGCCTGGTTGAGAGGAACAATGAAGCCACTGCAGTCGCATTGTTGTGCATTAACTCTTGTTTAAACCCTGTGATTTATGTTTATTTCTATCCTTGGTTCAGAAAAGCTATTAAACATATCATTACCCTCCAGATACTGAAATCTGACTCCAGCCAGGCTAATTTACTCTAGGAAGAGATGTATGTAGAAAGAGGTAGAGTGATTGACACACACGATTTAACTGTGAGCAGGGAATTATTTTTAAGCTGTCTCCAGTGCTCTTAATTGACACATTCAAAGGCTGGATAAGACACAAATAATTGACAAAATTGTTATTAATTAATCAAATATTATGTGTGCATATATGTCTATTTCTAACACCTCAATTCTGCAATTCTTAGTTGTTGTTTTTTGTGATTGCACATTTATTTTTTATAGTCTGACTGGTCAACCCCTTTAAATAAGGACAGAAACCAGGACAGAAAATCCCTTCTAACAAAATAATATTACCATTGATTAAGTGCATTTTCTAAAAGTGATTTATGCTGATTTAGAAACAGCGCACAAAAATACTGTTTGTTAGTCAAATATGAATCTATATTTATCTTTCTCTTCTTTCATATTTTTTATACATGATTGCACATGTACATCCTTTGTAGTTTGACGATCGTCAACATATTTAAACAACAGGAGCCATAAAATATAATACTTAAAAATAAATATTCCCATTGTTGGAGGGAAAGTATGAATTCATCTCTGTGGCAGCATGTGTATCCTGTAAGATGTGGGATTCATCAACGCCTATGTAGACAATATTGTGAATAGGAAATAGATTTTACATCGCAAGTGTATAACACTTGTGATACTGAAATAAAAGCCATAGCAATGTATTGATGTTTTCAGTTCAGAGTACTGGCACTCTTTTTATTTCAGCTCAAGCATGTTTATGAGCATTGTTTTGCTCATTTAACAGCAGCAGACCAAAATACTGTCTGTCAATCAAATATAAAATTATATCTCTATCTTTAATTTCTATCTCTTTCTGCCTCTCACACTAATCATTTCATTGTTTATTTGGGTGTGGTTGCACATTTATATTTTTGTGTTATTTAAACAACAGATCTCTCAGAAATATTGTCATAAAACATGACTTTTATCTGCATGACAACAATTATATCATGTCAGATGTGGGTTTCAAGGATGCTTATGCAGACAATGTTGTGAATAGGGAAAATATTTTACATTACAGTAAGGTAAATAACCTAAATTTATTATTTCAAAAACAATCATTTTCCCCATTGTTGAACACTTATGATACTATAGTGATAACCATGCCTTGAAGGTTGATGAGCCTATTGATGAGGATCATTGGTTGATGAGGATGTTTTATTATGTTATGTTTTTGGTGATTTTTAAACAGACCAAATTATTTATTGTCTATGTTTCTCTACCTGATGATTTAATTAATTTTTGATTGCACATGTATATCATTTGTTGTTTAACTATTGTCAAGGCCTGAAAATCTCTAGAAAAATAAACTGCAGTGTCCCGTCCAGGCACATTTTGAAATCCAGTTCAAACATTGATTAAAATTACATTAAATGTTAGTGTTTATATTTTAGGTTTATTAAGTTTTTATTGATTTTAAATTAAGGGATATTGTTTTTGATTTATTCTCTTTTTAATGTTAATCAAATTAAATTCAAGTGTAGCAATATAAAGATAGATTAAAACTATTTATTCCACCAGGGAAATTATTAATATCCATGATAACCAGGAATCAGGTGTGTATCAACAAGGGAATTTCCCCCTTAACTTGCTGGAGGAGTTAGTGTGTCTCTGTGTTTCAGTGAACTGTGTAGTCTGGAGCAATAGCGCCTGGAGCCCTTCCCAGCTGATTACGGGCAAACCCAGAGTACACCCTGGACGGTCGCCAGCTGGTCACAGGGCCACATATACAGGCAAACAACCATTTGCACTCACATCAACACTGACTGGCAATTTAATGCTCAATTCACCTATCTCCAACACATGCACGGTTTTGGCTGTGGGAGAAAACCGGAGCTCCCACAGAGAACATGAACAACTCCACACAGAAAGACCCTGTGCCCGACAAGTCAACTTTTTCTTTAGCACCAAATAATAAAAACGTTTATCTCAAGGTAGGATGTTCAAAGATTGGGGTAGAAGTCTGAGGATATCTGCTGGGAAGATGGAGAATGCCATGTAATGGAAGCCAAAATTAATTGAGCTGGAAGAGAAATTGCAAGATGCAGCAGAGGGAATGAGAGGCCTAAGACGAATACTGACAGAAGTAGGACTAGTTCAGAGGATATTGCTTTGGGTTAGGTGTCAGTAGTTTCACTTGAGGGTATTTTTATTTGTGGTGAGATAAGTAGCCTGCTAGTTTGATTACTGTCAGGAATTTATGGATGTGGTCCATTTTTATGGATTGGTTATTGTGTAATCCCAGACACACTCCCTGGATGTTTGGGGCCACTGTCCCTCTGCAGAATAAATCTGGTGCCAATCAGATGCCTCCCTGATGGTATTTCATGATGGATAAGTATCTGTTTGTATTTATGAGCATCAAGGACACTATTAATTCTGACTAAACCCCCCAACTCCTTTGGAGAAATGCAGGCCCAAACTTGAAAGGAAACTGGATGTTTCATTGTTACCTAGGGATGGGTATCATACTGCTTATTGGTTCAGTACTTTAACGGTATTCTTATCAGTACTTTTTGAAGAAAAAAATAGTATTGCTTTTTTATAACAAATCAACATTATTATTTCACAAATTTACATTGAACATGAAATGCAAAATAGGTATTCACAAAAAAATACAACAATGTTTTAAACAAATACAGATTTTCTGATAACGCTATAGCATATTTTAAGATCTCTGCCCTATCGGCCCTAAATGTTACAGCCACTGCTGTGACTCCTGGAACCCCCTAGTGGGTGCATCATCCCTCGGTTCATTACTGCCTGGACGTGGGGCCGCGGTGCAGACAAACCAGTTTCTTATATACCAATCGACGACAATACATATACCTGGTCTTCAAGCCTACTCATCGCCAGAGAGTTCCACATTAATTGTGGTAACATTTGGCTGCCAAAGGTATTCTAGTGTTTTTCTTTGTGTTGCCTTTTTTGCGTTTTTTGTGTTGGATCTCACCCACATCTCCTGTTCCTCCAGTGCTCTTAGTCCAACTGCCATCCTGCTGCCGCCTCTGCCTGGCTTTCTTACCTGATCTCCACCAACTCCTCCACCTCATCCACCCATGTGTTGTTAAATAAACTGTCCCTTGAGCACTAAACTTGAGCCTCCAGTCTGTCTTACAGCGTCAGGGTCCTTTACCTACAGAACCAGAACAGAACTCTGTGTCTTATGGGCCCCGCGGATCCAGAGTCAGTGCACCAGGTGCTGAAGGCTGAAGTGGTTGGGATGAGGCGGCTCTGCAAAGTGTGTTCCTGTGCTCACTAAATGACGAGTTAAAGGATGAACTGGCCACACATGTAAGCCCAAGTCCTTAGCTGACCTTATGGTGCTGTCACGGTGTTTGGACAACCGCTTACGGGAGAGACACCGCAAGGGTGGCAGTGGCCACACCAGTTCAGCCTTCACTCTGGTCCCTCGAGCTGCACCTGCCCATGTCTCGACCTCTCCTCTGATGCTGCCGTGTCTTCTGCCTCCAGTCCTGCTGAAAGCCTCCCGGTCCCGTCGCAGCCCTCCACTGAACAGATGCAGCTGGGACGTGCAACATTAACCCCAGCCGAGCAACAGCGCAGGTTTCAGGAGAGGCTCTGTATATACTGTGGCTTAGCAGGCCATATCAGACAAAACTGTCCCAGTCTACCAACAGCCTAGGCCCGCCTGAGGGAGGGACTACTCAGGCGAGCTGAAGCCAAACTTCCATTCCCCATGCGCACTCAGTTAACAGCTGTTCTCCACTGTAACTCTAAAGAGTTGGCTGTTAAGTCATTTGTTGATTCGGGGGCTGATGAAAACTTTACTGCTGCTGACTTTGTTAAGATCCACTGTATACCACCGTTGTTCCATTGATGGAGCCACGTAGTGTTAATGCCTTAGATGGTAGGTTACTGGCAGTTATTACTCACCACACTGTTTATTTCACTGCTTATATCTGGAAATCACTGTGAACTTATTCATTTTTTCATTATGCCTGCCCCTCACACACCTGTTGTTTGAGGCCTCCCTTGGCTAAAGCTGCACAACCCTCAAATTGACTGGAAAAAAAGCCTTAATTATTAGTTGGAGTGTGCCATAACTGTTGTCTCCACTCTACTCTCCCCTTACTAAACTCCTGTGATATCTTCTCTGAGTTCCACTGACATTACTGGTGTACCTGTATTCTACTATGACCTAGCTGAGGTGTTTAACAAACAACAAACCCTCTATCTTCCTCCACACCAGCCGTATGACTGCAGTATTGATCTCCTGCCCGGGTCTCCTCTCCCCTCCAGGTGACTGTACAAACTGTTTTGGCCTGAGAGAGCCACCATGGAGAGGTACATACAGGAGTCCTTGGCTGCCGGTATCATGTGCCCTTCATCTTCTCCGGTCGGCGCTGGGTTCTTTTTTGTGGCAAATAAGGATAAGACATTAGGCCCCTGCATAGGGGGCTATCGTGGGCTCAGTGGCATCACTGTAAGGAATAAATGGTTGAATCTAGCCTCTGCTAGATCATGAACTGTTGGCCATGGTCGTGGCACTAGAGGAGTGGAGACATTGGTTGGAGGGAGCTGAGACCCCATTTGTAGTGTGGACTGATCATAGGAACCTTGTAAATCTCCAGAGTGCTAAGAGACTAAATCTCGACAGGCCAGGTGGGTACTTTTCCTTGGCCTTTTTAATTTTGCACTGTGTTACAGGCCCGGCTCCCACAACCTCAAACCTGACACTCTCTCACGTCAAATGGACTCTCAAACATCCAACACAACTCCTGAGACCATCCTACCTGCAAGCTGTTTTGTGGGGGCTGTTCTCTGGGAAGTTAAGCAGCAGGTGACAGATCCAGGTCCAGGTATTGGACCACCCAACTGTCTGTTTATTCCTGAGGGTGTCTAGTTGCAGGTGTTGCAGTGGGTCCATGCATCCAACCTGGCCTGCCATCCTGGAGTGGCATGCATGCTCAGACTAATTTGCCAGTGTTTCTGGTAGCCTACAGTATCCCACGACACCACACAGTTCGTGGCTGTCTGTTCCATTTGTGCCAGTGGAAAAGCCTCTTATCTTCCTCCTGCTGG
Source organism: Polydactylus sextarius (assembly GCA_016801845.1). Taxonomy (NCBI): domain Eukaryota; kingdom Metazoa; phylum Chordata; class Actinopteri; family Polynemidae; genus Polydactylus; species Polydactylus sextarius. Next base: position 2,345,087 of record CM028912.1, on the reverse strand, counting down.
CCTGCTGAACCCTCTCCCCATCCCCACTCAGCCATAGTCTCACATCGCAGTTAATTTTGTTACTGGCTTACCTCCTTCAGAAGGTAATATCACTATTCTCACCATCATTGATCGTTTCTCCAAGGCTGTGCATTTTGTGCCTCTCCCCAAACTCCCCTCTGCTCTAGAGACTGCTCAGCTTTTGGTCCTCCACATTTTTCGTCTCTGTGGTATACCCATGGAGATTGTCTCTGACCATGGTCCCTGGTTTTCCTCCCAGGTCTGGAGAGCATTCTGTGGCACACTAGGGGCAAGAGTTAGCATGTCATCAGGCTACCAAACCAAACCAACAGAACGGGCCAATCAGGACCTGGAGGCCACTCTTTACTGTGTGTGCACCCGTAATCCTGCCTCCTGGAGTTTGCAGCTGCCATGGGTGGAATTCCCACAATTCCCTCACCTCTTCTGCTACCGGTATGTCCCCATTCATGGTCATGCAACTTATGCCACTATTCCCATCCTAGGAGGACGAGGTCTTCGTTCCTTTAGTACAACACCACCTGTGACAGGCCCGGAAAGTGGAGAGGCCGGGGCTGCACTGCTTAGGTCATGTGCCAGGAACCGGTGTCTGAATGATCACCAGCAATAACCTGCAGTTGACTATCAGCCTGGGCAGATGGTGTGATTGTCCACCAAGGACCTGCCACTCCAGGGGGACTCCAGCAAGTTTGCCCACCGCTACATTGGTTCATTCCCTATAGTCAAGATCATCAACTCCTCTGCTGTGTGAGGGTTAAGCTTCCTGATACCCTCAATGTCCACCCTACATGTCATGTTTCCCTGTTAAAGCCTGTGTCCTCCAGTCCATTGAGCCCTCCGGCCAAACCCCCCACCTTCCCCCCCGGTTGTGGATGACCATCCAGCCTTCTTGGTCAGGCAGATTCTACGTCAGGCAACGGGGTAGGGGCTTCCAGTTTCTGGTTGACTAGGAGGGTTACGGAAAAGAGGAGTGCTCCCTTCTCGACGATTTCTACAGAGCTAACCCAGACAAGCCTGGTGGGCCACCTGGAGGCAGTCGTCGAAGGGGTACTGTCACAGCCACTGCTGTGAGTTCTGGAGCCCCCTAGTGGGTGCATCATCCTTTGGTTCAATGTAATTTAAAGTTTAAATGTATGTGCATACTTGCACTTATCAGGCCAGACCCACTAGATGTCAGTATACAAATTACATACAGCCATAAGCAAAACATATTTTTCTGCATACACATGCAACGACACCAGCATATGCATGCATGTGTGCACGTGAGAGAACAATCTAGAGCTATTTTACCTTGCTACATCATATGAAAACAAGATGCTGTAAGTCTTGTAAAACAGTCTTTAATAAACTCTCGGTTCACTTACTAAGTTATCAGTCCTTCGTGCAAGGACCCTGATCATGCTACTGCTGAAGTGAAGTGCTATTTTGAGCTTTATTAATGGTTATAAAAATGACAATTTAGAAACATTTAATTGACTGCCCCACGTATATTCATTGTTAGCTATTAGATTGTGAAAACAAAAGACTGGGTGTTCATCTTGTATGTGTGGTGAAATAGACTCTGGGTTCCAACTGTTCCCCCTTTCTACCCTCTGGCCTGAGGGTAGAAAGGGGAGCTGTCCAGCTTCTCTCTGTACTTCCTCTTGGCTGCTGTGATGGCTTTCCTCAGCTTGTACTTTGCAGCTTTGTACTCTGTCTCATTTCCTGAATTAAATAAAAACAAGGGTTAAAGTACGCAACATGTGTCATACCTGACTGTTGATCCAGGGCTTTTGGTCAGGGAACTTCCTGACTCATGTGGTTGGCACAATGTTATCAACACAGGTGCTAATGTACATAGTCACATACTCAGCATAGTCCTGTATGCTGAAAGGTGAGTCCTCCAGAGTGGCTGCAGCTTTGAACACATCCCAGTCTGTCTGACCAAAACAGTCCTGCAGGATGCTCTCAGACTCTGGGGTCCAGAGTTTGACCTGATTGGTGACAGGGTTTGTTTTAGTCTCTTGTCTGTAAGCCGGGTACATGAAGAGAGATAGTGGCCGAAGTGGGGGCGGGGTGCAGCCTTGTATGCACCAAGGATGTTGCTGTGAACATGGTTCAGTTTATTCTTTTCTCGGGTGGGAATGTCCAAATGTTGGTAATATTTGGGGAGTACAGTCCAGAAGTTGCATTGGTTAAAGTCGCCAGCGGTAGTAAAAATAGCATCAGGGTGAGCAGTCTCTAGCACATTGATGATGTCATGGAGTTCACTGAGCACTGCCGAGGAGTTGGCCTGTGGGAGGATGTAAACAGCAGCCAGAAACACTATCTGTGAGGCTAAAAAAGTTTCCTCTGCAATAACCTTGCAGATGTTCCCCTTGTCTGTGAAGAAGTCTGTCAGCTCTCGTTATGTTGCTCTCGGTTATTTTAGACCATGTTATGCTCTTTTAAATGTTTTGGGATTGTCAGAGTAAGTTGTCTTCCGCAGTGCTAACCGTGCACTAAATGTCTTTAGAGGTAAAATAAATCTTTCAGTTGTGCGGTCTGAGTACACTGTAAGCTTGCTTAGGGTGACCTCAAGATTAAACACAGAGACTTTGAAAAATCAAACCCAGTAACTTCAAATGGGCGAGGGAAGGTGGAGGGAATTCTGCATTTACCTTCAATCTCTTGCAAACATGATGTGTGTTATCACCTGTCTCCTTTTTAATACCCTGTATTGTTCCCTCATTTGCAGATGAATTATTTGTGACCCCATCACTCATCACTCTCATGACTGAACCATTAACTCAGAATACCTGTGATTTATAGGGGTAGCAACCAGGTGTGTCTAAAAATGAAATCAGATTTTGGATCAACTTTATCCAATGCAGTTCTGCTGCTGTGAGTTCTTGCAGGACATAAGCATTAGCTCTGCTGTTTGCATCGTGTTAAATTTGCTGTTCAATTCAATTCAATTTTATTTATATAGCACCAGATCATAAAAACATTTATCTCAAGGCACTTTACATAGAGAAGTCCAACATTTCCACAATGAGCAAGTGTTTGGCGACAATGGAGGAAAAACTCCCTTTTAACAGGAAGAAACCTCCAGCAGAACCAGACTCAGAGTGCACGGTCATCTGCCTTGACCAGCTGATCGGCTTTTAGTTGCCTCTTGAGGCCTTAAAACAATAATTTTGTAGCTTGGCAGTTGTCAGGTCATCATGATTACTAGATTTGGTTGTTGTTATGGAAGAACTAAGGGCTGGACTTAACTGCAGAAAACCAGAGACAGATGTGAATGTTCCAAAAAACAGTTTATTAACAAAAGGACCAAAAGGGGAAACTCAGGGCGCTGCTCCTTGCAGGGAAATAGGCACAACAAAAAAATGCAGCCAACAGCAGGGGAAGAACGAAAAGTCACTGCGGGCTGCAGGCAGCTGAAAGACGCTCTCAACATGGCGTTCACGGAGGCAATAATATGTGGGGCATAGGAGACACGAATTTACTTGTCTTTACTTACTTAATGGCTTCGACACAACACTACAGTAGCAGACATGAGATGTGGCACAAACCAAACTAGTGGAATTATCTGGCAGCGAAGTGGTATCTCAGGCAGCTTCTTAAGCAGGGGCTGATTGCAATCAGCTGCAGGTGCACCAGTTGGGTCCGTCTCTCGGCCACCGAAAGGCAGACCCAACACTGATGAACACAGAAGCAAAACAAACACAGGAGAAAAAACACAAAATCCAAACCTGAAATCACTACAGTAGTGACTATACTTGTATGGTCAATACAAGTACACCATACTTGTATGGTCACTACCTGACTATACTTCTTGGCAAGGGGGGCGTCAAGAAAAAAAGGTTGGGAACCAATAGTTTGCTCTTATTTACACTGACATCTCTGGATCATCTGTACCTCCTAGTGGAAAACCTAACAAGCTGCAGACCGTATCACTAACTCTGCTCACATTCTTCATGAGGGATTTTTAGTAGTGCACTGCACACTTGAGGATTTTCCACTGCTTCAAGTTCAACTTTTTATTGTTTGTCCCATACACCTTTCAATGACACTCACTACTTTATGTTCTGCTATCACAGGATTCTTAGATCTAAAGATGTGTAGCTTCAGTACAAATACTTTTTTTTTCTGCCATTAGCTAGCATACACTAGCATTAGCTTCCAGCTTCAATAACATCTTACAATCTTGACTTTCTGGGTTTTGATACCAAAAGATGGTATTTAAACTGAAAATTTTATCAGCCCACATGCTGCAATTTACAAAGAAGAAAAAAATAACTTACTGGAACACTCATTACTTCCTGTTAGTTAAACATGTGAAATGAATTGCATTACATTTTTTTTTCTAAATTGCATATTTGATAAATACTATTTTGTAAACCCAGGCCCAGAAAGCTGCCAAGTTATTTATTCATTTATCCTTTTTCTTTTTAAAAATGTATTATGTGCTCTAATGACTACAATTAGAAGTGTGAAGACACAGAGTATGACATATTCAGCTTTGGCAACTTGAGAAGATGCATTTGCATATTCAAGTGGAGGATAGAAAGAGATAAATGAGCTGGCTGACAGAACTTGGATCAGAGAGTTGCTGAGTCAGAGCTCAGCTCCTCTCTCTGAACCATGGATATCCTGGGAGAAGCTGAACTCTGTTTTCCTCTTGTCAACAACTCCTGCAGAAGGATACATTCTCAGTGGGAGCTCACATTCAGTGAGAGCGTGGTGTCTTGCATCATTCTGCTCACTGTGGTTCTTAACCTGCTGGTCATCATCTCTATCTCCTACTACAGGCAGAGATAAAATTTCTCTGCATGGCCTTCACAACGTGTTTTTTGCTTGTTTGTTAGATACATGAAGAAATGACTTAGAATTAGTCTATGTAATGTTGAATTTAGCAGTCTAATATTATCAGTCTAGAACATACTAAAGTGGATTTATCTTTAATTTGACATGTTACACTCTGTGTTTGATGATTATCCTTGTGCCTTTGGCCAGTAATGAATATAATTCTTGTGGTCTTGAGAGTTAAAAGTTAAATAGTCATAAAATGACCAGTGATTATATCTCACATGTCAGGAAAATGCATTTCTTCTAACCTTCTCATCTAGGACATAAATTACAGGACTAATGTTTTATTCTTATATAGGCCTGTGATGAGTTCATGCTGGATATTTCCTGTATACTAGATATGTATTTATTCATGTTATGGTTAATACAGTTTATAGATTTAGAGTGCTGCTATATTGCTGATATGCTGCTGATATATTTAGTGAACTGCTACGAACACCTCTATCTACAACTACTGCATGCAACAATGTGTTTAGTGTTAATATTCTTCCTATTTCAGGCAGCTCTACACCACCACCACCAACCACCTCCTCCTCTCTCTGGCTGCTGCAGACTTTCTTGTGGGTTTACTTCAGATGCCAGCTTATATTGTCCACATTCAAGGCTGCTGGACCCTGGGTGACACTATTTGTGCCATGGATTATTTTTTAGGTCACCTCAATGTTGGTGTTTCAGTAGGAAACATGATGCTCATATCAATTGATCGCTATGTGGCAATTTGTGATCCCATGTTTTACTCCACCAAGGTTACTCTGAAAAGAGTTCAATTCTGTGTTTGTCTGTGCTGGATAGGTGCTGCTGTGCACAGCACCTGGATACTGAGGGATTTTCTCAAACAACCAGCCAGGTATGGGTCCTGTTATGGAGAGTGTTTAGCTGCAGTTGGGTATTCTGACAGCATTGTTGATCTTATTCTAAGCTTTATAGGCCCCATTTTAGTCATTATACTTTTGTATATGCGAGTATTTGTGGTGGCTGTGTCTCAGGCTCGTGCTATGCGCTCTCACATTACATCTGTCACTCTACAGGGTACAGAGACTGTAAAAGCTAAGAAATCTGAAATGAAAGCAGCCAGGACTCTCGGTGTTGTAGTAGTTGTTTTTCTTCTCTGCTCGTGTCCATTTTACTGTGTTGACATTGTAAAAGACAGCAGCTATGAGTTAACAGCATTTACACTTTTTCTCCTGTATGTTAACTCTTGTCTAAACCCTGTGATTTATGTTTATTTCTATCCTTGGTTCAGAAAAGCTATTAAACACATTGTTACACTTGAGATACTGAAACCTGGTGCCCATCAGGCTAATTTGCTCTAGTAAGAGATGTATAGAGGTTGGGTGATTATCTACATGTGAGTGGAAAATTGAAAAAAAAACACAATATGCGTGTATGTGTGTGTGTGTGTGTGTGTACTTGATATCCTGATGCTTTGATTAATTAATCATTTAAATGTGTATGATTGGACTATATTGGAGACACACAAGTGTATGTATTTGAGGAAAGTCAAGATTACTGGAACCTTTGTTTTTATTCTCATTCAAGCATGTTTGTAGTGACAGTTTGCTGACTGAACAACAGTGTTTTATCTCTGAAAAGTAAATCAATATTGTTTTTGTTTGTTCTCATTTGTACATTGATAAAATAAATAAAAAACACAAAAGCAGTAATCAGTATCAGTCAAAGAATATTAACTTTATTGTGGTAGAGGAGTTTCATGTTTCTCTAGATGTAATCCTGCAAACACTGTTGTGTGGGTCTCGAGCCCCTGGTGGTGTCTCCCAGGGTAAATTGGTTCCTAGTGAAAGGCCACATTAAGAGGAATTCATAGCAACTTAATGTTTGTCAACACAGGGATTGGATTCCCTCTGGCTCCAGAGGGAATCTTATCCCAGGGGCTCATTTTAAAAAGCCTGACAAAATTACATAGGGCCACCACCACCTGTGTACAGACACACACTCACACCAAGTGTTGCGGTGGATGATGGTACTCATGGGAAATGAAAATAAGGTCCCGAGCCTCTCCTGTGGTTCAATGTCCTTCCTTGACTTAATTTTAAAAGTGAAAATTGACATTTCAGTCAAAGCCATTATTTATTAATTAACCACTTAACCCAAATACTCCCACAGTTACATTTGCTTTGGGAAAGTGAAAATGCTTAAATGTTAATGTGTTTTGAATTGTTGCTTTTGTATTCATTAGTCATCAGTGACTGGTAACTTTCACACCTATGAAATCAGGATCCTAAAATTCAGGTTTTACACATAGAATTATCTGGAATATTTAGAATAAAACAAAAGGTGATGATTTCCATCCCTGTTTAGTACGTGTTTTGCACCAAACATTCTTTGCTTTTGATTTTTCATTCAACTAAATATTTTACATAAGAAATCAAGGACATAATTATACAACCCCCTAATATTTTGTTGCACTGCCTTTAGCAGCAATCACTGCTAATAAGTCAGAATCAGCTTTATTGGCCAAGTATGTGAACACATACAAGGAATTTGTCTATGGTTCTTTTCCTTTGCTCCAGTGTAATTTAAACATACAGACATACATAGAATAAACATTATATACACAAAATTCTATAAAGATTATATAAACATAAGTCAAACATATTGACATTGAGCTGGAGGACTGCAGTATAGAATAAATATGAACGGATGTGAATAATGAATAGAAGTGTGTAGATCTGTCCGGTCTATTTAAATATTAAATATATATATTTATGTATATGGATATTAAATATTTATAGTGTGTTGTTTTTTATGTACATAGTGCAAATTACAGATCAGACAGTCAGAGTGGCCGAGTTATGTACAAGGTGTTGTTCTGAAGTACAGAGTTACAGAGTTAGGCGGGTACTGTAGTGTTCATCAAAGTGACGGCTTGGGGGAAAAACTGTACTTGTGTCTGGCTGTTTTGGTGTACAGTGATCTGTATCGCCATCCAGAGGGGAGAAGTTCGAACAGGTTGTGACCAGGGTGTGATGGGTCTGCAGAGATGTTTCCTTCCCGTTTCCTGGCTCTGGATGTATATAAGTCCTGGATGGTGGCAGATCAACACCAATGGTTTTCTCCTGTCCTGTTTGGTGGCAGAACCAAACCAGACGATGATGGATGTGCAGAGAACAGACTGGATTATTGTGGTGTAGAACTGGATCAGAAGCTCCCGGGGCAGGTTGAACTTCCTGAACTGACGCAGGAAGTACATCCTCTGCTGCGCCTTTGTGATTATGGAGTTTATGTTGGGTGTCTACTTTAGGTCCTGGGAGATGATGGATCCCAGAAACCTGAAGGTTTCTACTGTGGTCACAGCGCTGTTGAGGATGGTGATAGGGGCTAGTGCGGGGGGGCTACTCCTGAAATCAACTGTCATCTCTACAGTTTTGAGCGTGTTCAGCTCTAAGTTGTTCTGACCACACCAGAGAGCCAGCTGTCCCACCTCCCGTCTGTATGCAGACTCATCGTTGTCCTGGATGAGGCCAATGACAGTTGTGTCATCTGCAAATTTCAGGATAGGCTGAATAGTTGATGAAAAGGTTAAAGACACTTAAGATGCTAATAAAAAAAAAAATTCCAAGTGATTTTAAGCAGATGACTGAAGCATGACTGAATTATAGCAGCGTAGAAGTGGACCAACGGTGTCTTTGGCAGGTTGAATTTCCTCAGCTGCCACAGGAAGTACATCCTTCATTGGGCCTTCTTAATGATCATGTCTATTTTCCCAGTCAACCTCGGGTCCTGGGAGAAGGTGGTTCCCAGAAACTTAAATGTTTCCACAGTAAACACAGTGTTGTTCAATATGGTGATAAGGGACAGTGATAAAGGGTTCCTCCTAAAATCCACTCTCATCTCTACAGTGTACAGGTATTAAGCTTCAGTTTGTTTTGCATTCAGACTCAAGGTGCAATTGTTTATGTGTAGAGGGAGAAGGAGAAGGACTGTACATCCCTGGGAAGCACCAGGGCTGACTGTTCTGGTGGGATGTCATTTTACCCAGCCTCACTTGTTGCTTCCTGTCTGTTTGTGATCCACTCACCTGTGGAGACTGGTATACCGAGTCGGTGAGTTTTGCTTGGAGGACTTCTAGGACAATAGTGTTAAATGCCAAGCTGAAGTACACAAACAGGATCTTTGCATGAGTAATGAAGCAGTGTTGAGTTGTCACAGGATGTAATGCAGCCCCATGCGGACTGCATCCTCAACTGACCTGTTGGTCAAATATGCAAACTGCAGGTCTGTGTAGCTGGATCTGGGTGTAGATGGGAGCCATCTGATCAGCAACAGACCTTCAAGTGGAGTGATACACCCAGGTCTTTTGTTTCATGAAAAGCTGGCATACATCCTTTTGACAGAGCCTCAGTGTATTCAGGGGTAAAAGGGGAAAGGTGATTGTGGAGCAGGGGATTGCTGAAGTCACAAAATTGGCAGAAATATTCCCTTTGACTGAAGGATGAACTGCTTAAATTTTGGTGGTGAAATATCAAAGTCACTGTAGGATAAAAACAAAACATGTATTTGACTTGATGAACATTTTATTTCATGAAATAAATAGATTTTTGTGGTGACATGCCAAAGCTTAAGTTCTTCAGTATGTGTCATGCCAAGTATACCCTAATCCCTGCAAAGAAAAGAAAAGAGAGGCTTGAACACAATTTTTTTCTGTTCACTGATTGGTCGAGAGAGATAGAGAGAGATAGAGAGAGAGAGAGAGAGAGAGAGGATGGAAAGAGATAAATCAGGTTTATTTCAAAGAGCCTTGCTCACAACACTGTCAGAGCTCAGTACTTTCTGTCTAATCATGGAGACTCTGGAAGAAAATCAACTCTGTTATCCCGGATTGAACACCTCCTGCAGGACGACGGTGCTTTATCAGCTGGAGTACATACTCGTTAACAGTCTGCTGGCCATCATCAGTCTGCTCACTGCGGTTCTTAACCTGCTGGTCATCATCTCTGTCTCCCACTTCAGGCAGAGATAAAATTTCTCTGCATGAGCTACAGCATGTTTAGTATTTGGTTACAGTTACATACTTTGCATTGTTATTAACTGTTATTTTTAAAGCTAATAATGAGTGATCATGTATTGATCTTCAGTGCATACAGGATATTTTTACATCTGTGATGCTGTGTCTTCATGCAATTTGTTATAATACAAATTGTACAGTTCATACATATAGAATTGCATGTAGAATATGTCTGTGTCAAGCACAACATGAAACTGTGTTGTTTTCTCCCATTTCAGGCAGCTGCACACCACCACTAACCTCCTCCTCCTCTCTTTGGCTGTTGCAGACTTTATTGTGGGTTTCCTGCAGATGCCATTTGAAGTCTACGTCTTACAAGGCTGCTGGTTACTGGGTGAGAGTATGTGTGCTCTAAATGGACTTTTAGGTTACGTGACAGTCAGTGTTTCAGTAGGAACCATGGTGCTTATATCAGTTGATCGCTATGTAGCAATTTGTGATCCTATGCATTACTCCACCAAAGTCACCGTGAAAAGAGTTCAATTCAGTATTTGTGTGTGTTGGGTATGTTCTGCTGTGCACAGCATCTGGATAATGAAGGATTTCCTCAACAACCCATTCATGTTTAGCTCTTGTGATGGAGAGTGTGTAGTCTTGGTCAGTTTTGAGGGGAGAGTTGCTGATCTTGTTGTGACCTTTGCAGCCCCCATTTTCGTCATTATAGTTTTGTATTTGCGAGTATTTGTGGTGGCTGTGTCTCAGGCTCGTTCCATGCGCTCTCACGTAACAACTGTCACACAACAGCGTTCAGAGACTGTCAGACCTAAGAATCTGAGATCTGAGATTAAAGCAGCCAGGACTCTTGGTGTTGTAGTGGTTGTTTTTATTATTTGCTCCTCTCCTTTTTACTGTTTAGCTGTTGCAGCTGAAACTGCCTGGATTTCGTTAACATCTGCAGCCCCAGTAATTTGGCTAATTGGCTTTAACTCCACCCTAAATCCTGTGATCTATGCTCTTCTTTATCCCTGGTTCAGAAAATCTATGAAGCACATTCTTACCCTTCAGATATTGCAGTCAAACTCATGTCAGACAAATTTTAGATAGAGAGATTGTAATGGATAGATTTTCTCTCTGAATGGGTCATTATTTTTTTATTCATTATTTTTTTAATTGTTGTTTAATTGTTGGACATTTCAGTTTGACCCTATAACACAAAATGTGGTGGAAAAGTAAAACAAAAGAAAATAAATAAATAAGAAATGGAGAAGATGAAAACAGATGTCTGAATCATAGTAATATTAAAAAATACATCTATTTAGTCATTTTACGAATGTTTTTCTTCTACCTACTAGGGTCCTGGTGATGACAAAGTTGTAACCTATGACCTATATGGTACATATGTGATCTTTAAACTTTTAGATAATCTAAAGCATGAAGGCTCCACTATGTCTAGAGTATGTTGATATAAGTTGATAATGTATGCCAAGGGTACCTCTTAATGTATAATATATGTTTATATGTCTGAGATAAAGAAAAAGAAAAATCAGTTCACATGTGATGTGAAGCAGGATTAGAGGCTACAAGAGATGTAGCGCTGCATTGATAAGGAGGCAGTTCACAAGGAAATTTTGGTTTTGTCTTTGTTGTGTTAATCAGGTGTGACCAGTATGATATATATATATATATATATATATATATATATATGTTTTCTTTGTTTGTCATTTGTGTGTATCAGTAGTGTCATTAGGATTGAAAGGCTTAGTGTTTAATGCACGAGCATTTCTTTATTAATTTTTTCTTTTTTTTTTTTTTTTTTTTTCAATATTTTTTATTAAATAATTTTAATTAATTAATTAATTAATCAGCTGAAGAGCATTTACCAGGACCTGCAGTCTTGTTTTCTTTTTTTGTCCTTGCCTTCCCTGGAAGCCACCTGCCTTTCCTCCTAAGTGTTTGGTGTAGAGGAGTCTTAAGTACATGTCTGCTTCACACCACTTGTGAGGCCACTGGTGTATATAATATTTATTATAAGGTCACAAACCAGTAAATGTTCAAAAAGTGAAGCAATAATGATCAAAAATAAAAAGGAGCATGATCTGCTCAGAAAAGAAAGAAAAGCCATGAAAGAATGATTGAAAACAAATCCTCTTTTAAAAATGTTCCAACTAAACCAGTTGATCAAATGACACCTAGAAGATGGATCCAGTCAAAAATAAGACTTTATTATGTGGATCCATTTCTGACGGACATATCAGAATGGTCTGATAATAGAAAAGAAGAGGGAAGCTTTGATAAACATAAATTTACTATCATTCGTGGATATTTGATTGATAATACAACAGTTCGATATCCAAATTGGGAAAAAGAGTATATGGTTGATGCATTTAAAGCCTGGAAACTAATATGTAAACAATGGCCGGCAAATATTGTAAAATGCCAAAATCAAAACTAAGTCCATAAGTCACCATGTCGTGTTATGTCAATTTATAGACAATGAAGAGAACCTGTGCTAACTCTCTTATTTCAAGAAGAGAGTTAGCACAGGAGAGACAGAGCCAACAGAGGAGCAGCAGGAGAGGCTTCCTGAGGATTAGGAGGCGGCATAAAACGACAACGAGGATGCACAAACATCAGTTCACCAAGAGCAACAGGCACCAGCAGACCAGGAACAGCCAGTAACAACAGTAGTGACAGAAGTGAGGCAGGACTCAGTGAGTGCAGCCATTAAACCTGATCCTGAACCAACAGGTGAAGTTAAGACAGCATGATGATGATAATGATGATAATAATAATAATCAAGTTCTAACAAAAACGTAGCCTGATTAAGCAGGGCTTTGAATAGGTTTTGGCACAATGATATAGGCAGGTAATCTGTTTTTCAGTTAAATTTTGTTTCAATTTGAACAAATATTTTAATTTATTTATACATTTGAACATTATTTATGTTTAATATTGGCAAAATTATTGGAGATTTCTGTCAAGGTTTTGTTTAAAATGTACATTAAAATAAAGATACTGTAACTTATTTCCACTGTTCCCTGTGTAAACGTGCTCCTTACAATAAATGTTCTTGTTCAAAAGAAGCAGTATATTTATATATGTGATGCTATATTGAATTTCGCGTTCAAGTGAGTCTGACCAGCCTGCCTATTCTCTGCTCTTCCCAATCTTGAAATCTCAGGAACCAATTGAAAACGAGCTTTTACGGTCGTGCGGGTTTAAAGTGATGACGCACTAGTTAAGCGACTTCAAACACATTTGTTTACAGCCCACACGGCAGCTGTGGAGGAGCAGCAATTGCTCAATTCAGCTGTAGCTGCTGCTCTAGAACTTAGTCAGTCAGGTTTTCAGTTTCCGTCCCTATGCATATATCAGAATCAGTGGTCTGATTGGTTGTAGCTCTGTCCAGTAGCACACAGAGACACTTGACAGACGCCTGTTGATCCTACCTCTGAGAACTTCATGTCTATGGGATCTTTGCCAGACCAAGCTCTGTCTACAAACTTGGTGCGACAGCCAGGCTAGTATATTTATCTTTTTAAGAAGGAAAGGTAGCCTGTTTGAAAAACAATGGATTACCTAACACTTTTTCATCCGGATACATGATATGTTAATACAGGAATGGAACTCAAAATGTTATCTCTACAGCTATTAGTCTATGCACATCATAATTAGTAGATATAAAACAAGAAACTAAAATATATCAGTAAGTAAATCCTTAACTCTTCAACATAATATTCAAAGAATTCCCGAAATTCAGTTTAGATTGTTGATGATGTCACCCCAAGACTGTCAGTGGCCTCATCTGGCCACCCCTATGAAAAATTTCTGGAGGCACCACTGATAGTTTTAGAGAGGCTTACATGGCTAAACATACTTTCCTTGTTTAAGACCTTATAAGTAAAAAGAGGTCTTATAAAAACTGATATTATAAATGTTAAGAATTTCAACTTTCTAAAACAAAGGAGTGGAGGAGCTGTAAGAATCTAGGTTGCTATCCTGACAAAGCATTTTAACAATATTATGGGTAAATTAGACTGTAATAGAGAGTGAGAAGGCAGTTTGTTTTAACCAAATGACTAATCAGTCTAATAAAGCCAACAGATTTATGAATTTTTGTACAGACCCAATCAGTTTAATCTCTCCAATTTAAGTTCTCTTTAACAAAAACTCCCAGGAATCTAGTTGATGATACTTGGTGTATATCAACAGAATCAATTTGAATTTTGGGTAAATCTTTTGGGTAAAATTTTATGCCACTAAAAATAATAATAATGTAGACTTCTTTATGTTCAAAGACAATGTATTTAACTTAAACCATTTTAATATGAGCAGTTAGACCAACATTTGTTTTTCTAATCAATGAAATAAAATTACTATGAGAGAAAACAAGAGTTGTGTCGTCAGCAAACATGGGTGAAAGAGTATTTAAGACGTTTGATAAGTTATTAACATAAATGAGAAATAACTATGGTCCCAGAAACGACCCCACAGAGAAGTCTAGATTTGTCAGAATTGTGTTTTGAAAACCATATTTGACCAATTTTTGAAGCAAGACCTGGTGATCTCTCTAGAAATCTCAGTAAGCCATGTTTCTGATAAAGCAATAACATAAAATTCATGGTTACGTGAAGATTAGTAGTGAATAAATTTATCATAGTTGCTTGGAAGACGTATTATATTTTAATGAAATATAAAGCATAGATTTGGAGGTAAAGTATCACACAAGTTATTAAAATGGGATTCATCATGAAAGACTATGTCTTCAAAGCTTGTTTTTTAAGTCATATATTTAACTTATAATATTCTGTAGATGTGAACTTGAATTCAGCAACATAAATGCACTGGATACATTATAAGACTTTTGTGCTACCTCTATAAGTTCACCTGTCTTTGTTGATTCTGGCTTGGTGGTGGATGGACAATTAGCTTGTCATATCTCAACTAAGCGATGCCACCTCTCTGCCAAGCTGCCTTAATTTCTGGGAGTAGTTGTTTTCTTAGCTGGACAGCTTCAGAGAAGTCTTCATTAATGAAGATGCCTGTACCCTTTACGTTCTTTGCTCTGTTGAGAACAAGCAAGTTTGTCCTTTAGCCGCAGAAATCAGACCACAATGGGCCAAGGTTACCCAGATGGGGACATTAGTTTCCCAGCTCTGTGAACCAAGTCCAGCTCTATTTTCCAATGTTCCAGTTGAAGTTTTTCAATATTTTTTTTTCACCTTCTCCTCAGATTAAGAGCGCTTTTCATCTCCAGATTCTTTAATTCCTTTAACAACAATATTATGGGCGTCTTGATTGCCCCTCCAGGTTTTCAGCCTTATAGGAAACTGATAGGCGGTTCTCGCAGATAGTGTCGACATCTGTTCTTGTTTCACTGCAGTTCTTGGACCAGTTTTTACTGGTAATTTTAAAATAATCAGACTCCTTCTGAGACATTTTCAAACTCACTTTCAGATCATAGACTTCCCTTGAGAGCTTTTCAATCCAAGTCCTTTTGCTGGTCGAACAGTTCACGCATGCTGACATGATGTCACAACGTGGTGAGGTTGGTCTTGTCCTGTTTTTTTTTTTTTTTTGTCTTGTCATTTCCTGTTTTATTTTGAAAGTCTAACTCTCCTCTTGTTTCAGGTCACTTGTGTGTCACCTGTCTGTCATCCCTGATTCCTGATTGTGTCCACAGTTTTAGTTCTCACAGTGTTCCTGTGCCAATGTGTTCCTTTCATCTTGATCCCCACAGCCACCTTTTGTTTCACAGTGTTTTGCCAGGATCCTTATGTCCAGCAACCTTTTGTTTTGTGTGTTTTCCTAGTGCGTTTTCTCCATGGTTGAAGTTAAGTTTCGTAGGCGTTTTTGTTGTCCTCCCTTGGAGTGTCTTCTGTTGTTAAGATTTCATAGATAGTTTAGAGCAATAGATAGTTTTTTAGGAGTGTATTTGTTTTTTTTTTTTCTCATGTTTGTTTATAGAGTTTGGTTCCTCCCTTTAGACTGCTTTTGGTTCTGTATTATTTCTTTGGTTCTTTTCCTCCATAAGGAGCGCTTTTTGTCTCTGTTCATAGCACGTATTTAATCATCCTAGGAGTGTTTTTTGGTCTTTTAGTTCCTGTAGGGGCAGCGCGGTGGAACAAGGGTTAGCGCTGTACCCAGGACCTTCACAGCAAGAAGGTCCTGGGTTTGACTCCCAGGTGGGGCGCAGGGTCTTTCTGTGTGGAAAGACCCCTGTAGTTCCTGTAGTCTCTTTGGCGAGAGCTACTGCTATGTCTGTGACACACCTTCATTGTGGAGGTGCGTTTGGGTTTTTTTTCATAGCCTGCCTGACTGTCACCTCGGCGACAGGATCTCGCCTTGCTCTGTGAAATAAAGCCTTTTACTTCTGACACCTCTGCACCGGAGTCCTGCTTGGAAACCCGGCCTAACGCATGAACCTCAGAGGAGTTGTTGTTGGCTTTGGGGAAAAAGACCATAACACTCCTGTTCTAGCCCAACTTCTTAGGTACAGAATTGCTTTTAAAATCTCACTGTTTGTTTTTAAAGCTCTTAATGGCTTAGCTCCACCCTGCATCACTGAGCTTTTATCTCCATATTCCGCCCCTAGGTCTCTCAGGTCTCCTCCCAAAATCTCCTTGCAGTCCCTCTCTCCCGCTGGAAGACCAAAGGGGACTGGGGTTTCTCATTATTTGTTCCCACACTCTAGAATTCTCTCCCCCCACATATCAAGTCACGTCCCACCATATCTGGTTTTAAATCCTCTCTTAAGACCCATTGAGACACACTGAGGCCAGATTATTATTATTTTTGTTGTTGTTTGACTTTTAAATACTTGTACTTTTATGATCTGCCATTTTTGACTTTTGTACAATCTTTTATTATTACTTGCTAAATTTTTACATTTATATATTTTAGCTATGTCTGTAGTTATTCATTCCTCTTTTATATTTTTTTTTATTTCTCTTATACTGTGACCTGTGGACCTGTCACGGTGCCTCAGCTCTGAGTCAAGCTTAGCAAAGCTAAGCTATGTCTCTTTTTCTAAATGTTTATTCTCTTTGCCTTTCTTGTAAAGCACTTTGGGTCAACTTCTGTTGATTTTTCTTTTTCTTTTTAAATGTGCTATACAAATAGACTTGACTTGGGTGGTATGGTGGTACTAGGCCAAATGCAGACCATACCACTAACTTCCAAAAAATACAAAAAGTTAACAGATTTTTCTGAGGAAATGTGGTCTAATTGCTCATAAGTCAAGCATGTGCAAAAATTTCAGCATCACCACAAAATAAACAAACGAACAACATTAAATCTTTAACTCCTCTGTATCCATCTCTTGATGCTAATCTGTCCCCTCCTGAATATGAATCAGATGATGAAGATGATGCTTGGATGTTTTTGGGTTCTGACGAAAAAACAACAGTGGCATAATGACCAAAATCATTGACACAATGATTTGTTTTTAGAAGATAAAAATATAAAGAAAATTTAAAATGGAGAGAACAGTGCGCTCAGGAATGGATACAAAATTTTAAGAAGAATTTTGAGAATATTGTTTGGGACTGTGATTTAGAATCGACTAGAACTGAAGCAGAGAAAAATAAATATATTAAATAGTGCTTGTAAAGTGAATTTAAAAGAATCATTTCTATCATAAAGAGAGGACAAGATAACGGTGGCTGGGTCATCAGTGGCCGATGACACGATCCATGTCGACATTTCCCTAACAAACGTAATGTAAGTGGCTATCAGTTCTGAGATCAAAAGAAAGTCAAGATCTCACAAAACTATAGTTAGTGTTTGTTGCCAGTACATGTTTTTTTCTCATGTAACTTTCACATAGTGGAAGACACAGCATAGCGACTGTAATTACACAAGCCCTTTTGCCTCTTGATGTCATGGACTGTCTTTACACAAGAATTCACTTGAGGACAGGCAAGGAGGCCAGTCACAGGGATGCAGTCACTCTGGAGAGTCCATGGACCCCAAGATGGGAACAGGAATTGGTGCAGCATACTTCTGCACTTCTAGGACCAGAACATGAACTGGTGGGGCATCCTCCTCGACCCCTGGGAACAGTTAGTGGGGCATTCAGCAATAGTTACTGCAATGCTGAAAGTAAGTCCGACAGGCTGATTGAAAAACACGAACCAATGGGCAGAATAGGAGAAGAGATAGTACAAATAAATTCATTCCCTTCTAGACAATGACCAGATATTGTCACCAACAGATGAAATGCGTGCATTTGCACAGAATTAGTTTGTACTATTTCTCCTATACTGCCCATTGGTTTATTTTCATCAACTGACGTCAGACGTACTTTCAACATGGCAGCGATCGGAAACTCAGCAAGGAAGGGTGGAGCTACTGTGATCTGTTTTAATGGTTTAAAATAGCAACGTGTTCAAGTGACTTTGGTGTCGTAATAACGTGCATGGTGAGTGTTTTCAACAAAAACAACGTGGGGTGGGTGGATGGATGGATAGATGGATAAATGGATAGATAGATAGATAGATAGATAGATAGATAGATAGATAGATAGATAGATAGATAGATAGATAGATAGATAGATAGATAGATAGATAGATAGATAGATAGATAGATAGATAGATAGATAGATAGATAGATAGATAGATAGATAGATAGATAGATAGATAGATAGATAGATAGATAGATAGATAGATAGATAGATAGATAGATAGATAGATAGATAGATAGATAGATAGATAGATAGATAGATAGATGGATAGATGGATAGATGGATGGATAGATGGATAGATGGATAGATAGATAGATAGATAGATAGATAGATAGATAGATAGATGGATAGATAGATAGATGGATAGATGGATAGATAGATAGATAGATAGATGGATAGATAGATAGATAGATAGATAGATAGATAGATAGATAGATAGATAGATAGATAGATAGATAGATAGATAGATAGATAGATAGATAGATTGGGGGAGGAAAGGAAGAAAAGAGATAAATTAGCTGCATGATGAGACCTTTAATCAGAGAGCTATCAGAGCTCAGCAGCTTCTCATCTCTGACAATGGAGTCCCTAGAAGAAACTGAACTCTGCTTTCCCCAATTCAACATAACCTCAGGGGGAACAATGGATCGTCACTCGGTGACCATGCTCATTGAGAGTCTGCTGTCCTGCTTCACTCTGCTCACTGTGGTTCTTAACCTGCTGGTCATCATCTCTGTCTCCCATTTCAGGCAGATTAAAACATTTCTCTGCATGGCTTACAGCATGTTTAGTTTTTAGAGACAGATAGCTTAATCTTTTACCTATCTTTTATTTTCAAATCTAATGATTACAATAAAATATAATTATGGTGTGTTTGGACAGTCAGTACTAGACTTATGAGAAAGTACTTGCAAATGCTTTTACAAATATAATTTGTGCTGTGTTTGTAGAAGTTGTTGTGAGTTCATATGCTAAGTTGAATAAATACTAATAACACTTATTCATGGAACTGGTACATGTAACAATATGTTCGGTGTTGTTATTCTCTCATTTCAGGCAGCTTCAAAGCACCACCAACCTCCTCCTCCTTTCTCTGGCCTTTGCAGACTTTCTTGTGGGTTTCCTGCAGCTGCCAACTGAAATCTTCCTCTTACATGGCTGCTGGTTCCTGGGTGATATTATATGTGGTATGAATTACTTCTTAGGTTATCTGACTATCAGTGTTTCAGTAGGAAACATGGTGCTCATATCAGTTGATCGCTATATAGCGATTTGTGACCCCATGCTTTACTCCACCAAAGTTACTGTGAAAAGAGTTCAACTGTGTGTTTGTCTGTGTTGGATATGTTCTGCTGTGCACAGCACCTGGATACTGAGAGACTATCTCAAACAATCAGACTGGTATAACTACTGTTACGGTGTGTGTGTAGTAGAAGTCAGTTTTGCTGACACAATTGTCGATGTTGTTATGACCTTTGTAGGTCCCTTTGTAGTCATTATACTGTTGTATATGAGAGTATTTGTGGTGGCTGTGTCTCAGGCTCGTTCTATGCGCTCTCACGTAACATCTGTCACACAACAGCGTTCAGAGACTATCAAAGCTAAGAAATCTGAGATGAAAGCAGCCAGGACTCTTGGTGTTGTTGTTCTTGTTTTTCTTCTGTGTTCCAGTCCATATTATTGTTTCACTATTGCTGCTGAGAGTGACTTAGCTGGAGAGTCAGTCACAGCCATGACAATTTGGTTGTTGTACTTAAACTCCTGTGTAAACCCTGTTATCTATGTATATTTCTATCCTTGGTTTAGGAAAGCTATTAAACATATTATTACACTTCAGATACTGAAACCTGACTCCTGTCGGACCAATTTACTGTAGAGAGACTGTGATGGACTGACTGAAACCAATCCTTTCCCTATGAGTTTGTCTTGTCCAAATTATTCTTACATTCAGACATCCAATAGTTTTCTATTAACTGGATGAAAACATACACATTTTTTGTCTTTATGTTAGAAAATGTCTCCATGCCAAGAGCAAACCCAGTTGTCTGTACCCACAACTGCAAAACCTGATTTTGATTGGCTAAATTTCACTATTTCAGAAATATATAAAAATCACCCTTTTCTGATATCTGTTTTTCATAGCAGTGTATTTATCCTCAGGACACTAGTTTTTGAAACCACCGGTTTAGATCACTGGCACAACATTATAACATAACTTTCTTTTGAATGATTAGAATCTGTGCTGTGTTGTTTCTAATAAGTAAATAAATGTCAATTTATACATTTGTTCTTTTTGTCCAGTAATCAAATTGATTAAACAAGACAACAACATTCATAAAGCAATAGACTGATAAGCAGAAATAATTTGGTAAAATCTGATAAAAATGAATAAATAAAAAATCTTTATTATCTGTCCCTTTGTCTGCAAATGAGTTACATTCATTTAATTCACTTCCATATTCATTTTTCTAAAAATGTTGAGGGACCACATGTTGAATTACTGTGGTTATATTAGTTTCACTAAAACACTTATCTGAATCACTTTTAATCACACAAATACACAGTTACAGAGACCAAGACCATAACAACAAAAACTGACTGATCTGTTCACATTCAAACGATGAAGCGTATGTTTGTGATTACACTGCAACCATTTGCATAATTTAACAACCACACAAATCTATGATAATCACATTGTCAGTATAGAGTATATGTTATAACTAATGTGGGGGGTGGCTATAACTTTTACACAGTACTGGAAGTAAAAAGAGGAAATCACTCTTTTTTTCACTCTTTCATCTGATATGAGCACCATGTTTCTTACTGAGACAGATATAAAGATATAAGAGACATAGTAGTATAGTCTACATATAATGTTCCCTAAAACCAACAGCTGCCTTATATGAAGATTTGAACTGCCCTCAATCAGAGGCCAACAAGGAAGTCTGATACAGCCAGAGAGAGGAGAGAAAGAATATCATAACTAAAAATATTATTATAGCTATCAAAGTCCTAAAATATTCTTATCCACAAAAGTTTGAAATTTCCAATAAACATAGTATGATCAGTATGCAGTAAATTCTTCTGGTTACAAAGGCAGAGTTATTAGTAGTTGTAGTTTTAATCTGTGCATTTACTAAATGTAATGTATGTAAACTGCTTAGAATGTTTTTATCTCAAAATATTGTATTTTTGTAAAACTTTATTGTCATTTCACATGATCCAGCAGTGTACATAAGTAATATTAAAGTAGATTTTTAGTATAATTCACTGAAATACCATAAAGAAAAAACAGCAGCATAAAGCAACAGCAGCATAACAGAGTGTAGTTTACTAGGTGAAGTTGTATTAGAGTAGTATTAGATTACGTTAATAAGTTTATCTTGCTCAGCACTGTCAAAAGTTATCCCGTTCATCTTTATTTTTCATTTTGAGATAATTATCAGTAAAAGAAAGTAGTTGCAGGGATACAGTTTGTGATCTGGACCTGGACACTCCCCCATGAAGCATGTACCCTCATTTACCCTGAAGATATATCTACAGGATATTTGCATCGCAGGAGTCAGGCTTCAATATCTGTAGTGTAACTATGAGTTTAATTGATTTTCTAAACCAGGGATAGAAAAATGCATAGATCAGTGGATTTAGACATGAATTACAATAAAGCAGCCAGACACCAAAGATTGAAAATGCCACATTAGTTGATATATCCTGACCAGCAAGAGAGGGATAAAAATAAGGACAGAAACATATTAGAAACACAACCACAACAACACCAAGAGTCCTGGCTGCTTTTCTCTCAGACTTCTTAGCTGTTACTTTCACTGAGCCCTGGACTGTGACAGCTGTAATATGAGACCTCATTGCTCGAGCCTGAGACACAGCGACCACAAATACTTTCATATACAGACAAACAATGACAGATATTGGACTAATAAAAGTGAATACAACATCAGCTGCTCCTGTTATAGAGTCAATTACAACTATACACTCTCCATAGCAGGAGTTATATTGATCAGGATCTTTCAGGAAGATGTTGAGTATTACACCATTATACAATAAAGAACAGGCCCAACACAGACAAACACTGACTTTAACTCTTCTCTGAGTGACTCTGGAGGGATAACACAAAGGGTCACAAATGGCCACATATCGGTCAACTGATATGAGCACCATGTTTCCTACAGAGGCAGATGTGAGGATAAAAGAGGCGTAGTAATATAGTCCACACATCAATCGCCCCAAAAACCAGCAGCCTCCTATAAGAAGGATTTGAACAGGCATCAGCAAGAGGCCAACGAGGAAGTCTGATACAGCCAGAGAGAGGAGGAGGAGGTTGGTGCAGGTGTGCAGCTGTCTGGAAAGGAACAATATCATTATTGAACACATTAATACTTTATAACATTTGTGGAAATTCTAAAATATTATTATCTGTGATATAACAACATTTCTATTATCCTAAAGCTTAACCATTTACTGCCAACTGAATCATATTTGATACATGAATTTCTGATGCCTCTATCTTATCAAAATCATCAGCATAAATCAAATAGAAAATAAAATGCATATAATATCATATATATAAAATAAAACAGATCATGCTCCTTTTTGATCATTATTGCTTCACTAAACCTTTAAATATAAATGCTCTTCATGATTAATATTATAATAAAATATTTGATAAAAAATATTTGAAAAAAAAAAAAAAAAATAAAACACTAAGCCTTTCAATCCTAATGACACTAATATAAATGAAAATAAAGAAAACTATATAATATATATATATATAATAAAGATAAAGTAAATGAAAAATAAATAATAAAGCTTTTTTCTTGTTCTGTGTTTTGTAATTTGTTAGCAGGTTTAATGAACATCTCATATTCAATCTAATTTAAAAGTTAGCATTTTCTGACTATTGCTTGACATGTCCAGCATTAAAGGGTTAATGTAATAATAAAAAAGTAACTTTAGGTCAGAGTAAATAAGTCATTCTTATACCTGAAATGGGAGATAGAGATGATGACCAGCAAGTTGAGAACTACAGTGCAGAAAGAGATGCAGGACAACAAGATGTAAAGGAATATGGTCTCAGTGTGATGTTGCAGCGGATTCCTGCATGAGGTGTTAGGGAAATGTGGAAAGCAGAGTTCAGTTTCCTCCAGCTTCTCCATCATCAGAGAGAGAGAAAAGACAGAGCTCTGGCAGATTCCTGGCTAATGGTTTCCATTATACAGCTTATCTTGCTCCTCCTTCAATTCCCATGACAATGACATCTGTTTTGTGATGAAATGATCAAGACGTTTGAAATGATGATAAATCAAATACATAGGGTTTGAAAGGAGCAAGAAAAGAGATGATGGAAAAATAGTAAACATCAGAGGCAGCTTTAGAAGGACTAAAGGGAAACAACATGGGCAAACAATGGTACAAGCCCCTTGCCCTAGTGTGTTCATGAGTAAACTGTAGTAGCCAGGGTGGAAGAAAGGTCACCCAGTAAAATATCTGCAGTAGACGGAGCCTGGTTTTTATGGCCTCTTGGGAAGGGAAGTAGCTGATTCAAGGGCTGTGCTGCAGGATGTGCAGAAGCTTCTGGAGAATTGTGCCGATCGAGCCGGACCAAGACATGTCTGAGGCCAAAACTGAGAAAACTGGGAAACTGTCCTTCAATCGAAGCTGAAGCGTGGGCTCCATTATAGGCTAGGATATAAATGTTGAATAGAAAGTTTTATTTTGTGTCTAACTGGTTAGCCAGCTAACCATTGACCTAGTTCTGAGTATAATAATAATAAGTATCTGAGCTTGCAAGGAAACATGGGGTACTAATAACGCAGAAGATTGCAGGTCACACAGACATGGAGTGTGATAGTTTCATAGCAGTTAACATGGCATCATTGTTTTACAATAAAACCCAGCAAAGATAAGCTGGACTGAGAAGTGGGGAGATGCACATGTCTCCTCAGAGTTTGGTTTAGCTATTTAGTTTGTTAGTTGTGCTTTAATGTACACAGAGTCGAAAAATAATTTCATGTTATCACAGAGGAGATGTTTACCTGCTGTGATTACAGTTGAGTTTGTTTTACTGAAAAGTCATTCACATCCAAACCATTTAGTTGTTTGTTAATTGATCTGACCAGCCCATGAAACACTGTATCTGTGGTGCACTGGTTCTTTGACACTGACTGGCCTAAACGTATCTTTAAACATGTTTAAATGTTTGTTGCTTTACCTTCCTCATAGTCTGTCATACTAGAGGGAAAAAAGAGGTGCACTGTTTTGCTTAAGTCACTTATTCCAGAATTAACTTAGCCCAAGTCAGGTTCAAAATTGCTTAAGTCTCAAAGGCATGTTCGTAAACTGGCCTGAGTCATTTAATTCTTATATATTAAATAATTCACTGACATCATTATTTGTATATTAGTAGTCATCTTTTGTTGACCTTGTTGTGTGAAATGATTAATGAATATCATATACTTATATTTGGCTAAGTTTTTTCTGTTTCCTGAAAACCTTGAAAATATGACTAGGGCCATTATTTTCAGGGTGTGATGATATTTGACTTAAAAATGTATGTTTTACATTCTTATATATGCGTCCTGCTACAGATAATGTGGCGTTTCATTATGTAGCAGTATAGAGACCTGTGGGCGGTAGTTGATACCAACGCCGACCACTGGAGGCCGTTTAGATCTATGAAGGGGTCAATCCACTGCCACCAGGTCTCTCTCTCTGATTCCTTCTTTGCACCGTTGGTTGCTGATAGTTATCTGTGGCTAATGATCATGATTGTAGGTATATGCCAGTGGTGTCACAACCCTCTTTTGCCCTCTCCCTCGGGTGTGCCCTGATTATCTGACCGTGCTAATTGGTATGTAGCTGCTTGATAATTCCAACTTTTGTATGTAGATGCTACTTTTAAACTAATAGATTTGTCGGATCCTTAGATCCCCACTGTTGACAGTGCGCAGAGTATTGGCTGACGGAGTTGCGTCACGGTAACCATGTGCTACATCATCATCAGCTGCAGGGGGCCGCTGCTGCTTTTCTGGGGCTCCTTGTTCAGACTGTGCTTTTATTTTGTGTTTTCGCTGCACATCTTGCATTGAGGCAAGGAATATTAACGGTTGATTGATGAGTGGAGTTAAATCTTTGTTAAATTGGATTATGTTTGTTTTCTGTATACTGTTTATTGATTTACTTTGGTTGTAATTTAGATTTGTTATTTAATTCTGTTCCTCCGATATTTTGTTTGGACTCAGGATTTCTTTCGTTATTGCCATTATTTTTCCTCAGTTCTGGCAGTTGGGCATTTGTATTTTTGTTTTTGTTTGTTTGGTTTATTGATTTATGTTGTTTGCCAACTGCCTGTTTGTTAGATTTTGAGTGTTGTGTTGTGAACCCTCACTAATTCCCCTGTCTCCCTCTCTTTCTTTAGTCGCTGAGGTCCGGTGGTAGCGTTGGTGGCCTGGTGGCGGGATCCCCCCTTTTTTGTGTGCCGTGCTCCCTTGGGTTCTGGGTCTTCGCACCGTGTGTGTGTGTGTGTGTGTGTGTGTGTGTGCGCACGCCACCAGTGTCTGGGTGATTATCATTTTAGGTTGGATGTGTCCGCACCAGTCCATAGCTCCTACACACCGGTACGCCTCAGCAGTCATTTCCTTCTTTTTTTTTCAGTAGTTTCGCCCTGTGTGAATGGTGGTTTTATTGTGTATTTTGGATATTTTGTAATAAACTATATGCATTTTTCTTACAAATGAAACTGTGTCTCTGGCTTTGAGTAAAACAAACCTGTGTCCTTAAGGGAATCAAAAACTACTTCGTGGGGGCGAAATCCCCCTGGTGGCTTTTTGGCAACAGTTTTCTTAAATATAATCTATCCCCCTCACACCGAATCCTTTATATTTGCTCCCCTACGCTCGCCACAATCAGCACATATAATATGTCCTCATCTGCGTCCTCACTCTTCCTCATCTGCAATTTTTGGATGTTTCTAACAAAAGGTTCTCTAACAGTTAAACAAAAAGGGAAAACTTCCCTCGGGAGGAATCTTGATCAGATACTCTAACCACTTTCAGAATTCAGTCTTTCATGAAACATGGTGTTTGAAAATATGTTAGTGGCCTGGTTTGTGTGTTATTGTGCCTTTCATGGGCTGTTTCCACTGCAGGAACCTCCATGTATTATTTTGGGAACTCTTTCTGGAAAGTTCCCGGCCCCCACGCATTACAAGGAACTTCCTTGGTGGAAACACGGCTATAAATGGGAATCTGTATACCAAGGTTGCTCTGAGGGGATTTTGAACAGTTGCACGTGTTACATGTATTACAACAAGTTCATAGACTGCATATGTTTGTAAAACTATCGGGTAAATGAAATGTAATTCCACAATAATAAAATTCCACAGCCTCATGTTTTATAGTGACATAAATGTATTGTATACCCTTTGTATCTATTTTTGTCTGTGTTACTAAAAGACATAAACAATATTTCCACTTGAATTAAAAAAAGATAACATTGTGACAGCGTACAGGAAGATGCAAGGAAGAATCCATCTTTTTTTTCCAGCTAAATTCTGCTCACAAATGTCCTAGTCTTAATGAATTTGTGGAGCCAAGTTCTTTTTCACATTTTGTCTTTAGTGTGCTAATAAAATGGAAACAGAAAATATTTCCCTGATTTTAATCACACTGTTTTCTATAATATGTTGGCATCACAGGAGTCAGGCTGCAATATTTTCAATGTAACAATGAGTTTAACTGATTTTCTAAACCAGGGGTAGAAAAGAGCATAAATGAGTGGATTTAGACATGAATTACAATAAAGCAGCCAGACACCAAATATTGATAATGCCACACTAGCCGATATATCCTGACCAGCAAGAGAGGGATAAAAATAAGGACAGAAACATATTAGAAACACAACCACAACAACACCAAGAGTCCTGGCTGCTTTTCTCTCAGACTTCTTAGCTGTTACTTTCACTGAGCCCTGGACTGTGACAGCTGTAATATGAGACCTCATTGCTCGAGCCTGAGACACAGCGACCACAAATACTTTCATATACAGACACACAATCAGAGAAATTGGACTAATAAAGGTGAATACAACATCAACAGCTCCTGTTATAGAGTCAATTACAACTATACACTCTCCATAGCAGGAGTTATATTGATCAGGATCTTTCAGGAAGATGTTGAGTATTACACCATTATACAATAAAGAACAGGCCCAACACAGACAAACACTGACTTTAACTCTTTCTTGAGTGACTTTGGAGGGATAATACAAAGGGTCACAAATGGCCACGTATCGGTCAACTGATATGAGCACCATGTTTCCTACAGAGGCAGATGTGAGCATAAAAGAAGCATAATAATATAGTCCACACATTACACTCTTCAAAAACCAGCAGCCTCCTGTAAGGAGCATTTGAAGTGGCATGAGTAGGAGCCCAACGAGGAAGTCTGATACAGCCAGAGAGAGGAGGAGGTGGTTGGTGCAGGTGTGCAGCTGTCTGGAAAGGAACAATATCATCATTGAACGCATTAATATTTGATAACATTTGTGGACATTATCAAAAATATATTTTTGTCTTGAGCAGTATGAATAAATTAAGTGTTTGAAAATTTAAAAAAAGGAAAAAAAAGCCAATGCTTGATAAAACAACAAAAAAGGATTTAAGGTCATGATAAGTTTATCCTTTTACCTAAAGTGGGAGATAGAGATGATAACCAGTAGGTTGAGAACAACAGTAGAGAACGAGATGGAGGACAGTAAGATATAAAGTAGTATGTTCTCAGTGTGATGCCGCTGTGGCTTCCTGCATGAGGCGTTAGGAAACTGTGGAAAGCAGAGTTCAGCTTCCTCCAGGGTCTCCATCATCACAGAGAGAAAGAGAAAAATAAAGTCTTCAGAGCTCTGGCAGATTCCTGATCAAGGTTCTGTATTATACAGCTTAATTTGTGTCGTTCCTCCCTTGATTCCCATGTGTGAATAATTTCATCATCATGTGCATCATTTTGTGTGTGTGTGTGTGTGTGTGTGTGTGTGTGTGTGTGTGTGTGTGGACTGAAAATATAGTCACTGCTTCTCAATCTTCACCTCGGCCTTTTACAGCTTCCAGAAGCGTCACGTTAATCCAGAACATAACATTATAATGAGATGGTCAATATATCAGTGGTTTTAATGTTGGCGCTGATAGATGTGTGGATATTCTCTATATCAGAGACAAAGCAGACATTGAACTGAGCAGCAGCCGAACTCTTCTCCTCAACCCTGGAGAAGCTGAAAGGCTTCACAGAGTAGAGAAGACAGATGACGGCGTCAGTAAAATCTGTGACACAGGAAGCAGGATTTGTCCTCCTCTGGATGTTCCAGATCAACACAGAAAAAAAAAAAAAAAAAAAAACAGATTTCAACAATCAGAGGATCATGAAGATGAAGAAGACAAAGTTGAGGAAAGGGAGAGCTCAGAGCTGGGGGCAACAAAACAGGTATAGATTTTAGATGCAGATTCTTGCCGTCATGATGGTATCTGCTCTGGTAAAATGTCCAAGTTTCTTATGTAAGAGGAATAATGTGTTGCACAGAGGAGTCTGTGTGGCCTGTACTGTTTTTATTATTACAATCATTCCTGAGCTCTTCTCTTAAGTGAAAAGGTAACAGATTGAATTTTTGAACAGTATATAGTTTTTTCATTTGTATTTGTATTTTTGTAGCATTGTCTCCATTTATTTTATTTGATAATTACTGTCACGTGTCTGATTTATGTCAATCACACTATAAATATAACAATATTTCTCTAATGCTAACATGAAGATTTCTTTTTTTACACAAGGGGATAAAGGAGAAGTGAAAACTTTGAGGTGTCAGCTGTAATGTTTATCTCATGGAAATATGGTGAACTATAATATATTTATTTTTTGTTTTGCAAGGGTAATTTTTGTGTTAGTTTGTAAAGGCAGAAAGAGGAAGAGGAGGAGGGCAATCACACAGTGTGTACACTCCTCTGGAGCAGCAGGTCATCCAGCTGAAACAGAAACATGCGGACGCCATGTTGGCTGTGGAGTGTGGTTATAAGTACAGGTTCTTTGGAGAAGATGCAGAGATGAGAACTGAAACACATCATCTGAATGATGCAAGGAGGATTTATCCAATTTTTGTAATATTTTGATTTTAATGATCTCATTTTGATCTCAAATCTCATTTTGGATGGAAACTCACAGATTTGATTATTATATAGAAACATACATGCCAGGGTGATTTTAAATGTTTACTGTTTTCCGACAGCATGTCTCGGCTTCACTTATCCATTAAGGTGTCACAGATCTTGTCATTGTGAACCTGTGTGTACACAGATTGCCAGAAAACAACTGAACATTTTTTGTCATGTGGATCATAACTTAATGACATGCAGCATCTCCACACACCACCTGCTGGTCCATGTCAGGCGGTTGGTGTCCCACAGATACCAGGTAGAAAGCAATTGTTGTTTATCAGCCAAGTGGATAAAAGATGTGTCCTTTCTTATCTCTGAAGAGATGGTTTTTAAAGTTAACACCCTCTCCCAGTAGCTTAGAGGAGAACTCACAGACCTTCACCCCACCTGTTGTCTTTCCACTGGGTAAAAGTTGTGGATAAACCTGCAGCTGGAGCACTGAGGAGGGAGACAGTGATTGGAGTGATCATCAAACCACTGTCTCAATCACTCCACCTTAATAAATGGGGAAAAGAATAAGACAAATAGATTTACTTTCACAATAAATAAATAGATCTATATTTATGTTTGTATAACTTTGAAATGTAAGGAGACCACAACTTAAATATAAATTTCTATATTGCATTATATGTTATATGGCTAAGTGGCTGTTATATGAACAAGTATTTGCTAATTGGTGCGATTAAACACATTTAAAAAAACCTATTTGTTCTCTTGTATCTCTGGCACATTTGCAGATATGATTGACTGCGACAAACATGATGTATCTTATTTTAGTAAAATAAATCACCTACCACTTCTGTTGACTTGATGAGATGAGAGGTTCCTTGATCATGTTGTCATCCTGTCTGAGTAGACCACTTGATATTTGTTCTGATAGCTTCCGGCTAATGTTACTAATTAAAAGACCTGATTCAAAATTTGATTAAACTGGCAGAAAATCCTGTACATAATGTCAGCATGGACATATTAATCATACTGGTGTTTGATTGCTAACAGTTACAGGTTTAGAGTTTTCCTTCAGGTAATTTTCAAGTCAACATTCACAGCACAGTTGACCTCTGACACCTCCAGAAGTCAAAGTTCATTACACCTTAATTGCAGGATAGCAAAATGAACACAAGGGGGCGCCCTAATTTCTCTCACTTCAAGGGCTGTTTACTGAAAGCCTTTAATACAGAGAGTTTGGCCAACTCACCAACAAGGCACCATGTTGTGACCCTTAGTCTGAAAATTTTACCGATGTCTGCTCACATCTAGTGGATACATCTGGAATCTGATCTGTGGAGAAACTTCAGTCTACAGGTCTGATCGCTGTGCAGAGCAAGTCAACAAAAGTACATTAAGACTTTGAGGGAAGGAAAGTCTGATCATTTATCAGAAGTCAGTAATATTTTATTTTGTTTCATTAAATTAGAAACTTAAATTAGATTAGACTCAAATTAGATTAGATTAAATTAGAAAGGACACATTCCATGACGGTGCATGACCACAGAGTCCAGTTTGACCTGGTTGTCTGGGTTTACCAAAAAAAAAAACCTCCATGATGATAGACACACACACACACATACACACACACACACACTCTTGTTAATCAGGAACTGTAGATTAAAGGAGGAGAAACCAGGAGAAACCAGGAGAAACCAGACCGTCGGCAGAGAGAGGGAGAGACTAGAGTGTTCATCACTGTTGCTTTCTAAACTATTAACTGACATAAAATAGTCAAGAATGTTACTTTAAAATTTATTGTGCAAAACTGCAATTATAGAAAACATTATAGAAAACTTTGCCAGTAGAATAAAATAAGAAGCTGCATTTACGTGAATTCAACTAATCACCAGTTATAAGGTGGGACATGCAAGTGAACCAGGGTAGAGCCAAACAACAGATAATAACTTCTAGACGCCAGGATCCAATATATACTCATCTTCATCTTGTGCAAGTTAAATATGCATGTAGGTCTCACTCGACATTTAGAGTGGATTGACTCCTTAATCAAAGGCCTCAATGACTCCATACAGATGTACTACCAATAACTGACCACCAGATGTCACCATGCTACTTTTTATCTGGAGCATTGATTTACATTTAATCTCAGCACTATGTCAAAGTGCTTCAGTGTTGTTTACTCATTAATCTTTGACCCAGAAGGAGCTACAAATTATCCCATGTGCATACTCACTGAACATTTTATTATGAACAATATTAGCGTACTTTCCTCACAGTCTAGATTCCACAAGATCTCAGAAATACAAGATCTGAGAGACAGGTTTGTATTGACATAACTGTATTACACAATTTCTGCATTTGTCAGCTGCACAAATCTTTCACATCTACATATAGTAGTTACTGGTATTTCCTTTAAACCATGTATGAACCAATTCCACACCAAAGCTGTTACCTACAACTCAGCAATTCAGAACATGTATCTGTTGTTCATCTAGTGCATATGTGACTAGGTGGTTGGGTCAAAACAACCCCCAGAACAGGCCAGAACCACAATTAAAAAATATTTATGTGGAAAACCAAATACAAATAGTTGTGGAGTGTACAGTGGAGATCGTTGAAACACATTGTTTGACTGTTTGCTTATCAGCAAAATTGGCGAAAGTACAAAAAGGAGTACAAACTTTAAAAATGAGAAAAAATTCAATCTGAACATCTAATCAGTTTACATAACCAGCAGAAAATGAAATATAACAACACCACGACCGAATTCTGCAGGTCAAGCAACACATGCACATGACAAGACAGATCCTCTCCTGTTTTAATCAATCTAACTTTATTCAGGCTGTACGGTGATTAGCATTTTACATGAGTTATGCAACCCAAACAGTCAACACCTCTAGTAAAATCAGCACACATAACTTCATCTGCTGTTATATAAAATATATAATGTATAATGCACCACAATTGACTGGAGTAGTTTTGCATTAAATATGGTTCATGGGACATGTGTTTTTGTATGTTGATATAACTTTTACTTCACTGGGTAGTCAGCTCTGTACTGTTCCTTGCAATATGTGGTTTTCAGAATTGGTGATATTTTAAGGGTACATGTTATTTGTATTTCAGAAGTATTGACTGAGAGAAAATGCCCATTTGAAGTTCAAGTTGTCTAACTAATCACCCTTCTTTACAGCTTTCAGATGCAGTAATTTTAGGAGCACCAGGCCCAGAGGTGATGTAAACTAACTGTAATGAGTGTCATTGGGTCCTGTAGTGTGACCTCCCTGGTGTGTCACTTCTATTGTGGTGAACAGTCCTCAGGGAGCAGGCCTGGGTGCAGCCAGGCTTTATACAGCTAATTACTGACTCAGTGGCTACTGTATTTTGGCCTCATGAGATGTTCCATCTAGCAAACAACTCAAGCCTCAGTAAAGATATCTCATCAGTTGTGATGACTCTTTACACTACATACTAATGAAAAAACGTTCAAAATAGTCTAAACTGTCGTCATCATCTTCTTTATCTCTATCTATCTCCTAGTAAAGCCTCAGTCTGGCATCAACAAATATAAAAAATATTTTCAATAACACATAGAACAACAGGGTCACTAACAGTTAAGTTTGTTGGTCAATAGAAAGCAAAGTGGATTTAGGTCTGTTTGATACACTTTTGTGAGTAATTTGGTTTGATCTCACTCACCAAAAACGTAGTTAATTGGTGTTGATTGGTGCCTATAAATTGGCTAATTAAGTTTCGATGTGAAATGGTTGCTTGTTTCCATGTCAGCCCTGTGACCAACCAGCAACTTGTCTGAGTTTTACCCTGTTTCTCACCCACTGTCAGAGAGGACTTAATACAAATTTCCTTGTGACCCTCAAAGCTTAGCCAGTATAGCTAATACTTAGTCTAACCTTTAAGATTGAGCACTGATTTGCACTGGTACTATGTCTGGTTTTGGTAACAGGGTGAAGCCACAGGAAGTGATGAAACCTTTAAACAATCCCTCAAGTCTAAATAAACATTTCAATCATATTTTAGACTGATTAAAAGTGTGAATCAAGACAGGAGGTCAGCTGAAAACAGTTGGCACCCATTATATTACACATGATAATCTGGATAGATCAACAGATTTACTGTAGGCTGCCATCATTAAGATGGGCAATGCTCAAAACATCTGTTCTGACGTCAATACAAAGGTAAAATAATTTGAACCAGTCCCATATTTCACAGCTGTCTGAAACATGAAAAATATGTCAGCTTTTATATTACCAGAGTAAATGCCCTTTTTATTGTGTCAAATACCAGGCGCTTGGGCCTGTCAGGCAGAATCAGAATCAGAATCAGCTTTATTGGCCAAGTATGTGAACACATACAAGGAATTTGGCTACGGTTCTATTCCTTCGCTCCATTATAGTTTAAACATACAACATCGAAAAACACAGAATAATAACATTATATACAGAAAATATGAACATATAAACATTATATAAACATTGTATTTACTGAGCTGGATGACAGCTGTATAGAATAAATATATATGAATAGTGAATAGAAGTGTGTTGATCTGTTCGGTCTATATAGGTATTAAATATTTATTTAGGTATTTGTTTATAAAATATAAACAAATACATAAAAAAGTGGTAGTTTGATTTTCTTTACCAACACAGTGAAACAATTGAAGTGAGGTAAAATTCTTCTTTCTATTTTCTGTCCATCAGTGACACTGGTAACATGTTTTATTGAACTACGAATTATGGTCTATCAAGGAAATTGCAGCAAACAGCAAACTCTAATTACCATTAACTTACTTACTTAACTGATACGGTCATTTTTTGGTTTAACATCATAAATTCATGCATTGTAGTTATCTTTTGTCAATGACCCAGGCTGGGGTTGGTGATTGGACCGATAGAAACCAATACCTGAAGATAGTGGTTCTGCATGCCAACACTTTCCTAGGTACAGGCTTTACCTAGTTGTGGTGCCAAAAAGAGGCTCCCCAGTTCTTTACTCTATGTGAAGTTATGATTATTTCTATTGTTAGGTTAAACATTGTTTATTAGTTCTTTATCTAAAAGTGTAGAATAATTTATTAAGGACTCAGAATGTTCAGGACATTCTCCATCTAAACATGGCTGCCCTTTACAAGAAAAACTACCTCGGTCTTAATTGTCGTTTACTTTCTCTTCGTCATGTCGACTTTTCTCCACCCAGAACAACAGTATAAAAGTTCATCAACTACCTCTGTTTGTCTCAGTGGGGTGGGGAAGTTACAGGAGTCCTGTTTCATGTCTCTCCAGTGTAAGTTTTTACACCATATGACCAATATGGCAACATGGTATATCCAACACTGCAATCACACACTTCGCTCCTGACGTGACCTTTGTTATAGAACGTAAACTAGAATCATATTTATTAGTACACAAGGTGATAAAATAGAGCATACTTTTCTTTAATTATTCTGTAGCCATGACTTCAGTGGTTATTGTTGCTTATCTTGAGCAGAGTTACAGATATTCTTTAGATGAGACACAAGGCTTGGTAAGTTTCCTCATTTGCTGAAACATTTGGATTTCTATAGTTTTTCAAATTTGCAATCTCCAATTCCACAAACCCAAAAAGTGTATCATTACTGGGTTGAATCGATGGAGAACTCAACAGAGGTTGTGTCCTTTGTATTTACTATGTACACTGACTTGGGAAAGTTAAAGTACCTGTGTTTCACCATAGCAGTGGTGTTTTACATATCAGTTATTTTTGCCAACACTTTCCTTATTGTCATCATTTATATGGACAGACACCTGCATGAGCCCATGTATATGTTCCTGTGTAATTTATTCATTAATGAGATATATGGCAGCACATCCATGTTGCCCTGCTTGATGGTACACATTTTATCAGACACTCATGAAATTTCTATCTTTTACTGCTTCATGCAGATATTTAACATTCATTCATATGTAGGTGTTGAATTTGGAACATTAACAATAATGGCATATGACAGATATGTTTGCATTTGTAAACCTTTACATTATAATGTCATTATGACCAAAAGAAAAGTACAATTTGTCATACTTGTCATCTGGACAGTTACTTTCATAGAGGTTGGAGTTTTACTGTCTTTCACTATTCGTTTGAAGCGTTGTGGAGCTATTATAAACAAAGTATTTTGTGCACATCACCTTGTAGTTGAACTGTCTTGTACACCAGCTACAACAGTGTCATTTGTTCATGATATGGTTTTTGGACTTATTTTTTCTGTTGCTGCTCCCATCAGTTATATTTCATACAGTTATGCACAAATTTTATCTGTATGTTTAAAAGGCTCCAAAGAAACTAAAGCAAAGGCTTTGGATACCTGCACTCCACATTTCATTTCTCTTGTAAGTTTTGTATTTGCCTGTTTTTACAGTATGATCACTCAGAGATTTGATATGTTCTCAGTTCCATATCCTCTCTGTGTTTTCTTGTCAATGTATGTAGTGATCATTCAGCCTCTTCAAAATCCTGTCATGTATGGTCTTAAACTCTCACATATTAGAAATGCCTGTAAAAATTTGCTGTCAATAAAAACATCACAACTCTATACATTCATTTCCATTATTTAAACAGCTTGTTTCCACACATTGATTAAACTTTAGATGGTGAATGGATTTTAGATGGTATCAACCTTGAATATTTACTTTCTTTAGTCAAATGAACTTGTATATAACTTGAATATATATTGAACTTGTACATACTGTGCTACTTAAAATTAGTCATACATCTACTCCATCTCCACCATTTAAACAAAAGACACAAGCACATAGGTTTATTGGCAATGAAGTTTAGGGAGATCTAACTGTCCATATTCTTTAAAACATTTTGATGATAATGATATTTCACCAATGTTTTGTCATATAAACAAATGTACTGTTAGATGATGAACAGATGATGAACACATTGAAATAGTATATTTTCTGTAAAAATTAGTGGCATTGACAAAAATAGATCCATTAATACATGTAGATATGTTTGCTCTACATTATCAATACACTGTAGTTAATATGATGATTATTTATTAGTTTCAGGTTTCTCATTAATCTTTATCATATATCTCCATCACATTGGGCTTCTTATATTGTGATTTAAAGTGTGAATCAAACTCCTTTGCTTGATGAAACACTGATCATGAGCACCACATTCATAGCTCACATTTTCTTTATGTGACCAAACAGTGGTGAAATATCAACACTATTAAAACATTCTAGGGAATATGAGCAGTTTTCCATAAACATCTTTGCCAATAAACCTGTGAATAATGAATGTATTTGTGGTTATAAGATGCAAAACTCTCTTGGATAAATAATGGAAATGTAATACATAGTATTGTGTATTTAATTGTATTTATAGTATCTACCTCATACATGTCGACAACTCAGGAAATCAATCAAGGTTCAAAATTGGTTTAAAGCAATTACAATTTAACATCTGTTCAATATGTAAAGTTGTATTAATATATGTAAAAAAAAAAAAAAAAAAAAAAAAAAAACCCTCTTGTTTAAGTAAAATGATGATCACAAATATACATCTGCCAGAGTCCAGTTTATTTTGTAACGATAATAACATATAATGTAAAACATAGTGAAATATATGTGTTTACTTTAACAGGACCATTACATTGTAAGTTAATACAGTGATTATTTATTAGTTTCACTTTGTTGTTAAACTTTATTATCACCATGACATTCTGTTTCCTGTATTGTGATTTACACGAGTCAAACTCCTTTTTTTCTAACACCACAATCATAGTTAACACTTTATTTATGTGATCAAACAGTGGTGAAATATAAATACAATTAAAATTTTTAAAGAATATTAGCAGTTAGTTCTCCCTGAATGAACTTATGCCAATAAACCTATGCATAAAACATATACAAAATTATGTAATTTGTTGTTATTAGATGCAAAACTCTTGGTTAAAGTAAATATGGAATAGATGTGTAATCTGGTCAGGTGACATGGATAATTATTCCATTTTGGGTCCCAGGGGAACCCAAAATGCCCTGCCTGATGTATGCTGCAGACTGTATGCAGTCTGCTTATACCAACCACAAAAATGTGGGAGATAATGGCAATGGTCCAGATGGACCGCCTTCAGTCCCATAAAGTTGATGTGCAGAGTTGTGTGAGGGTCACACCAAAACTGCTGACACCATCCCCCCTCAACACTGCTATCCATCCTGTTGGTTGAGGATCTATCACCACCAGAAGTAAATGCGCCACCATCCTTTACTCAGAGCCTGTCCCCCCACCAACAGGGGAACAACCGCCTCCACCCAGTGTGCACAGGGCCCCAAGCCCCGGGACTCAATGGGACTGAGTCCCAACATAGGAGATGGATGTTGAAACTGCCAGTTTAAACAGATTATTCAGGTATTTTGGCTGCGACCTGGACCGGGAAAAGTTAACACTAGTATTCTTAACAAGACGCCATGCCCCTTCAGCCATTTCTGTACACCAGCTGTGTCCTGATGGAGGAGGCAAGCTGTAGCTCAACAACTTGGCCACCACAGGCCTAGTATTGAGCTTGCTTGCTAGCCATCACTGAAACAAGGATAACGTGGAGCCAGTGCTTTTTCTAGCTGCTCCCAACACCAAGCCAGAAAGGAAAAAATGGCCTACCCCAAAAAAATGGGGAGGCTACACTTCATAGCCTTCACCAAAACACAGCGTTACATGATAGTACATGACTTGCAGGGAGGCCACAATCAGAAGAGTGAAAACCCTCCATGTCTCCTGATTCCTGCTGTTCCTTGGATAACCTCTCAGTCACAACCCCAGTATCGCCTGGGAAAGACCGGATTGAGGGAACCACTAGCATATGCACAGGTATCTTAAACCACCTCAGGTGAATGAGCTGTCCAGGCCCAGTGGGCCAAGCAGCTTCCCACTTCCCTCCAAATGCACGGCAATTGGTCTGGCATGATAAAGCACCTCATTCAGGCTTTTACCTGAGGAAGGTTCATCTCTGGCTGAGGAGGCTCTCACAATACACACTTATGATGTCTATTATGTCTATTATGACTTCCATGGGCATTTGTATGCCACAGATCTTACAACCATGACTGCCGAGGGGTGGCATATTGCCAGATCTCCCAGATCTCATCCTCTCATGGGGGCACAAATGCAGAAGCCCACCGCTGATCATGTAGGTCAGTTCCCATACATATGGAATATGTACCTGGGTGGAAAGATAGTCTTGATACCATAGAGAACTGAGAATATGTAAAATCTCTGATAAGTAATAATAAAAATAAGAGTAAATGAAGAAATTCACCAAATTATGTGTCTCACAAGAACATCTGCAACTCTGAACAAGATAAACAGCAATGGCCACTAAATTCATTGCTACAGAATAATTAAAGAAAGGTATGTTCTATTTTATCACTTTGTCTTCTAATAAATATGATATATTTTAGATTACATACTATAACCAAGATCATGTAAAAACTTTGTCAGATGGTCAAGAAACAAGACTAGTGGAACTAGACAAAGGTAAAAATAGTATGTGATATAATTGATATAAACGATAGAGATTTTGATTATACCTGCCTATCATGACAGGTCATTGTGTCATCAAAATGCATCACGGTTTGAAAAAATGGCTGCAAGCAGTGAGCGCATGGAGGAGGTTTTCATCAAAAAGGCCGGTGCAATAACCATAATATGGTCATGGTTTGGACTGAGCCTCTTCTTCCCTGATACCCCCAGTACCGGGGACAGACTGGGTCACATCCGATTTCATGGCGCGTGTGATGCCAGCTGTGCTGTATTAACATCGTCATGTTTAGTATCCTTTAGAATCATCAGAATCTCAGCTAAAAGCTCATATAAACCATTTCTACAACCAAACACAGCTAAAGCTACAAACAATTAAAAGAGCAAATAAACAAACTCCACAAAAAGACATTTACACAAACTGTGGCACCCCCTCTGCACATGGTGCTTTGTAAACAAACAAGGTCTCCACTGAGAGCAGAGGTCTTGTAGATTCTACAACAAATTTCATCCAACAAAAACTGACTGATTTAGCAGCGACAGATGACCGAAGACCGTTCAATAAACACAATCATCAATCTGGTCTTACCATTGTTATTTTGTTTACAAGAAATAAATCCACCGCAATAACGTCATTTCCTAAACATCTACATCTCCCAGGATGCTTTGTGAGCAGTTATTGGTTAAAAATGGGCTTTTCCTGCCTGGTAACAGAGCTGTGATTGGACGAGAGGCAAGAGGCCTCTACCCTGGTTTACTTGCATGTCCCACCAACTGGTGATTGGTTGAATTTATGTAAACGCAGCTTCTAATTTTATACTACACACAAACTTTTCTATAATGTTTTCTATAGTTTCAGTTTTGCATAATAAAGTTTATTGAAGTAACATTCTTAACTATTTTATGTTAATTTATAGTTTAGAAAACGACATCCTGATAGAATGCTTTTACTATGGGCATATGGTATCCATTCAGAAATTTCATTATTGAAATTTACATACCAAAGTATACCACAATATATACTGTCTACCATCTGTAGTTCAAATTATACTGCAATATAAATTTTAGGCCATATCGCCGACCCCTAGGTTTTACCATGTTTGTTAGTTGTTGTTGTTGTTGTTTTTTGTTTATTTGTTTTGTTTAAAAGCTCAAAACAGTTTTGACAGGACTCAGGAAAGAAAGAAAACTTAATTGCCACTTAGTTTCTTTTCGTCATGTCGGGTATCTCCACCCAGAACAACAGCATAAAGGTTCAGCAACTATCTCTGTTTATCTCAGTGGGGTGGGGAGTTACAGCAGTCCTGTTTCATGTCTTTATTGAAGTTTATGATTATGATTTGGCAACATGGTACATCCAACACTGCAATCACAGTTTTCCTCACAAGTTTTCATATAATATGTAATCTACAACATGTCATATTTATTGTGAGACAAGGTGATAAAATATAACATACTTCTTTAATTATTCTGTAGCTATGATTTCAGTGGCTATTGTTACTTATTTTGTCCAGTTTGTCAGATATTCTTTAAGCAAGAGACATGGTTTGGTAAATGTCTTGGTAAACATTTGGATTTCAACACTTTATTACATTTGCAGTCTCCAAACCAAAAACTCCAATAGGTGTATCAGAGGTGTGTGCTTGTGTTTTATTACTGGGTTGATTTGATGGAGAACTCAACAGAAATCATGTTCTTTGTGTTTACTATGTACACTGACATGGGAAAGTTAAAGTACTTGTATTTCACTCTAGCAATGTTATATTATATATCAATTATTTTTGCCAACACTTTCCTTATTGTCGTCATTTATATGGACAGGACTCTGCATGAGCCCATGTATATATTCCTGTGTAATTTATTCATTAATGAAATATATGGCAGCACATCCATGTTGCCCTGCTTGATGGTACACATTTTATCAGAAACTCATGAAATTTCTATCTTTTACTGCTTCATGCAAATATTTAACATTCATTCATATGTAGGTATTGAATTTGGAACATTAACAATAATGGCATATGACAGATATGTTTGCATTTGTAAACCTTTACATTATAATGTCATTATGACTAAAAGAAAAGTTCAATTTGTCATACTTGTCATCTGGACAGTTACTTTCATAGAGGTTGGAGTTTTACTGTTTTTCACTATTCGTTTGAAGCGTTGTGGAGCTATTATACACAAAGTATATTGTGCACATCACCTTGTAGTTGAACTGTCTTGTACACCAGCTACAACAGTGTCATTTGTTCATGATATGGTTTTTGGACTTATTTTTTCTGTTGCTACTCCCATCTGTTATATTTCATACACTTATGCACAAATTTTGTCTGTATGTTTAAAAGGCTCCAAAGAAACTAAAGCAAAGGCTTTGAGTACCTGCACTCCACATTTCATTTCTCTTGTTAGTTTTGTATTTGCCTGTTTTTATAGTATGATCACTCAGAGATTTGATATCTTCTCAGTTCCATATCCTCTATGTATTTTCTTGTCAATGTATATAGTGATCATTCAGCCTCTTCAAAATCCTGTCATATATGGTGTTAAACTGTCAAATATTAGAAATGCCTGTAAAAATATTCTGTCATTAAAAACATCTCAACTCTATATGTGTGTGACCATTATTTAAACAGTTTGTTTACACAACCTAATCAAAGTTTAGATGGTGAACAGATTTTAGGGTTGTTATCAACTTTGAATCTGAACTTTTTTCAATCAAATGATGTTGTAATTATATACACAATACAGTATATCTTAAAATTCATCACACTTCTATTCCATCTCTGATATTTAAACAAAACAGTTTTGCATCTTATAAACTTAAAGTTGTGTTTATTAGTTATTATGTGTAGGTTTATTGGCAAAGAAGTTTAGGAAGAACTAAATGAAGCTTAGTGAAAGTTCTGCCATGGAGACTATCTTTGCACACACTCACTCCCCATGCTTGGATCATGGGAAGGATGGGTCTCATTCATGTTACAGTGTCTCAGTGACCCCTAGATGGGGCATAACACACACACACATACATATGTATAACTGGTGCTCAGATTGCAATCTATCGCACACGATATTGGGAGACCTTGTACATATTAGCCAGCTTTACACTGTTGGGCCAAAGCCGAGGTAACCGAGGCGTGCCGGGGCTAATTGCTTTCACACCGTCTTGAGCTAGTGCTAACTGGTGCCACCTTAGGGCTGGCTCAGGGCCACTAGCTCCAGATTTCTGGCCTGACTAAAACGTTGGGCCACTCAGGGCTAGAGGCAGTGTCAATGTTAAGGAGGGGTCAACCTGTTGCTGTAGACAGCACGAAGAGGCGATAGAGATGGCAGTGCAGAAAAGTATTTAAGATTTTAGCTGCTATGTTGAACGATAGACCGACAGTTCTGGTCTCACGATGATGTTCATGCTCTGCTCTCCATCTGGGAATCGATGGGGTTTGTTGGAACGAAACACATCACAACTACAACTAGAAATAAAATCAGTGACAGAATTGATTGCTTATTTGCCACTGGACATTTGTTTTTGTCTGCTTGAACTTCCCATCCTGTTTGAAAATTGTCGGTACTGGTGACAATTTCACAAACAGGAGCTTGTGCAAGGGTGACCCAGAGAGGCTACTGGCCTGACAATCTGAACAGGGACTGTGGGGCAAGTAGACCTGGGATACTACCACCTAGGTGGCCCTCAAATGACTCTGGTCTGGCCTGGCTCAACAGTCTGAAGTCGGTTATTGAGTCAAATGTAGGAAGTGAAAGTTGGATTTTCTTTTGTTGCCATTACTAACACAGTGAAACACTGAAAGTGAGGTAAAATTCTTCTGTCTCTGTCTCGGGCCATCAGTGACTCTGGTAGAGCCTTTTATTTATTTTTATTTATCAAGTAAATTTCAGCAAACAGCAAAATCTAACTGTCAATAACCAACTGGCAACCAAGTACACTAGTATTTTCAATATACCTTAAAATAACTCAAGGTCAATCTAGTAAAACAGTGAACACAAACTAAGAATAACTGGATAGTTGATGACTGGAAAAACTAACTGATGATTTTTATTTCTAATGAAATATGCAGGTTATAGGGTCATAATTTTGGTTTTACATCATAAATTAATGGTTTTTAATTGTCTTTTGTCAATGATCCAGGCTGGGTTAGGTTCGGTGGTGTCATGGTGCCCAAATGGGCACCAAGAGGGGTACATGCACAGGAGAATCCCTTATCTGACTTGATGGAATAAAGTTGGATGGGATCGGATGGGAAACAAATTAAAAATTAATCGTTAAAATAATTTTTTACACTTATTTTTATATTTACAATGTCCAATCCAACAAACCCAAAAAGTGTATCATTATCGGGTTGATTCAATGGAGAACTCAACAGAGATTGTGGCCTTTGTGTTTACTATGTACACTGAGATGAGAAAGTTAAAGTTCCTGTGTCTTACTATAGCAAAGCTGTTTTACATATCAGTTATTTTTGTCAACACTTTACTTATTGTCATCATTTATATGGACAGAAATCTGCATGAGCCCATGGAGTTTTACTGTCTTTTATTATTTGTTTGAAGCGTTGTGGAGCTGTTATAAACAAAGTATTTTGTGCACGTCACCTTGTAGTTGAACTTTCTTTTACACCAGCTACAACGGTGTCACTTAGTTTTGTCTTTGCCTGTTTTTATAGTATGATCACTCAGAGATTTGAGATGTTCTCAGTTCCACATTCTCTCTTTTTTTTTTTTTTTTTTTTTTTTGTCAATGTATATAGTGATCATTCAGCCTCTTCAAGACCCAATCATATATGGTGTTAAACTCCCACATATTAGAAAAGCTTGTAATAAAAATCAGTCATGAAAACCATCTCAACTTTCTATATTGGTGACCATTATTTAAATAGTTTGTTTACGCACATTAATTAAACTTCAAATGGTGAACAGATTTTAGACTTTTATCAACTTTGAATCTGAACTTTTTTTCAATCAACAGACCTTGTAACTATACACACAATACTGTACTTCTCAAAATTTGTCACATCTATTCCATCTCATGA
Organism: Polydactylus sextarius; assembly: GCA_016801845.1. Taxonomy (NCBI): domain Eukaryota; kingdom Metazoa; phylum Chordata; class Actinopteri; family Polynemidae; genus Polydactylus; species Polydactylus sextarius. The sequence goes on along the minus strand of CM028912.1, from coordinate 2,301,060 downwards.
GCAGACTGAAATTGTACATTTTTATGAAATTAGTGGTTCAGACAAAGATACATCCATTAATGCATGCAGATATGTGTTCTGTACATTATCAGTACACTGTAGTTAATATAGTGATTATTTATTATATGTATATATATGTTTCAGATGTGTCATTAAACATGATTACATCACCATGACAGTGTGTTTCCTATATTGTGATTTACACTATGAATCAAACTCTTTTGCTTGACGAAACATTGATCATGAGGACTTATTTTTCTGGCATCACATTCAAAGTTCAAAAAATGGTGAAATATCAACATCATCAACATGTCAAATCTTTGAACAGTTTAAATCACAATATAGGAACTAATGTTATGGTTAACATTAGTTCCTATATTGTGATTTAAACTGTCAGGAGTGAGGAGCCTTTGTTTGATGAAACATTGATCATGAGGACCATAATCACACTTTCTTTATGTCAACAGTGGTAAAATATAAATGTCATTAAAATGTTTTAAAGAATATGAACAGTTATTTCTCACTAAACTTCTTTGCCAATAAACCTATGCATATTAAATGATACAGTTGTGTAATCTGAGTTTATATGATGCAAAACTAATTTTATTAAATAGTAGGTATGGAATACATGTGACAAATCTTAAGTAGCGCAGTATTATATATTTAACTGTCTTTATCACCTCTAGAGCTTCAAATACATCGACAGCCTGAAAGAAATTCATATTCAAAATTTAAAGCAATTACAATTTAACACCTTTTCACCACTTTAATTAATGTATGTAAAAACCTTTTTTTTAAATAATAGTAACAATAATAATAATAATGATGACAAATATATACAGTTGAGATGTATTTAATGACAGAATATTTTTACAGGCATTTCTAATATGTGAGAGTTTAAGACCATACATGATAGGGTTTTGAATAGGCTGAATGACCACTACATAAGTAGACAAGAAAATACATAGAGGATATGGAACTGAGAAGATATCAAATCTCTGAGTGATCATAATGTAAAAGCAGGCAAATACAAAACTAACAAGAGAAATGAAATGTGGAGTGCAGGTATCCAAAGCCTTTGCTTTAGTTTCTTTGGAGCCTTTTAAACATACAGATAAAATTTGTGCATAACTGTAAGAAATATAACAGATGGGAGCAGCAACAGTGAAAATAAGGCCAAAGACCATATCATGAACAAATGACACTGTTGTAGCTGGTGTACAAGACAGTTCAACTACAAGGTGATGTGCACAAAATACTTTGTTTATAACAGCTCCACAACGCTTCAAACGAATAGTGAAAGACAGTAAAACTCCAACCTCTATGAAAGTAACTGTCCAGATGACAAGTATGACAAATTGTACTTTTCCTTTAGTCATAATGACATTATAATGTAAAGGTTTACAAATGCAAACATATCTGTCATATGCCATTATTGTTAATGTTCCAAATTCAATACCTACATATGAATGAATGTTAAATATTTGCATGAAGCAGAAAAAGATAGAAATTTCATGAGTTTCTGATAAAATTTGTACCATCAAGAAGGGCAACATGGATGTGCTGCCATATATCTCATTAATGAATAAATTACACAGGAACATATACATGGGCTCATGCAGGTGTCTGTCCATATAAATGATGACAATAAGGAAAGTGTTGGCAAAAATAACTGATATGTAAAACACCATTGCTAGAGTGAAACACAGGTACTTTAACTTTCCCAAGTCAGTGAACATAGTAAACACAAAGGACACAATCTCTGTTGAGTTCTCCATCGATTCAACCCAGTAATGTAGTAAAGAGTAAATGTAGAAATTTACCAACCCATATCTCTCACATGAAGAATATCTACAACTCTGGACAATATAAGCAGGAATGACCACTAAATTCATGGCTTCACAATAATTAACGAAAGGTATGTTCTACTTCCCTTTGTTGATGATATCCTTTTGATCACATACTATAACAACGATCATGTGTGTGATTGAAGTGTGTGATTGTAGTGTTGGATGTACCATTTTGTCATATCAGTCACATCTGTCAGATAAAAACATTGCCAGAGATGTGAATCAGGACTACTGTGACCTTGCCACCCCACTGAGGGAACCAGAGGTAGTTGCCGAACCTTTATACTGTTGTTCTGGGTGGAGAAAAACCGACATGACATACAGAAAGTAAATGGCAATTAAGAACAAGGTAGTTTTTTTTTCATTTTGAGATGGAGAATGTCCTGAACATTGAGTTCTGAGTTTTTTTAAAAAAATATTCTGCACTTTTAGATAAAGAACTAGCTGAACATGGCAAAACCTAACCTATAGAAACAGTGATACATCACCTAGCATCAAGAAGTAAGGGGCCTTCTAAAGCCAGGACGAGGGATTGGTTAAATTTGTACCAATTTTAGTACTGGCATTTATAGGATCTAAAGTATCAGCACCAACACTGATTATTGACAAAAACAAGTTAAATCAATGGATTCATGATGTAAAACCAAAATTATGACTATGATCTGTGTACTCTAGTAGAAATAAAGACCCATCAGACAAGGCTTAGTTTTTCAGTCTTCAACATGACACTTTTTTAGCCCGTGTGCCTTGTTTTACAAGGATAAACTTGAGCTATTTTTAAATATAGAGTTAATACCAACATTATTTGATTCCCATCTGGTTGATGACAATCAAGTTTGATGAGGCTGATTGTTTCAGCTTACTTTATAGACCATATTTCATGTTTGTGTCAATAAATGTTGTGTAATTGTATCTGTGTCACTGGTAGAAATAGAAACAGAACAAATTCATTTTCCTTAACCAGGTCTCCCTAAACAAGCACAGATCAGGCAAGAGTTGCCTGAACAGCTGAACCTATAGGAGCTTCCTGCACAGGAAAATAACAGCCAAGTGGAAACTCAACCTGAAGATAAAAACTGGACAGAAAAACAGTTCTGGTTCTGGTGGTTTGATTGAGTTTGAATCACTTGTGTTATTTTGTGATGGTGATGTCAGTTTATTGCAAATACTTCCTGACACATGCCAGAGTCCAACTTATCTAACAATAATAATAATAATGATATATAATCTAAAACATCCAGATATATGCTTGATTTTTTCTGTGTGGAGTTTGCATGTTCTCCCCGTCTCTGCATGAGTTGTCTCCAGGAGCTCCGGTTTCCTCCCACAACCAAAAATATGCATGCATTGGGGATAGGTGAATTGAGTGTACTAAACTGTCCATGGGTGTGGATGTGAGTGTGAGTGGTTGTTTGTCTCTATATGTGGCCCTGTGGCATGCTGGCGACCATCTACAGTGTACCCTGCCTTCATGAGGACTTTTTTCTAGCATCACATTCATACTTCACACTTTCTTTATATGACTAAACAGTGGTGAAATATCATCATTAAAATATTTCAAACAATATGGACAATTTGTTCTCCCTGAAATTCTTTGCTAATAACCCTGTGATAACTATATAATAAAACTGTATAATATGTGGTTATTAGATGCAGAACTCTTATGGTTAAAAAGTAGATATGAAATAGATGTGTGACTAATTCTAAGTAGCACAGTATTTGTATTTAATTGTATTTATAGTCTTTAGAACTTCATATACATCAACAGTCCAAGAAAGTTCATATTCAAGGTTTAAAGATTGATGGAAAGCAATTACAATTTAACATCTGTTCACTGTGTAAAGTAAAATCATTGTATGTAATAAACATATTTTTATTATAATGGTCACAAGTATATACAGTTAAGATGTATTTAATGACAGAATATTTTTACAGGCATTTCTAATATGTGAGAGTTTAAGACCATACATGATAGGGTTTTGAATAGGCTGAATGACCACTACATAAGTAGACAAGAAAATACATAGAGGATATGGAACTGAGAAGATATCAAATCTCTGAGTGATCATAATGTAAAAGCAGGCAAATACAAAACTAACAAGAGAAATGAAATGTGGAGTGCAGGTATCCAAAGCCTTTGCTTTAGTTTCTTTGGAGCCTTTTAAACATACAGATAAAATTTGTGCATAACTGTACAAAATATAACAGATGGGAGCAGCAACAGTGAAAATAAGGCCAAAGACTATATCATGAACAATTGACACTGTTGCAGCTGGTGTACAAGACAGTTCAACTACAAGGTGATGTGCACAAAATACTTTGTTGATAACAGTCCCGCAAAGTGTCAAACGAATAGTGAAAGACAGTAAAACTCCGATCTCTATGAAAGTAACTGTCCAGATGACAAGTATGACAAATTGAACTTTTCTTTTGGTCATAATGACATTATAATGTAAAGGTTTACAAATGCAAACATATCTGTCATATGCCATTATTGTTAATGTTCCAAATTCTATACATACATATGAATGAATGTTAAATATTTGCATGAAGCAGTAAAAGATAGAAATTTCATGAGTGTCTGATAAAATTTGTACCATAAAGCAGGGCAACATGGATGTGCTGCCATATATCTCATTAATGAATAAATTACACAGGAACATATACATGGGCTCATGCAGGTGTCTGTCCATATAAATGATGACAATAAGGAAAGTGTTGGCAAAAATAACTGATATGTAATATAGTGTTGCTATAGTGAAACACAGGTACTTTAACTTTCCCAAGTCAGTGTACATAGTAAACACAAAGGACACAATCTCTGTTGAGTTCTCCATCAAATCAACCAAAACACAAGATTATCTACTTTTAGGATGTGTTTGCAAATAAAATAAAACTGTTAAGATCCAAATGTCTCAAGATTAAAAACAGAAATTTACCAAAACTTAGTATCTCACTTAAAATTAAGCAACAATGATCACTGAATTCATGGCTACAGAATAGTTAAAGAAAAGTATGTTCTGTTACTCACTTTATCCTCTAATAAATATGATATATTTTAGATCACAGCCTTTATCAAAACATGTCAGGTGAACCATGTGACTGTAGTGTTGTAGTTTATCAGTTAGTTCTCTGTCATGGAAAAATTTTGCTAAAGAGTCATGAAACAGGACTATTGTAACTCCCCTGTTCCACTGAGACAAACAGAGGTAGTTGCTGAACCTTTATACTGTCAGCCAGTACAATGTCCTAGCATGGATAGCTGCCCAAATGTGTGTGGTGTGTGTGTGCGCATGCTAGATTATGTCACTACATCCATGGCAACAGAAACACAGAGGAACAGCTCTCAAAAGCCTAGCAACAGTGGCTCAACACATGAGCACAAAAACACAAAAAGGATTTTAGTGCAAAATTTTGTTTTTCTTGTGTGTGTGTGTGTGTGTTTTAATTGTTACCCATAGTTAAAATAGTCTACTGGAAACAATATAGGAATGTGTGTGTGTGTGTGTGTGTGTGTGTGTGTGTGTGTGTGTGTGTGTGTGTGTGTGTGTGTGTTTTGAAGGCCAACCCAGGCTGTGTCTCCTTACACTCTTTGTCTCTCTCTCTCTGATACAGAACCAGAGAAAGGCAGTGTTTGTGAAGGAGACAGCAGGTACGTCCTTCAGCGTATTTTTTCGACAAAATATCTTTTATATTCCTACTTGACTTCTTAATTACATTTCTGGATTTCCAGTTTTATTGTCTCTAATCCTTCACCTCCTCACTATTGGTTATTAATAATGTTGTTAAGTTGAGGAATTTCAGCTTTTACTATTATATGGTGTCTATTACTGATCACTTTCAGCTAAACTGAAAAACTCTCAACTTTTAAGATATATTCATTTGTTAATCAAAAGTAGTATTGTCCTTGTGTTGACAACAATCAACAATATATAACATGAATAATTTAGTTTGGAAAATGTTGTGATGTATTGTTTAAAAGTTCTTGATGCCCAGTACTTCATCAAACACCATCACATTTTAGTACATTCATATAACTGTAACTCTATTTGTGTAGAAGGTTTAGAAATGTTGTCTGACTCACAGTCGACTGCAGACACTGTTGTATGTTGCTGTCATGAGAAGTGGTAAACATCATGATCAGAGCATATTCAGACAGTAAAAATATACTTAGTTTTGTCTGTAGTTGTGTTAGTCACTTCACCAAAGACACAAATGGTTCTTTGCAAGGACCTTTGCAAGACAATATATTCTTATAAGGGGATGGAATATTCTACAACTAGACATCTTCAGAATAATCAACACAGATCAAACTTACCTCTCCCCCATTTCCAATATCCAACCATCTGCTTTCTATTCAGTGGTGGGTGCAAGAGGTTGGAATAACTAGAATTATCACCATGTAGTTGCATGTTCTGCCAGCTTAGGAAGTTAATATTCATTTGCTTGTTTGTTCATAAGTTATGTCCAAAAACATGTTTTCTTAGTTCTTAACGGCCTTGACCTTTGTTCACCAAAATCTAATTATTCCATTCTTGAGACAAACTAAATTTTAAGAAATCCCTTTAAAGCACAACTAAGATATCACATGCATGAGAATGGTACCAATTGTGGAACAAACAACCTGAATTGTGAAGCATAAGAACCAAAGATTACATCAACAATCTATAGAATAACACAATTAATCCTCAGCAGTCCAGTCCTTCATACGCCATTATGAAGGATTTATCTCTGTCCATGCTGAGTCGTGGGTGTGGCCGATTGGTCTCGTCCAACAGAAGCACTGGGAGACAGGATGGACGAGTGGACGTCTGCTTCACACCACAGGTAACAGTTTAAACATAGTATGTGTAGCACAACACTAGTCAGGTATTCATTTATAAATCATTCCACATTATTTGATGAATTGATTTCCCAAAAGGATTATTACATCTGGAAGTCCCAAGAGTCTCTGTTGCATCTGTCCAAAAGTAGCTGTCTGCTTGTGGAAGCAAAACCAACCCTTCCAAAGACGTACAGCACTCGTCGAGGGCCACTCGTACTGTATTCCCAAGTATGTGTGTGTTATGGACAGTTAACAAGACTGATATACCAAGAATTTGTTTGTCAAGTTGATTTTCATTTTTTATCGTTTTGTTTGATCTGTTTCCAGGACCTGGTTACAGTAGGAACCAATTATGTGCCAAAAACTGAGAACAGGAAGAGGAGGGTTGCCAATCGGTACCCTCGACATGTGGAGCAGCGGATAAACACCATAAAGAAACTAACAGCAGCCATTTTGAACTACAGCAACAATCAGGTAGGTAGTACTGAGCAGACATAACTGTTGATAAGGGTCTGTGTCATTTTTATTTTAGTTATGAAATCACTGTCTTCCAGTGCTTTTCTTTGACTTCCTGTGTCCTCTGTCCTGTGTCTCTTCCTACCCAGTACACCTCTTCCAGATTGGCTCCCCCATTTTTTTCTCCCTTTCACCTCCCTCCTGTTTCAGGCCTTCATTGTCCCAGTTCTCAGCCACATCTCCCTAAACAAGCACAGATCAGCCCAGAGTTGCCTGGACAACTGAAACCACAGGAGCTTCTTACAGAGGAAAATAATGAGCGAGTAGAAACTCAACCTGAAGATAGAAACTGGACAGAAAAACAGACAAATACATTAATAGAAGGTACCAACCCCAACACTACCAATCCCAATGGAACAAGCCTTGTTTAAATGTGTTGTGTTGATTGTCGTTGGCTGTCATGAAAACCAACATGAGGCAGAAGAATTTGGAATAGTTTCATTTCTGAATATTGAGAAAAAGATATGCATTTACTTTAAGCATTGGATATCTGGTCAAGGCTGATAATTGGGGATGCATTCCTGTTGAGTTTGTATTACAGTCTTGCTTTAGTTCTTAAAGAAATAAAATCAGTGGACAAATACAACCTGCTCATTTCTCCCAGACCCATTTAAACCAATACACTATGGTTTGATCATGAAATGAACTTTGTCTTTTTTGTAGATAACAACAAGGATCCAGGGAGCAGGAACATGATAAGACTGGATCTGTTCCTCAAAATACCATGTATCTCCAGGACAACAACACAACAGACAGAGCCAGAGCCTCAGCCCTGGATGCACTATGTAGCACTGACCCCTGAAGAACCAGGAGAACCTCAGGTGACTAAAGTTACATTTAAAGATGTTTGCGAACACTCTTCTATATTTGAGAGTGTATGTATGTGAATTGTGTAAATGATGCTCTTTTTCACTTTACCACCAACAATCAACAGCAGATTTATTCAGACATAAGTCTGCAGCATACAAGTTCACCACAAACTGAAACAAATCACCAGAATACAGGATCGGAGCTCCATCACCCAAACTGGAACCATGCACAAAACATGGAAAATGATCAAGGCTGTTTGATTCAGAGAAACAGTTTATCAACCAGTGATAAAAGAACCTGTGAAGCAGAGAAACAATCATATGCTGCAGATGCTGGGCCTCAAACTAATATGACTTCAGGTAACGTCTCCAAAAGCAAAAGAAAAGTATCATATTAGCAACTGTAAAGTGATGAAACTAAGTTTTTACCTTGTAAAACTCCTGTTTATGTTGATGCACAGGCCTGGTCCTTCCTCCTCTAAATGTTGGACACTCAGTCTCTTTTGGACCCTGCTGGGAGAAGACAGACACGGTATGACGGCAGTTTCAAGATCAATTTGAATAAAGGCAAACTAGCAGAGGTACCATATTTATCATATCAACAGAAAAAAACAATGCAGCCTGTATTACACCAATTATTTTATTTTTAGCAAATATTTTATGTATTATTTGACAAGTATTATTATTATGACAACATGTAATTGTACTTTTGCACCACGCACTGTAGAGATCGGCAGGACGTGTGCACGAAGGTACTAATGAAATACCAAAGCTCTATCTGGTGTACGAATATAATCAATGTGTTATATAAATGTAAAAAAGTAAAGTCTAATAGAATCAAATTTTTAGCAGCATTGATTGGAAATTAAACATCATTGTTTGACAACTGCACAAATGTAGATATGCAAAGGTGCATGTGCAGTTTTGTATGTTCTCATTAGCAGACATGTCTGTGTTAAATGTTTCAGCTAAGATTGCAGAACTTGGACAGTGGTGCAAATCATGCACAGCGACTGCCGCCTATTTCACAGAGCCACACTGTCGCCCCTGTTGCACCAGTGAACCATGTTCAGACCAAGCGAGATGCTCCACAAGCAGAAAGAGATGGAGTTCAATCCCGTGAAAATCTGAACAGACTCCATCAGTTACCTTTGATTCTACCTCCACTGTTTCCTGAAAATGAAGGTAACAAAGACAACTCGGAGGCAGCATACAAACAAGACTTCATCAACTTAACACAGTAGGAAGCTCTTGCTCCTCCCAGTGAAGAAAAGTTACAACATTTCAAGTTTGAAATTTGTGGAAATTGTTTTTGGCTTTTACAACGTCTGTGTTTTCCCATAATACTGCTCTTACCTCCACTCCTGCTGAGTAAAATGTGAATAATTTTAGCCTCTTTGAATTTGTCTTTCAGGAGAGAGAAGTGAGAAGCAGAGAGGAGGAAGAGAACAAACTGAGAGACGATACTTAAAAAAACAGACAGTGTTGAAGGGAGGAGGAGCAGGAAGAAGGGGAAAGCTACCATCTGAAGGAGGTTCAATGATTCTGCTGGAGACAGGAGAAGGTATGACACAAACACAGATAAACTTTACAACATTTACACAAAGTTACAGTGAAATCAAATGTTACAGCAGATAAATGGACTGTTTTTGTGGCTTTATTCTGTCACTGTGTACTCATTTGGATCACTCATGTAATCCTGAGAAGAAGAAGAAGAAGAAGAAGAAGAAGAAGAAGAAGAAGAAGAAGAAGTAGACAAGTCAATATGAGACAATTATATTTCATTAGCTCTTGCAGCCTCATGTGGTTCATGTGTCACTTGGTTGGTGTGATGCTGCAATTACCCATGTAGATTAATAAAGTTGTGTCTGTCTAAAGATCTAAAGATGCTGACATGCTGACACTCTACTTTTGGTTTTGAACAAAGCTAGAGCTTGACTCTCAGGAAGCTATAAACTCTTTAGATTTATCTTGTTTCTGCTCGGTCTTCTGTCTTCTCTTCTTCAGATCCTCCTCCTCCAGCAGGAGTGTTGGGTTGCTTTGAAGGATGGAAAGGCCCAGGGAAGCAGAGCTCACTGGCATTTTTACAGAACCTCCAGGATCCCCATGAATCTGGTGACAACCGAGGTGTGGTTAGGGGCCTTCTGCCACTGGAGCTGAGAGGTTAACATTTTTTTTATTCTGACACAGTTTCAGCTTTTACGCTTAGCTTAGATTTCATATAATTAAAAGCAAATTAAACCTACAAAAGTTCATTAAATCTCATGTCATCCATTTTTTGATAATAAAATCTTGATCCATCCTGTAGCCAGATGTCAAACAGGCGGAACTGCCTCTTTAGCATGTCTTTCATGTGAAAAACATATAGTTCTTCTGTTCATGTTAATATATTACTCTATTGTTACTTGACGTCACTCATCTCCTCAGAGCTGTTTTGTCAGATTTACAGAATGGAAATCATGTGGGCAGCTTGATCCTGGGTCCTGATGGGGAAATCATCCAATTGTCACTGTATGACAACAGTCAGAATCCATGTCAGGGCAGTGATGACATACAACAACAAGGTACATTCACAATCATTCATCTGCACAAAGACATGGACTGTAACTAATATCTGAATACAATATTAAATAACTCACTAATTTCTCCTTCCCAGCTCTCCAGGTTTTGTCAACAGAAGGAGAAGAGTTACCCTGGGTCATTGTGCTGCAGCCTGATCAAGCACATACAGGTCGGTACACACACATATCACTGGTGATTTGCAGAGTGTGGGTGCATTTCTTCCAGTTCTTCCTTGAGTCCAAGTGAATGTCTGGACCAAATTTGAAAGAAAGAAGAAATTACCTAAATGCATTATTGAAATATCCCATTCACAAGAATGGCAGAGACAATAGACAACCCTGAGCCTCATTCACTGATACGTGCAAGAAAAGTTTTTATTTTCTGCACAATCAACAGCCACATTAATGACAAATGCATCAGCCAGTTTTGTTCTCACCACCTTATAATCTGCATAGTGCGACACTAAAATATTATTTTAAATATTATCTAATAATATTATTTTATTATTATTTGTTTTGTTACAGTCTAACAATTAATAATGGCTTCTTGGATCCCAGAAACATAGTTCCAATTATGTTGTGATTTGTGGCTGACTTAAACTCAAAACGTCCCTGGGTGGGCTTGAACCACCGACCTTTCGGTTAACAGCCGAACGCGCTGACTGATTGCGCCACAGAGACAAGCATAACGTAACTTTAAGGGAGTGTGGCCTCGACTTTTAATCCCCACCCACCTGCCTTTGATATTTTACTACTTTTCACCTTGAATTGGCTGAGCTATAGGAATTATAAATTACATTTTTTGTGTTTTTCACTCATTTCATACTTATTCAGAATACTTAATACTTTCATACTTAAAGAATTAGATCAATGGTGACGTTTCCATCTGTTAATTATCAAAGACTTATTCATTATTATAATTGTTTTTCTATCCATGTTATTATTATTATTATTATTTTGTCATGGTAGTTGAAGGAGATGTTAACTTTTAGGGTTATTATTACTAATAATGTGTCCTGTTCATTGTTTTCCCATCCTGTATTTAATGCTGGACCTTTAAATGACAGAAACATCCTTTTTTCAGTTATGTTGTAATATAATCTAGGAGATTTAAACACAAACGTCCCTGGGTGGGCTTGAACCACCAACCTTTCGGTTAACAGCCGAACGCGCTGACCGATTGCGCCACAGAGACAAGGTTAGCTTGATGTCAAGGGGGTGTGTCCTTGACTTTTAATCCCCACCCACCTGCCCTTTCATAATGTTACGATTTCTTGTTGAGATAAGTTTAGCATGGTTAAAGCTCAGCAATAATAATAATAATGTCTGTACAGGAACAGCTGAGGATCAACCCAGAGGTTCAAGACCTCTCGCAAGTGTCACCAGAAGGATGTGATACAGTTTAGGAAGGAAGACACACTTTTATCATGTTTTTTTGTTTTCACAGCTGTCAGATGACTGTCTGTGTTATAGTTCTTTCTTCATCCAATCATCTCTTGATTTTACCTGTACAGAAGGAGGAGTGGAGCTGAACACAGATATTCATGTGGAAAACATCCAGCACCATCAAACCATGTGTGAGGTGAGATGGAGTTTTGTTATCAAAGACCCCATCTATGTTTACCCACCTTATGGTTGAAACTTTTAACATTGCTCTGTCAGAGGTTTGTGCAGAGCACCTCACCGTACATATTTCTTGTTTTGTTTTGACTGTTTTTTAATTTTGTAATCTGCAGATCACATCACAGAGCCACGGCACCAAACAGGTCAGTTACAGCTCAGTGTTTTACACTGGTTTACATGACAGCACATCTGTTTAATATATCAGAATGAAATGTATCTGTAATGGGCCTGAATATTCTGCACAATAAAGGCATGACAAAGTGGAAATCAAAAACCTTCCAGAGGTCAAGATTTCGACTACTTTCTTAATTTACCTTGTGATAGTTAAATTAAATGGTGAATCTTGTTAAGTCTCACTGTAAAATGTGTGTTTCCCTAACAGGTATTTTCAGTTTTTCAAGGCTTGACAGACACTAAAGCCTCTTCACCCAGCAGTCATATAGATTCAGGTAAAACTGTGATGTGTATTTTAATATAATCTGAATAATCTTGCAATGAATTTTACCAAAACTTGGTATTATGTCCCTTCAGTGGCTGTGACACAGGAAAAAACAAAGAGGCAAGAGGCAGTGATGGAAACATGGAAGAAACCAAAAGAGGGAAGCGAAAAACAGTAGTAGGATGTCTCCGCTGAGGGAGTTTGTCGAGAAGGAGGAGCAAGGAGGAGGCGAGACCAAGGCAGAGGAGGAAGAGGAGGAAGAAGAGGAAGAGATTGACATGAAAAGAAAGACTAGACAGTTGTCTGGATCATACCAACCAGGGTTTGTTTAATGTGTTAAATCATGTGTTTTGTTGAGGACTGAAGTTATTGATTTCCATTGTATTGTTCATCAATCTTCTGTTAAATGTGTTTTCCTCAATTCTTCAAATCCTACAAGAAGCATAATTGCAAACCTGATGTATTTCACAGCCTAAAGAGAGTCAGCCCACCTGAGGCAACAAGAGAAGAAGCTGTGGACAGAAGGAGGAAGAGGAAGGACACTGAAGAAGCTGCAGTAACAACCAGGTTAACCAGAAATAATCTCAATCTCAAATTGTCAATGGTTAAAACCATGTTCTTGGCTCAGACATGTCTCCCATTTATTTAGGAAAAAGGATGTGAAACCCATGACAACACCAGATTCAGATGCACAGAAGACATCAAGAACGAGCAAAGATGGAAAACGGCAGAGACAGAAAGCAGATGTAAACTCTCAACAAATCAGAAACCAGAAACAAGAGGCGAAGATAAACAGAGAAGCAGCAGAGACTGAGGACAACGTTGGTCTCCCTCCTGGCGTGAGAACTGATCAATTTTAATTAAAGCTACATATAGAAATATCAGAACATGTATGTCAAGTGGTTAAGCTGCTGTAATAATCACTGCCTTTCAGAAAAAGAAAACCAGAGACAGAGAAGGAGAGAGAGGAGACATGAAGATAAACGAGGAGAGAGAAGAGGAGGGAGGAGAGGTGATGAGGCAGAAGGAAATGTCAGCAGGAAAGAGGAGGAAGAAGAAGCGAGGGAGACTGAGAGAGAAGGAGTTAGTTGGTAAGACATTATAAGAACCTCAGAGAAAGATATGGCAATAGCTGCAACACAATGGTTTCTTTTTGTGTCTCTGGTCCTGTTTGCATAAGTGTTAAATTTTGATATGTGTCAAGTTTTTTTTTTTTTCGTTTAGACACCATTATCTGGTTTATCTAAGGTACAAAACATCCCTGGGTGGGCTTGAACCACCAGCCTTTCGGTTAACAGCCGAATGCGCTGACCGATTGCGCCACAGAGACATGTTTGGTGCTGTTTTCGGGGGGTGTGTCCTTGACCATTAATTTGTGACATTACCACATGACATTAAAACATTAGTGAGACAAATAATCTTATATCCCTGCAAGGTTAACCATTTCTTGTGAGGTGCTTTATAAGTGTTGTGTTTTGCTGCTTTCTATAAAAGCTTCAGTAATACAGGGAATTTTATTTCATGCCTTGTAAGACTTTAGCGCTGTTGCCTCACAGCAAGAAGGTCCTGGGTTCGACTCCCAGGTCAGCGCAGGGTCTTTCTGTGTGGAGTTTGCATGTTCCCTACGTGTCTGTGTGGGTTTCCTCCTGGAGCTCTGGTTTCCTCCCACCGCCGTAGGTGTGGATGTGAGTACGAATGGTTGTTTGTCAATATGTGGCCCTGCGACAAGCTGGTGACTGTCCAGGGGACAGCCTTCTTTACCCATAAGCAGCTGGGATAGGCTCCAGCCCTCCCTGATCAGTTTCTTGCTATGCAAGGTGAAGGACGTGTCTTTTGATTTCCAGATATTTCTGGGCTTCTAAAGAAACAAATTGGAACTATAGGGCTTTATACAAAAAAAAATACTGTTTTTCAATCCCCATCCTCCTGCTTTTATGGTTTATGCCATTACTTAAGGAATTAGATGATTACGTTATGTTATGGTTTTTTAAGTATATAACACTGGGTCGTTGTAATAATTGTGTTTTTATCCATCATGTTTATTTAGATGTCATGGTAGTTGAAGGTGGTTTAGATACACACAGTATATTTTTACTAATAAATTTAGTTTGTTGTTTTTTCATCCTATTTTTGATGAGGGGCTTTTGGGTCATCCTTTTTCCATTTATGTTGTGATTTAAGCTTAAAACGTCCCTGGGTGGGCTTGAACCACCAACCTTTCAGTTAACAGCCGAATGCGCTGACCGATTGCGCCACAGAGACACATTCGGCATAAGTGTGCGGGTTTGGCCTTGACCTTTAATCCCCACCCACCAGAAAAAAGGAAAGAAAAACATGGATAGAAAAACAATTAATATGACGATTTTTGTTGCAAAAAATCGATTTCAGCACAAAACCAGTTAACAGCTAAATGTGCCAACTTCTTCTTCAACTTCTCATTGAAGTAATGGCATGACCAGTAAAAGCATGTGGGTGGGGATGAAGGTCACAGTCCCAAATTTTAACTAACAATTGTCTAAGTAGCAGAAGAAGTTGTCACATCCAGCAGTTAACTGAAAGGTTGGTGGTGTTATCATCCTATATTTGATGATATGCTTTTGGATTACAGACACATTTTTGCAATTATATTGTGATGTAATCTTGTTGGGTTAAAAACAAAACATCCCCCTATTACATTTGTTCATTATAGTATTTGTTTTTCAATCAAATCTTGTTTTTTGAGCAAGGGAAATTAGGTCTGTTGAAGGCATGCTGAGGGTTATGTCACTTTTATTGTTGTCAAAGTCACGTGTGTTCATTTCCTATATTTGATGATGATCTTTTAGATTGCAGATGCATTCTTTTTTAGTTATGTTGTGATGAAATCAGGTTGGTTTAAGCTTAAAACGTCCCTGGGTGGGCTTGAACCACCAACCTTTCGGTTAACAGCCGAACGCACTGACCGATTGCGCCACAGAGACACATTTCAAGGAGTTCTGGCCTCGACCTTCAATCCCCACCCACTTACCTTTGATATTTCTACCACTACTAATTACTTTGAATTTACTGAATATTATTTTTTACATGTTTTTTTCTGTAACATGTTTGATTTCAGAAATCAGGGTATACATGTCTCTGTGGAGAGGTGGGGATTAAAGGTTGAGGCCAAACCTGCATATTTTTCACAAATGTGTCTCTGTGGCGCAATCGGTCAGCGCGTTTGGCTGTTAACCAAAAGGCTGGTGGTTCAAGCCCACCCAGGGACGTTTTAAGCTTAAATCAACCAGATGACATTGTAATATAATTGCAGGAAAGATGTTTCTGTGGTCTAAAAGCATAAAATATATGATGGTAAACACTAAACAGGACACATTATTGGGTGATAAACTCAAAAGTAAACGTTCCATATATCCAAATCTCCTTCAGCTAGCAGAAGGGTATTCCACAAAGGTAGAATAAAGAAATCCAGATGTATTGGATGTCTCTGTGATGGTAGTGTAAAAAAAAAGCCTCCCTTCTGGCTCCATCCCTGCCCACCAACACGAGCTGGCACTCCATTTAAATAAGGAGAGGCCAGTGATGGAGGGGGTCTAGACAGACTCTGTCCCAGCCACAGAAACTGTCTGCTTCATGTAAGGAATATACTGCATTATTACCGATGGAACCGATGGAACACAATCAAATTAAATATATCATACTGTCTGAAACCACCTTTGCAACATCAACATCAATGTTTTGTCAATTCCATCTGAAATACTACAATAAAACACATATTCATGAAACCTCTGATGACAATTTCACAGTCACTCTTCATTAGCACAACAATAAATACTAGGCCTGAGTAATAATAATACTTGAATCAATATAAAAAGACTGTTGCAATTACAAACAATCAACAGACTTAAATGAAATGACAAATGACAATATATATATATATATATATATATATATATATATATATATATATATATATATATATATATATAATATTTTAATTCAAGATAATTAAAATGATGTAACATATTTAGAGTGACCATGGACATGCTGTAAAATACACTCATTCTTCACAGGATTGACAGTAGAAATACAGGTGAATCACTAGGATTAATCTTAGCCTGGCTGTTAGCCTGGTCTGGAGCAGGCTAGGTGCAGAGAATAAATCACCATAGTAACTTGATCGGGTTACGTTTGACCTGCTTTCATGCAACCGACTTGAGACTAAATTCAGCCGGGATAACCAACATATCCCAGCTTAATCCCTGATCTTGGCTTTGTGCAATACCCCTCTGGACATCCAAAAAACAACATGCTTAGAAAAACACTTACTACAATGAAACAGTGTTACATACCTTACAAATGGAAACCTCATCATTGATCTAATTCTTGAAGTAATGGCATGAACAGTTAAAGCGGGTGGGTGGGGATTAAGGTCATCCGCCCAAATTTTAGCCAACAATTGTCTACATGTAAGTTGGCACATTCAGCTGTTAACTGAAAGGTTGGTGGTAGTTTGATTTTGTTGATTGTGAAATCAAAGACATTAAATTATCATATTTAACTGTTGTTCTATGCACATACTTATTTATTTATGTGGATGTCATGGTAGCTGAAGGACAATTAAATCCAACCTGCACATTGCTACTAATAACACATCCTTTTCTTGTGCAAGTATCTTATATTTGTTGATAGGCATGGATGACAAACACATCTTTCTTAATTACATGTTTCAATGTAATGTGGTTGATTTACGCTCAAAACGTCCCTGGGTGGGCTTGAACCACCAACCTTTCGGTTAACAGCCGAACGCGCTGACCGATTGCGCCACAGAGACAAGTTTAGCAGGAGGTCAAGGGGGTGTGGCCTCAAGCTTTAATGACCACCCATCTACCTTTGATATTTCTACCACTACTTGATACCTTGAATTTACTGAACAACAGTATTTATACATGATATTTTTGTAACATGTTTGATTTCAGCACAAACCATCAACCTTTCAATTTGCAACTGAATATGCTAAATTATTTCTGCACTGAGATGACTGTTTGCTAAAATTTGCAGGTGTGGCCTCAATCCCCATCTGTTTTTGCTGTCAACACTGTTTTTGTAGGAATTAGGTCAGATGAATAATAATGTATGATAACGTATCCTTCTGTCAGTTATATAAAGGTAGCTAATTATGATAAGTGTTACTGCATCAGTCTTGATGACACAGTAGCTTTGAAGTACATCACAACTAACATTTGTCCTGATCAGTGTTACTCTCCGAGACTTGATGAATCACAGAAACATGTTTTTTTTTCAGTTCTATCGCACAGTCATGTGGTTTGAAGTAGAAAACGTCCCTGGGTGGGTTTGAACCACCAACCTTTCGGTTAACAGCCGAACGCGCTGACCGATTGCGCCACAGAGACAAGTTGAGGCCATGTTAAGGGGGTGTGGCCTCAGGCTTAAGTTCCCACCCACCTGCCATTGATATATTTACCAATAGTTATTTAAATTTGTAGACAGTATTTAAAATTGGCATTTCTAAAACATGATGGTCTAAACTGATGAACTCAAACCACTAACCTGTCAAATAATAACTGAAGGTTAAAATTTCATTAATTCAGGTTAACAGGTAGTAGTATAGTAGCCCAGGTATATGTGTCTCTGTGGCGCAATCGGTCAGCGCGTTCGGCTGTTAACCGAAAGGTTGGTGGTTCAAACCCACCCAGGGACGTTTAAGCATAAATCAACTGGATGATGTCACAACATAATTTCTGCAATCCAAAAGTCCATTATCAAGCATAAAAATCCAACATGTTGAAGGAGTTTTAGATACATAAGATATTTACTGTCAGAGGTGTCAACATCCCCGTGTGGGCTTGAACCACCAACCTCACTGTAAACCCCAGGATCTACTCAAACCACCAATGTTTCAATTAACAGCCAAATGTTAGTTATAAAACAGCAGTTTATTATATCATTTGTTTTTCATTTGTTGTATCATTTGTCATGGCAGCTGAGGGAGATTTAGATTTGTTGTGGGAGTAAATTGTAGTAAAGCGGTCCTACATCTGGTGGTGGTCTTTCAGGTTACACAACAATATTTTATTCAATGATATTGTGATGTAATGCAATTGTTTTGAGCCAAAAATGTGCCTGGGTGGGCTTAAACCACCAGCCTTTCGGTTAACAGCCGAACGCGCTGACCAATTGCGCCACAGAGACATGTGTAATTTGGTTTCTAGGGGGTGTGGCCATAACCATTAATCCCCACCCATTTTTCTCCTTTGTCATTTCTACTACTACTTGTTAACCTGCATTAATGAAAATTTCACCTTTTCATCTTCAGCTATTAATTGAAAGGTTGGTGGTTTGAGATCATCCCAGGGATTTCAGTTTAGACTATCATGTTTTAGAAATACCAAGTGTAAATACTGTTGCTCAAAAAATTTAAACAACTACTAGTAAATATATTAATGGCAGGTGGGAACTTAAGCCTGAGGCTACACCTGCTCAAAATGTCCTTATCTCGCAAATTCAAGGTATCAAGTAGTGGTAGAAATATCAAAGGTAGATGGGTGAGCATTAAAGCTTGAGGCCACACCCCCTTGACCTCCTGCTTAGCTTGTCTCTGTGGCGCAATTGGTCAGCGCGTTCGGCTGTTAACCGAAAGGTTGGTGGTTCAAGCCCACCCAGGGACGTTTTGAGTGTAAACCAACCAGATTATATTACAATATAATTGAACAATGTTGTGTCTGTGATCAGAAAGCCCCTTATCAAAAACAGGGCGTTAACACAAGGACACTTTATTAATAGCAATATGCAGGATGGATTTAAATCTTGTAACATGTTTGATTTCAGCACAAAACCACCAACCTTTCAGTTATGAGCTGATTTGCGAACTTCTTCCATCAATTATATAATTGACAGTTAAAATTTGGGAGTGTGAACTTAACCCCACCCTCCTGCCTTTACTGTTTATGTTTATCAATATTTCATGTATAAATACTGTTGTTCAGCAAATTCAAGGTATCAAGTAGTGGTAGAAATATCAAAGGTAGATGGGTGAGCATTAAAGCTTGAGGCCACACCCCCTTGACCTCCTGCTTAGCTTGTCTCTGTGGCGCAATTGGTCAGCGCGTTCGGCTGTTAATCGAAAGGTTGGTGGTTCAAGCCCACCCAGGGACGTTTTGAGTGTAAATCAACCAGATTACAGTGAGATATATAATTGACAAAAGATGTGTTTGTCATCTATGGCTATCATCAAATATAGGATACTTACACAACGAACGGGATGTGTTATTAGTAGCATTATGCAGGTTCCCTCAGCCATGACATATAAATAAATAAATGAATGAATGAATATATGGACAGAAAAACAATTAAATTTAATAATTTAATGTCTTTGATTTTACTGTCAACAAAACCAAACAACCACCAACTTTTCAGTTAACAGCTGAATGTGCCAATTTACACGTAGACAGTTGTTAGCTAAAATTTGGGAGTATGATCTTAATCCCCACCTGCTTTTACTGTTTATACCATTACTTCAAGAATTAGATCAATGGTGAAGTTTCCATTTGTAAGGTATGTAACACTGTTTCATTATAGTGATTGTTTTTTTTAACCATGTCATTTTTTGGATGTCTTGGTAGCTGAAGGATATTTGGATACATGGGGTCAAGTTTATTGCTAATAATAATGTGTCCGGTTCATTGTGTGATGATGATGATTGAATGATGATGATGGTCTTTTGGATAACAGACACATATTTTTGTCAATTATATTGTGATATAATCTTGTTGATTTAAGCACAAAACGCTACCCACCTGCCTCTGATCTCCCACAGGAGAGGATGAGGATCCCCGGGAGAAAGAAGAAGCGGAGATCAACCAAGAGAAGAAAGAGGAGTCTCATCTAAAATCCAACAGAAAGGGCTCTGCATCAGTAAAACACAACAATAACAACACAGAAACAAATTCAGAGGAAGATCCAGAGGTAGACTGTCTTTCCACCAGTGACAAACAAAGCAGTGTCCAGTCAGTAAGTTCACGCAGGTCCAGCGATGCTTTATCGCAGTTCGATCACAGGAGCTCAAGGAAGTCCATCGCCTCTTCCTTTGAAGGGGCGACGCCATCAAACAGCGGCGTGACTCTCACCTCAGCTCGCGGCCGCCTGTCGTCCTGTTCCACTGTTATGATAACGGAGGAACAGCTAATGTTGAACCCAGTGAAGCCAGAGGTTGGTAGGCAGCACTCACACCTAATACACAACATTTCTTTTCTTTTCTTTCTTTTTTTAATGCTGTTTGAAAATAGTCCAGGCCCAGGAAGACTCGTCAGGAGGAGGAGGAGGAAGCTGCAGCTTTGCGTTTGGCTCAACGAGCCGAGAGACGGAGGCAGGAGGTGGAGAGGAAGAGGAAGGAGCGAGAGGAGGAGGAGAGGAAGCAGCAGGAGAGGGAAGAGATGGAGGAGAGGATGAAGAGCGAGCTGGAGGGGGAGAGAAGGAAGAGAACCGAGGAGCTCAGGTCTCACTTCAAGAAAGAAACACCCTGTCTTTACTGAGCTGTACTCATAGCACCACTATTACCACATACATTATACACATGTTAGTGTCATTTTAATGTCTAATATGAACAGCAGGGATGATTAGAGCCCTAAAAGCCCCATCCTATGTTTGATGTTGAGCTATTAGATGACAGAAACATGGTTTGTTTCTTTCTTTCTGTAACATCAACAACCTTTCAGTCAACAGCTGAAAGTGCTCAATTATTTCTGCATTGAGACAATTGTTTGCTAAAACATATGGATGTGTCCTTGGTCCCCACCTGCTTTACTGTTAACACTGTTTCTTTAAGAATTAGTGGGGTTAATGATAACGTATCCTTCTGTCAGGTATTTAACAGTAATTGATCAAATTAACTGATGTTCCATCAATTTTGTTTAATTGGTGACATGGTAGCTTTCATCACAACCAGTAATTTGTGCGGTCATATCTGATAACTGATGATGAACCAGCCTTTTTAAACTCAATCACACTGAAGTAGAAACGTCCCTGGGTGGACTCGAACCACCAACCTTTCGGTTAACAGCCGAACGCGCTGACCGATTGCGCCACAGAGACACATTTCAAGGGGGTGTGGCCTCAACCTTTAATCCCCACCCACTTACATTTGATATTTCTACCACTACTTGTTACACTGAATTTGTTGAATAGTATTTAAACATGTTTTTTTCTGTAACATGTTCAATTTCAGCTCATAACCGCAAACTTTCAGTTAACAGCTGAATGTACTAAGTTGTTGTATGTTTTCCATTTTGTTCTGTTGGTATATGACAGTAGATCATTATATAGTTTTCCTTATTTGATGCTGGCATTTTTGAATTGCAGAAGGTTGTTTTTTCCATTTTATTGTGACTTAATGTGGCTAAATTAAGCTTAAAACATCCCTGGGTGGGCTTGAACCTTGAACCATTGAAGTCATGCTGTGTGGTATCTACACTGTTACTAAACTGTCCTCCTTGTGTTATCATCATATATTTGATGATGGTTCTTTAAATGTGACATGATCTGGTTGGTTTCAGTTTAAAACGTCCCTGGGTGGGCTTGAACCACCAACCTTTGGTTAACAGCTGAACGCGTTGACCGATTGTGCCACAGAGACAAGTTAAGTGTGTGTTAAAGGGGGTGTGGCCTCAAGCTTAAGTTTTACATGTCTACTACTAGTTGTTGCATTAAATTTTTTGAGCAATAGTATTTAAATATGCAGAAATAGGGATCTGGCCTCAGTCACCACCTGATTTTACTGTTAACACTGTTTCTTTAAGAATTGGGGGGTCAATGATAATGTATTCTTCAGGTATATAACAGAAGTTAATGAAATTCATTGATATTTTTCATCAGGTTTTTTCAATTGGTGACATAGTAGCTTTCATTATAACGTGTGCTGTTAAATCTCATGATGATCTTTTGAATCACAGAATCTTCCTTTTTAAGTTCTATCACACTGAAACGTCCCTGGGTGGGTTCAAACCACCAACCTTTCGGTTAACAGCCGAACGCGCTGACCCATTGCGCCACAGAGACGACTTAGTTGTGTGTCCAAGGGGTGTGGCCTCAAGTTTAAGTTCCCACCCATCTGCCTTGGACACGTCTACTACTACTTGTTACATTAAATTTGTTGAGCAACAGTGTTTGCACGTGGCATTTCATATTTGATTTAAACTCAAAACCCCAGGATGAACTCAAACCACAAATATTTTAGTTAACAGCTAAATGTACTAAAGTATTTCAGTTGCTTGCTGGGATTTGTGGGTGTGGCCTCAATCCCCTCCCACCTGGTTTTATATTATTTTAATTTTATTGTGATGAAATTGTTGATTTAAGCTTAAAATGTCCCTGAGTGGGCTTGAACCACCAACCTTTCGGTTAACAGCCGAACGCGCTGACCGATTGCGCCACAGAGACACACGTCAAGGGGGTGTGGCCTCAACCTTTAATCCCCACCCACTTACATTTGATATTTCTACCACTACTTGTTACACTGAATTTGTTGAACAGTATTTAAACATGTTTTTTCTGTAACATGTTCAATTTCAGCTCATAACCACCAAACTTTCAGTTAACAGCTGAATGTACTAAGTTGTTGTATGTTGTCCATTTTATTCTGTTGGTATATGACAGTAGATCATTATATGGTTTTCCTTATTTGATGCTGGCATTTTTGAATTGCAGAAGGTTGTTTTTTCCATTTTATCATGATTTAATGTGGCTAAATTAAGCTTAAAACGTCCCTGGGTGGGCTTGAACCACTAACCTTTCGGTTAACAGCCGAACGCGCTGAGCGATTGCACCACAGAGACACGTGCTGTTTTCGGCCTCAACCTTTAATTTGTGACATTGCCACATGAGATTAAATCATCAGTTAACATGCGTTAAGTGTGTGTTAAAGGGGGTGTGGCCTCAAGCTTAAGTTTGACATGTCTACGACTAGTTGTTGCATTAAATTTTTCAAGCGATACTATTTACATATGCAAAAATAGGTGTGTGGCCTCAGTCCCCACCTGATTTTACTGTTAACACTGTTTCTTTAAGAACTGGGGGGTCAATGATAATGTATTCTTCAGGTATATAACAGCAGTTGATGGAATTCATTGATATTCCATCAGGTTTGCTCAACTGGTGACATAGTAGCTTTCATTATAACTTGTGCTGTTAAATGTGATACTTGATGATGGTCTTTTGAATCACAGAATCTTCCTTTATAAGTTCTACGAAATTGTCACATGGTATGAAGTAGAAACGTCCCTGGGTGGGCTTGAACCACCAACCTTTCGATTAACAGCCGAACGCGCTGACCCATTGCGCCACAGAGACACATGTCAAGGGGGTGTGGCCTCAACCTTTAATCCCCACCCACTTACATTTCATATTTCTACCACTACTTGTTACCTTGAATTTGTTGAATGTTATTTACACATATTTTTTTCTGTAACATGTTCAATTTTAGCTCATAACCGCAAACTTTCAGTTAACAGCTGAACGTACTAAGTTCTTGTATGTTTTCCATTTTGTTCTGTTGGTATATGACAGTAGATTATTATCGTATTTGTCTTATTTGATGTTGGCATTTTTGAATTGCAGAAGCTTGTTTTCTCCATTTTATTGTGATTAAATGTGGCTAAACATTAAAACGTCCCTGGGTGGGCTTGAACCACTAACCTTTCGGTTAACAGCCGAACGTGCTGAGCGATTGCACCACAGAGACACGTGCTGTTTTCAGCCTCAACCTTTAATTTGTGACATTGCCACATGAGATTAAAACATTAGTTAACATGCGTTAAGTGTGTGTTAAAGGGGGTGTGGCCTCAAGCTTAAGTTTGACATGTCTACTACTATTTGTTACATTAAATTTTTCAAGCGATACTATTTACATATGCAAAAATAGGTGTGTGGCCTCAGTCCCCACCTGATTTTACTGTTAACACTGTTTCTTTAAGAATTGGGGTCAATGATAATGTATTCTTCAGGTAAATAACAGCAGTTAATGAAATTCATTGATATTCTATCAGTTTTGCTCAATTGGTGACATAGTAGCTTTCATTATAACTTGTGCTGTTAAATGTGATACTTGATGATGGTCTTTTGAATCACAAAATCTTCCTTTATAAGTTCTATCACACTGAAACGTCCCTGGGTGGGCTCGAACCACCAACCTTTCGGTTAACAGCCGAACGCGCTGACCCATTGCGCCACAGAGACGAGTTAAGTGTGTGTTAAAGGGGGTGTGGCCTCAAGCTTAAGTTTGACATGTCTACCACTAGTTGTTACATTAAATATGTCGAGTATTAGTATTTATCTATGGCATTTCTAAAACATGTTTGATTTAAACTCAAACCACAAACATTTTAGTTAACAGCTAAATGTACTAAATTATTTCAGTTGTTAACTAGAATTTGTGGGTGTGGCCTCAATCCCCATCCCACCTGGTTTTATATTTTTTATTTTATTGTGATGAAATCAGGTTGATTTAAGCTTAAAACGTCCCTGGGTGGGTTTGAACCACCAACCTTTCGGTTAACAGCCGAACGTGCTGATCGATTGTGCCACAGAGACATGTTTAGCATAAATCCAAGGGGGTGTGACTGCAACTTTTAATCCCCACCTACTTACCTTTGATATTTCTACCACTACTTATTACTTTTTATTTGCTGAATATTATTTATACATGTTTTTTGGTAACATGTTTGATTTCAGCACAACCCCCACACATCTGTCTTTGTATCACAGTGGAAAGGAACATGTTGCTGCATCTGTCGCTATTGTGCTTCTACTGAAATCATCTTGCTGACCACCAGCCTCACCTTGAGCTGCACTGAAGAAATAGACCTAATCCAGTGTCATGTTTTAGCTTCTTATCTTGTAAATGCAATAATTGTTGAAGCAACTTGCTTTAATGTGTAAAAAGATAGTGACTTAAGTTCCTGTCTTCTGAAGCGTGTTTGGTTGATTGTGTTGATAATTGTCCAGGCTGAAGAAGCTGGCAGAGGAGGAGGAGAGGAGGAAGCGTGAGGAGGAAGAAGAAGAACGAGCAAGACGTGAACAGGCGCAAAAGGAGAGGGAGAGGAGGAGGCAGGAGGAGAAGAAGAGGCAGATGGAGCGACTCCAGAGGATGAGGGAGAAGGAAGAACAAAGGAGGAAAGGTGAGAGGAAGAGGAGGAGAGATGAAGATTAGATGATGATTAGAGCTAAGATTTACCCATGATCCTTTGTTTCTTCCAGAAGAAGCAGAGCGTCTGCGGCTGGAGGAGGAAATGAGGCAGGAAGAAGAGAACAAGAAGCTGCAGGAGATGGACGAGAATGAGAGGGAGGAGTATCTGAGGAGGAAGGAGCAAGAGGAAGAGGAGAGGAGGAAGAGAGAGGAAGAGCGTAAGAGGAGAGAGGAGGAGGAGGCTTTGTTTGCTGCAGAGGAGGCCAGACTGAAAGCAGAGCTGCTCAACAGGTAAACAACAGCCCCAGTCTGTTGCCTTTATCTATTTATAATCAATAATTAATCATTTATTATTATTATTATCCATCGCGTGTCCTCCCTGCAGAGAGATGGCGCTGTTACAGCAGCAGTTGACCTTTAAAAGAGGCCTCGTTTTGGAGGCTGGAGGTTTGGAGACGACTCAAGGGATCTCCAGACCGTGGATCTACTCTTACTTCACTTTGTTAGAGCTGCTCGGTCTGAATCCAGATAAAGCTGAGACGACAAACTGATGTGATTAGAAGTCGTCTGTCTTGAATCTTAACTTTCCTTTTTTGATTAACAATCATATCATAGATCACATTGTTCCTCTGTTGTTAGTTTTTCTCTTTCTTGACAAAATTTGTGCAAAATGTATCAAGCAACTTACCAAGAAAAACTACTGGTGATGAAAGAAAAATCAAATATTAGTCTTTTAGTCTTAATTTGGGATTAAAGGTGCAAGTTTGTAGAGAGTTTTGTGTTTTTCATGCATAGCATTCGTGTAAATGTGTTTGTTCTGGTAAATAACACAGTCATGGATCCTGGTGTGTATTAAACTGTATGAGAGGAAAAGTTTCACATGTTTGGACACACACACACACACACACACACACACACACACACACATACTCAAGGCCAGAGATGATGTAAGATGAGTGTAATAAGCGTCTCCTCCCTGGTGAGTTCACCTCAGTGGTGATCAGACCTCAGGGAGCAGGACTCTTCATCCACCTAATTACTGTGTGATTCAACAGTTACTGTGTGCGTCGGCCTCATGGGTCAAGTATCTGACACATTGTTTTAAAAATAATCAGTTAAGACTGTAACAACTTCTCTAAAGGTCAAAATGCTGCAAAAACTTTCAGACATTTACCGACGTCATCGCATCCAAATAAATAATGAAAGGAAACGTCACCAAAGTGCAGCCACGACAAGTAGAAACACGTGAAAACACCAGTTATGATTTTTACTTGGATTCGTAAATAAAACAAACCATAAATGCCACATTTCCCTCGTTTCCTTCTTTTTTTTCCTGCTTTGTTTCTAATGGCCTCCAGTTAGAGAATAAATCTTTATTTTTAGTCATTAAACTCATTAAACTGTCAGTTTCTTCTTATTATTTATTATTATTGAGAATATAAGTCATTATTTTCGAAATAATACATCATTATTTGGAAACATCAACCTTATTTTCAACTATTAAATCATCGGTTTTGGAAAAATAAAAAATCTTTAAATTATTATTAATTTATTGAAATAATTTTTCTTTGAAACAGTCATCTTAATTGTTGTATAATTTAATTATAGTTATTTTAATGTCTTAATAAATAGTTTTAAAATATTATATAGTATTTATTTATTTATTTCATATTGGCTGTGATCGAATTTGCCAAAACTTCAAGAAGAAAAACGAAGTTCAAAAACTTATGACAGAGTGATCATCTTCTTGCTTTTTCTTATTAGACGATCTTTGTCTCTTGTTACCTTTGAACCCGGAAATACTTTTCTGTGTTTGTTGCGATGGCGGAAAAGCCGCTATTGTTGTTGTGTTTTATTCCTAAAAACAGATGAAAAGAAACATAATTAATCAACTATATGACTGTGACATGACCTAGTCTATAATGTTTAATGAGACAATAACATTAAACGGCCTTTAAAGACTGAAGTTTGAAGTTAATGCTACCTAGCTAACTACAGTTTGCTCCTGTTCTAGCTAAGCTAACAGCTAATTAGCTAGCAACAAACAAAGTGATCATCAACAGTGAAAACGGTGAGTGAAATCTTTTCTCCTTCATCCTAGAATCGAACCACATATGTTGATCTTTAAATAAGTCATGGACGGAAACGTACAGCGTCAGAAATAGTTGAACTTAGTGTTAATAATCATGTTTTATTCACAGAGCTGCTGCTATGTTTGCTAACTGCTTTGTCTCATGCTACAGTTTGTTTGTTTGGTCTCTGACATGTTTCAGAAAGTGGATTTAGATCATTTTTACAGATGAGATGCAGCTGTTTGGAGACTGGAGGCTGTTAAAGCTGTTTGTGTTTGATTGAAGTAGCTGTTGGTGGATTGTTATGGTTTTACTCTCTTGACTGAGAAACATCTGTATCCAGATGTTAATAACATATAATGAAGTAATGAAATTCACTTACTCTAGTGTTGTACTTAAGTATAGTTTTTAAATATCTGTACTTCACTTCTATTCTCTTCTAAAACATTTTATTGATCAGTGATCAGTAGGTGACGTCACGTCAGCTTCATTTACAACAACATACACGTGTTCACGTGTTGAGCTGAGTCAAACACTAACGTGATGTTTAGTTACAGTTTATTTAAAGAAAATTAAAACTAACTGGTTTTCTGGTTTTATTTTACAGCTTCTACAAGATGATCAGAGACATTAGGTCAGAAGTGTTGTGGCAATAAAACGTCAGTAACAGGGTCATTTCATGAAATTGGCTCCTTTTAATATAAAATCGTTTTTATCACCATTTTTAAAAGACATTTAACGTGGCAATAAACGATATGCTGCCATCTCAGGCTATTTATTTTATGACATGTTCATGTACATGATATGATTTAGTATCTGTGATGTTTTCAAGCTAATTTTCCCCCAGCGAGTTAATGTTCAAGGTCACGAGAGCTCACATCATAGAGTTTAAAAGGATATCACGTGTAGATATGGTAAATATCAAGATACATAAATTATTATTTTAATTAATATGTTAAAAAGTGGTAACAGGAATGACGCTGTATGATGTCCCCACCCCCAACCGTCTCATAAAACAACAACATTTACTTGTGTTTCACAGGGTTTTTGTGTGTGTGTGTCAGTAACATGGTTGACTTGAAATAAAATTATTTAAATTTTTATAAAGATGAGATTACTAGAAATGTAAAAATTGTATCATTTTCCCAACAGTTTACACCCATAAAGACCTGCCTTGTCAACATAAATGCAAATTTAACTGGGAAATAATATTTAATGTGCTTAAATTTGAGTGAGTGTTGATGATAGACTTCATACTTAATGTTATGTTTTTGAATTATGCTTGTATTTGATATTATAGTGATTTTATGACATTATTGATTATTTCTCTGGGATGCAAAATGTACTGATTTCACTGTAAGACTGAACTTGACTGATGGGGTCTGGACTTTGACTGAAGTCATGAAGTTGGGGACTTTGTCCATCTCTTTAATTTATTGATTAGGACTAGTAGCGCAGGTTAATAACTGATTGATTATCGTCAAAAAGGGGCAGATAAGATATGAGCTGGAAGAACAAGATGAACCTTTATCTTGTCTCAGCTGATGTGTCGACCTCCCTGCAGCTCATTCACCCCACGTATGTCTTATCTGCCCCGTTTCAGCTACAAAGAAACAGTTATCAACCTGCATTAAATGTCCTAATCAGTAAATTAAAGCCTCATGACTTTAAAGTTGTGTCTCTCTCAGTCAGTCAAGTCAAAAAAAAGTAAAAACCCAGAGGAAGTTTCCTCCACAGTCTCCAAACAGCTGCATCTCATCTGTAAAAGGATCTAAAACCACATTCAGAGACATGTCAGAGACAAAACAACAATAAAAACTTAACATTTTATTTTTTTGATGGTATTTAAACAGTTAGATTAAATGATAGATTGTTAGATAAAAAGCAGGATAATGAAACTTCGCTTCTGACTCTTCCAGACATGGACGTCAGTATTGCCGTGTCACTGATTCGGGGTCAGATGGGCACCGTGGTGGAGCGGGCCGTGAACGTCGCCGTGGAGACGGTGCTGGCCGAGATGCTCAAAGTTGTGGGAGTGAAATTCGAGGAGCTGAAAAGTCAAGTGTCGCTGATGAAGCGGGACGTCGTGGCGCTGCAGAGGGAGAAAGCTCAAAAAGAGAAAGAGAACGACAACATCCGAGCGAAGCTGCGCTACACGGAGCTGAAGCTCAAGTATTACAGACAGGGGGTGGAGGAGGAGCTGCAGCAGAGAGCATCGGCCTCCACACTGGTTCGTATCCACCCGTTCCCTCAAACTCAGAGAGGTGGAGCAGCTCTTCCCTCCGCCGAGACGTCACCAACATGTTCCACTCAGGACCGAACCACTGAGGGAACGATGACGAAGAGCAGTCAAGGTGACAAACGTTAAGACGACCGTCGACGTCTCACCGTGTCTTCTCTGTCGTTTCTCACTCTTTTCTGTGTTTGTGCTCCCAGAATGCACCTCTCCACAGAGTACAAGCTCGTGTCCCACTGTCAGAGTCCGATGTCCTGCAGACGTCGGAGTCGCGAGCTCCGACTCGGCCGTGCTGATGCCTGCGTCTCTGTCTGTGAATACATCTGCAGAACATCTGGACAGCAGCTCAGGTACAGAACTGACGGAGGATCGTTGTTTTCCTCTTTCCTGTTTTCCCCCTGCTGTGTAGTCAAAGGTAGGACGAAGGTCAAGTCAAGCTTATTTGTACTGAACCAAATCACTAAAACATTTATCCCAAACTCTTAACTGAAGGAAGGTCCAGGACCCGAACCATCACTGACTTTAAGATTTATCATAGGGGAACATTTTCAGTCTAAATGTAATGCTTTGTAACCTTTAATATTTCAAATATTTTTAGTTGAAATTTGCTCCAAAATATTATTTAATAAAAGAGGAGCCTCCGTCTGTCGTAGACTTATTGAACAGCAGATAAATTCTCCATTAGAGATTAATCTGTTTCATCTGTATTGTCATTGTTTCCTGACTCAGATGAAGTCGTCTGAACAAAACGTTTGTGTTTGTGTAGTTTCGTTGTCTTCTACAGATCCAGACGCAGCAGAAAGTGTCGACGCTGACGTGGCTCCTCCTCCTGTTCAGACTCTGAAACCAGATCCAGTGAAACCGACAACGCCTGAGCCTCCGTCGCCAGATGGTTCAACTCCTCAGGCTGACAGCTCCACGCTGCCCTCTGCTGCCCCACAGGTGTCAACACACTCTCATACACACACTTTACATTTAAAAACTAAAGACAAAAGTTTGTCCAATTAGAGAGGACCACGTATAATCATTTTCATTATCTCCTAAACTAAAGAAATAATACCTGGCACCATTAAATAGAAACAGAAAGTGTTAATAACACTTATAATAATAATCTCTTCATGGTTGTGTTGGTCTCCTGCTGTGATCAGGTGAAACAGGAGGATCAGCAGCTGGAGCTGCAGGATGAACTGATCTGCATCAAGGAGGAACCAGAAGAAGAACGGGAGGTGACGGCCACGTTACTGTTGGACTGTAAAGTGCAGCAGACTCACGTCTCCGAGTCCGAGGTGAAGCTGGAGTCTGTTACACGTTCAGAAGCTGTGAAGTTTTATTTCTTTGTAGCATCATGTCGTCATTTGTGTGTTTCTTCAGGCTCAGAGTTCAGTGGAGTGGACAGGACTCACACCGGTGCAGAAAAATCACACCACAACCTTCAGCTCAGCCGGACCGAGCAGCTGTGAGTTGAACTGATCTACATCTTTCATGCTGAATTCAAGCTGCCCTGTGGTGATAAAAGTCTCAATCATCTCCGTGTGTTTCCTCTCAGACATGATGATTCAGCCTTCAGCCTCCACGTCGTCCATGGTGATGCTGCCGTCCGGCGTCCCGTCGCGTCAGATGATGCGTCCGTGGACCAAAGACCTGAGTCTTTATGAGGAATACAGACTGAGAAGGAACGAGCTGCGACGACGAAACCTCAACAGACGACGAGAGCTGGAGAAAACACTGCCTCAGCCTCTGTTGGCTGATATGGTGAGTTTGAAACAAATGCTACATATTCTCATAATATATTTTATTGCTTTGACTGATATTAATATTAATTATGATGCTGATATGTTGAAGGTGCGAGAGCGAAGGGAGAAGACCAGACTGAGAGTCGCCAGGTGGAGAGCGAAAAGGAAACTCCAGGCGTGTTTGAACCAGACTCAGGTCAGTTTACTTTAATAACAGAAAAGTCGAAGGTAAATATCAAGATCTGACTCAAGGTTTATTGAGGTTTTCAACTGAAGCTTCGATTGATTGATTGATTGATTGATTGATTGTAGTTGACTCAGTGTAAGATGTTAACAAGGACTTGAGTGTCTACATTCAGCTCAGTAAGTGATCCCGTCACTAACAGATCAGCAGCAGCTGATCCTACATTCAGGGTCGATACATTATCTAATGGCACCGCATCTGCTACACGGCTCGGTCCTGAATAATTAACCAGCGAACTGCTGCTCACACACCTCACTTACTCACTAATTAGGACTCACTAAGAAGAAGTCGTCTTCCCCGGTTACATTAAAGTATCGTTAACACGTGAGCAGCCTTCATCTAAAGTGTCAAACTGTCTCGTTCTCTCTCAGACTCAGAGCGGCGCTGCGGCTCTTTCTCACAACGGTTTTCCACTGAATCAACATCAGCAGCTCAGAGTCACGTATGGTGAGTTTAGTTCTGCTTCTGGACTCAGTCAGTTTAGATATTTAATTAAATGAGATGAAAATTAATCCCAGTAAATCATCATCTTGTGTTTCAGCCTCCAGCTCCAACAGTCTGCAGAGACCGAGCTCCTCGCTGCTTCCATCCAGCAGTTTTCCCAGAATCAGCAGCAACAGCAGCAGCAGCAGCAGCAGCAGCATCTCCGTCACTCTGCCCTTCATCACCTCCACCTCCTCTTCCTCTTCATTCCTCCTGAGGAGCCCCAACATGGCTGCACATCAGCACGCCGTGACGTCGACGTCACCCTCCTCTCTTCTTACCCACAGATCAGCCTGTCGCAGCAGCAGCAGAGCGTCTCTCTGACGGACGCAGACGTCGAACAGTGACGTCACAAAAAAGACTGAGACGGTAACGATGTATTTATTGAATGTGAGGCGTCACTGATGTGAAGAGGAGTCAAACTGTAGATGAATTTTATCTACAATTAGTAAGTTAAAGCGACGTCAAGCGTCTTTCTGCTTAATATCTTTCCTGCTGCTTTGAGAAGATAAATGTAACATCACTGTAACGTACTTTATTGCGGTGTAGAGCACATTTAAACGTGATAATGGTCAGTGACGTGACCGTTGATCACAAAGCCTCAAAATGACAGAAATTAAACTAAAATGTTTAGTTTTAATGTTTTTTTTTTCTTTATCGACTGAAACAAAAATCGATTCTTCACATTAAAACTTAGTTCCACGTCTTTAATAGACAAGATGACGACAACATTTCAAAGATCAAAGATACAAAGATCTTCATCATTAACATCAACTTTATCTGTGTAAAAACAAATCATTGCATCTCATCACTTGAAATGAGTCTTAATATTGAAATAACAGGATCACATTATTTAAATTAAGTATGTAGGTTATATGTGTATAAATGTCTGTATATATAATTATATTTATATAAATGTTGAAAAGAAAGTTGACTGTATTTTACATTAAGACTGTTGTTGATGTGAACTTATTTTTTGCCACAGGGACCGTTTGTCTGTGTGTTCTTCAGAGGTCATGTGCCTTTCTGTAAAAACATTAGACACAACGATGTTTATTGTTTGTTTCTGACACTAGAAACACGTCGAAGCTGCTGAGGAGAAAATAAACAAGTTACTGACAATCACCGGAAAAATACGGCTGAAATAAATTCATCTAAAATAAAAAAAGAAATTGTGTTGAACTCGTCCTTTAACATGAACTAGTTATTATGAAGATAAAGTAAAAAAAGAAAAGTTAAATCTGTTACTGGTTGTTTCTGGGTTTTTTTTGTTTTTTTTTAGCTCAAACAAGAGTTTAGGTTTTTATCCTTGAACTATTTTATTAGAGATGGCTCCCGGCAGCGTGTAGAACAACAAGGCGAGAAACAACGCGATGATGAGCAGGATCACGGCCGTGATGATGTATTTCTTGTAGCTTTGCCACACGAGGTGGAAGAAACACTTGAACGGGTTGACGAACCACGAGAAGGACGTGTCCGGACGACTGTAGAGGACAGAGAGAGAAGTAGTTTGATAATGTTGTTATTAAAGTTAAGATGGCGACTAAACTGTGAAGCTTCCACCAAGAAATAATTCAATACAATTCAGTTTTTGTTGGTGAATCAAATCAGATATTTTAAAGGAGAATCTACTGTTCTAATTTGACTAAAACACAAACAAATGTTACACAGGTGAGTTTGTTTTTTAGCTGATTCGAGCTCAATTCAAACGATTTGGATAACGTAAAGCTAAAATATGTCATATATCACTTCTCTCGACTCTGCAAAACATCTGGATCGAACCTGTAACAGGTAAATCTTATGCTGATCTTCATTTTAACGAGTTATTTCATATTAAACAAACACTTCTACATCGACTCTTCAGGATTATCAGGCTTCAGTCTGTCGTCCATCTCCGAAGATGGACGTCAAGGTGTGAATTTGAAAGATGTTTGATGATAAAATTATCCACATTTCTGTTTCAGTCGTCATCTGGCTGTTCTTACTTTGGTTTCGGCAGCGGCTCCGGCTCCTTTCTGGCTCGGCCAACAGGATTTTTCTCCGCTTCTTCACCGGTCACAAGATGAAATTCAGCTTCCACTTTCCCCTGATGATATTCACAGCAGAGTCAATCAAAGCTTCAGATGCTGCTGAATCTCTACAAGATGATCTGTTGTGTTTTCTCACCGTCAGCTCTCCAGACTTCACGAAGGGCCACCAGCCTCTCGCCCTTTTCTGCTGGAAGATAGAGATTTTGTCTCTTTGATCCATCATCATGTCCAACTTACATGACTTTGCGTTCTTTGCCCCACGAGGGAAACTATGGAGGTCTAACTCCACGGTGCCTACAGGCAGAAACACACAAATAATCAGTCAAATGTACAAATATAGAGACACGTGGAGGAACAGTAACACACACACACCCAGGAAGTCGTCAGATGAGAGCGTCTCGAAGTCCCAGACCTGCATGATGAGGATGGCAGGAAGCTTCTGTTCGGTTTTATCCAGAGAGAAAATGCTGTCTCTCTTCTTCACAACTATGACCTGAGTGAAAGAGAAAGAAGAGTAGAGTGTAAACAAGAGTTTTATTTCACTCACAGACTTTAATCCCCATGTCTGTACCTTTTCAGCAGGCATGTAGCTGAAGGGGAAGACGAAGCGCCAGTTGAAGTTTCCTTCTCCGGTCAGAGAGTTGTAGTGGACGTCTGTTTCCTGTCGGTCATCCTCTAAACCTTTCAACCACCTTCAGACAATCGTTTTGTTTAATTCAACACAAGTCAAATCATTACTTGAACACTTTTGAACAAACACGGAGATCAATTTTACCCTTTAACGTAAATGTCACTGGACTTTTGACCGGTCAGGAAGTTGCTGTCCTCCAGGATCACATCCTCTGTGTTCCAGATGATGATTCTCAGCTCATATCTGGACACACACACGTTAATATGTTAGCAGAACTTTTTTTTAAGTGAAAAATGAAAAGAAATGTTGATAAAGACTTTTATCTCACCCTTTTGGTTTTCGAGGTGAAATGTCCACTGGAGGTCCAGGATGAGGCAGGTCCATGGGAAATATGTCGACCCACATCTGTACCTGACCCTGCACACACACACACACACACACACACACACACAGAAGAGTGGTAGTGTAAAGTGTAAATCTGTGTGAACTTAATATATTTTATTTACCTTCAGGCAAACACTGTCACTTTAATAGTTTTGGTCGTAAAAAAATTTGTTAATCAAACTTTTTTAATTTACTTTTTTAAACTTTACTATACTGTGGTGTATTTATGATTTGTTTTCTGATGTTCTTCACATTAACATTCTATAAAGTTTCATTATATTTTGTACAATACATAACTATAATGACGTTTGTATGATATATTCACATTCCTTCGGTAAGGGTCAGTTTGTGCAGCCTACCTGGTCCATGCCAGGCCGGGCCTTGTTGTACAGAGTTCTGGTCTCGATGTGTTCTGGTACCAGTTTGCATCCAACATCTGGAATCTCTGCCCAGCGATGAAGGATCTTCAGAGATACGTGTTCGTACGACTCCACCGGCTGATCTGTGACATGCACAAATAATTATCATTAATGTAACAAACACAAAGCGTATGGCTGCTGTAACAAAAAAGTAATAAAAATGAGCCCTGTGTCATCTGCACCATTTGGGCAGTGTTAAGTCTTTCCAGTTTACCGTCCTGCATGAAGAGTGTTTTGCCAGTGAAGACTTTGTCTGCAACAGTGATGCGTCCTGGTCTGAAATGAGGACCGTCCAAACCGTTTTCTCTGCACAGATTAGTCAACAACTCTGACGGCTTCAGACAGTCTCTCCAAGCATTATAACCATCACTGACAGACAGAGAGGAAGAACACAGTAAGTTATTTTATGTTACGGTTTTGATATTAAAACTAACTCAAGTGAAGATAAAGGAAGGCAAACACTCCAACACCTACAGACTGTACTCAGTGGGGAGTCCACAGGTGGCTCTGTGTTTGCTGTAGAATCGGTTCTCCAGGTCAATGCGAGTTTCTCCTATTAAGTCGTCTCCACCCACCAAGTCATGGTCATAGATCAGCACTGTCAGCAGAGACTCTTTAGGAAACGTTGCCTGTATCTCAAAAGATCTGGAGTGAAGAGAAGAACCAGTTATGAGAAACACAAGCATCATTATTCTGGGTTTGTAGACGACTGGTTATTTACCTTCCAAACACAGGGTTTAGCTGTTTAGGAATGTAGTTGTCTCTGTCTTTGATTTCATGTTTTCCAAGACGAAGAACGACGTACGGGTCCGCCTTCCCATCTGGGTCAGCTGGGTGCAGGTTAGACGCCTGTGAGAGAGAGAAAGGTAGAACATTTTAAAAAAAAAAAAAAACACTTTAGAAACACTTTAAAACATTAATATGATTGAGAAATATGGTCCAGAGAGCAGAACTCACAGAGACTACATAAACCCGTATGAGGACTTGGACTGGATTGTTAGAAGGAATCCCCCTGCTGACTCTGAAGTGACCAATATCTGCAAAATCCTCCCAGCCTTCTGCTTCCTCCTCGCTAAGCTTGTACAGACAGAATCGACCCTGAAGAGAAGCACAAAATGTGAAGATGTTTTTATTTCTATTGTAACAAAATACCCAAAACAATGAAAGTTTATTGCAACAAAATGACTGAATTTTATTTCAACAAAATGCCTAGAAACAATGAAAGTTTTGCCTAAAAATGCAGCAACTTTTTTCAACAAAAGACCCAAAATTGCTGCCTTTTTTTGCATCAAATCAACTAAAAACACTACAACTTTTTACATCAAAAAAACTAAAACCTTTGCAACTTTTTTCAGCATAATTACTGCAATTTTTTTGTAACAAGATGCTTAAAAACACAGCAACTTTTTGCAACAAAATGCTTAAAAACGTTACAACTTTTTTCAAAAAATGCTGCAGTTTTATTGCGTTAAATCACCTAAAAACATCACAACTTTTTGCATTAAAACACCTAAAACCTTTGCAATTTTTTCAGCAAAATGCTGCAACTTTTTGCAACAAAATGACTAAAAACGCTGCTATTTTTTTCTGAAACAAAAAGCCTAAATATGCTGCAACTTTCTGAAACAAAAAGCCTAAAACCACAGCAACTTTTTGCAACAAAATGCCTAAAAATGCCGCAACATTTTTCAACAAAAGACCTAAAACCTTTGCAACTTTTTTCAACCAAATGCTCCAACTCTAACAAAACGCTTAAAAACGCCACAACTTTTTGCAACAAAACATCTAAAACCTTACAGCTTTTTGAAACAAAATGCCTGAAAACGCTACAACTTTTTGCAACAAAATGACTAAAACTGGTCCAACTTTTTGCAATAAAACATCTAAAACATATTAACTTTTTTGAAACAAAAAGCCAAAAAATGCGACATCTTTTTGCAACAAAACACCAAAAAACACTAAACTTTTTGCAACAAAATGCAACAAAGCCTAAAAGCACAGCAACATTTTGTAACAAAAAGCCCAAAATTGCTACAACTATTTGCAACAAAACACCTAAAAACACTGAAACTTGTTAAAACAAAATCATAATATGCTGCAACATTTTATACCAAAACACCTAAAACTCTACAATTTTTTGCAACAAAAGCCTAAAAAACAATTGCAACAAAACGCCTTACAATAGAGACTCTATTTATGCAGGGGTGCTGAAATATTATGATATTCTATTACTTCTATTATTATATTGCTTAAATATCATATGGTGATATGCCACAATGTGATATACAGTACATGTGGTCTATGTCTATGTAATCAGAAAATTTGAGCATGGAAAAAGTCTGGAATTTTTAAATTGTGTAAAAACTCTGATTCAGTAACACAAACACATGAAAGTCAAACTATGTGTCTCACCTTGAATTTGCCAACAAACCTTTCGTCAGCACCTCCATCGTCCTCGCCGGACTTCCCTTTGAACAGCTCGTATGTGTTCACCCAGTCGTCAAAAGGACCAAACTCTCCCTCCAGCTCTTTGTTGTACAGCTGCACAGAGTAGAAGGATCATGTCACTCCAACAAATATTCATCAATCAACATAAATCAAAAATACATCTTGATTAAAAAAATGAACTGAGTACCTTGAGTGTGGCTAATTTAGTTGGTACGCCCAAATTTGTCTGGATTTCTTTTATCTCTTTTGTCTTGTGTTTTTTCTTCTTTACATCCTTGAAGGCAGTGACTGATTGAACAAAACAAGAAAATGATCAGCAGCAGCACTTTTTAACAGGTGGAAACTCTATGAAGAGTGATGTCGCAGTTCAACCAAGTTCCTGTCGTCTCCACCAGAAAAAAAAAGATAAAACTAAATCCCTGTTGTTGTATAAAGAGTACCAACATTTCTATACCAGTGTTTCCATTTTATGGCATTCGCTTGGAAGAAATCTTCCAAATGCTGCCCACTCAACATGCAGATACAGAACCAACCAACATCCAGTGGAACAACAGTGTAACAACAGAGTCCTACATCAACCTGTACCACAGAAACCAACAAGGTTCAGATCAAACCAAGAAGAATTGTCCTCCAAAGAAATTCAACCACAATTAACCGAAATGTTTTGAAATGCTCCACTGCCTTGTTTTTGTCTTAGTCCTTACCCAAAGAGTCTATTCCATCGCCGAGCAAGCTGTGGTACGGCAAAGCTGCAATGTACAACAGTGTGTGTGTGGGTAACACCAGTTTACTCACATGTTTATTATGGTGTCATGCATCCACATTAGATTTTTGGGTTTAAAAAAGATCTTCATCCACATGTACGTTTTGGAAAGTCTCACTCCAAAAATCAAAGCAACTTATCAGACTTTACTGAGACGAGAGATAACTGAGGACTGTCTCTCGTGGAGCAATTGACATGTGTGAATCGCTTAAGGAGAAAAAAATCATAATCTTAACTTAAAAAACAAGACCTTACTTGCCTTTCCCGACTTTGTAGTTGTTTATAGCAACCTGTGGTATAATTTCTATTTTATGTACTTTATGTATGTTTTTTTTTTTTGAAAATCTAAAGGACAAGGTGTTTCTGCCTTATATTCTGCTCAACACTAACTTAGCAGTTAAACCCAATAACATCAACAAACAACTAACTCTACTTTTGGTTAAACTACACTCTAGAACAGCTAGAGCTATCCCTATCTGCACACTTAGTTTTAATGTTGCTATCGCCAACATGGTTTTATCTACAAACATCATCTGCAGTCTTGTATACATCATGTTACTGTTTTGACCAGATTGCAGTTCACTGAGTGACCACAAAGTGGCTGTGAAATGAAAACCTGTTTTTTTCAGATTCAGCATGTCAAAAACAATTGCCCTCTGGTGGCTGGCTGATGTACAGCTCAAATTATCACATCTGTATGTAGAAGAGTATGGTCCAGTAATCTGGACTGTTGTTGTCAGACTGAAGCAGATATGATGTCCTGAGTTGAGTTCTTACCTTTTTCAAATACATGTGGAATTGGGGGGGTGTCCTGTTTGGCCTGGAACAGAAACAGATGTGCACATGATCATAGTTTTTTCATTATATTTTTTTTTAAAAAGTGGTTTTGTGTGATTGGTACCTGTTTTTCCACAGAGGCATAGTATTTCGACCACCAGTCGATGACACACTCTGCTGATTCGTCAGCGATGGTTCGCCTCCTTCTCTTGGTGGAACGACCTCGTGTGCTTTTTGTGTCGCTGTCCTGGATTTAAGACAAATAAAAACAGAGAGAATATTCATATAGTTTGCATATTTAGATGCTTTTAATTTGTGGGCACATGTACAGGAACTTTTTTACCTTTTTCTTCTTGGGTTCTTTCTTTGGTGCAGGTGGCGGAGGTTCATCGTCCATAGTGATGAGGACATCCTGAGTTGTTAATGACACAGTGGAGCTGGTCTCTTCAAACACTGACAGTTCACCTGCATGAGAGACAAAGGCAGAGTTTACTAAAACAAGACTATGACTAATTTAGATTATTGTGGTTTTTGTGTTGTGCAGCAGCTGATATGTGGAGGCAAGAATATGCTGAGAAACATCACATTAAAGGTCCCATGTCATGAAAACCTTTTTGTTCTTTATGTGTAAAATTAAAGTTATATATAAATACCAAGTTTGTCATAAACTATATGTAAAAGTGAAGCCAAAAAGCCGATCGCCCCCTGGTGGCTGGCTTCAGTACACCTTTATCCTGAAATAAAAAATATTGGACCCACACTTTTATTACCTTCAATTTGTGTTTCTGGTGGTGGTGTTTCTGTGATCTTGGGTGGTTTGTGTATCTGTTTGCGAGCAGGTTGAGGTGGTGGCAGAATACTTTTAAATGCCTTGAGGTTGTTGATGATGTGGTTTCCAACCAACGTGCTGCGACCAAACGCTCGCCAATCAACCACAGTGATGCTGAGGGGAGGATGGAGGTTTTCGTTTTCTGGTAACTCCTACAGGTGCAGTAAAATGGAGAATAATTTTATAATTGTGCTCATCCCTCTGTGGTCAAGTGTGGACACCAGAACTTGTGTTACTGTTGCATGGATGATAAACTTGATTTTTAACGTTACCAGATCTATGGCATCGACCAGTGTGGTGAAGTTTTGGTTGGACTTGTACTTCTGAATGACGGAGGAACGTAAAGTTTTGCCTGCGCACTCTATGAAGACCTGGAGATCCCCAGAAAAGAGTAAATTGTTTAATTAGTTGAGTGTTTCATCGTCTGATTTATAGTGATCTCCATCTTTCAGACTCTTCAGATCCTCATTGAGTAACACTTACCTGAGGCCTGTCGACAGACAGAAACTGAACCTTCTTTAACTCCCTCAGACCCCAAAACAACACCTGATGGAAATAGAAAAAACAAATATAGACTAATGTAGGTGTTGTTTTTTTTATAGAAGAGCACAAACATCTTCATCCAACACATGCAGGCAAACAAACCTCAAGTCTGTAAGTG
The DNA here is from genome assembly GCA_016801845.1 of Polydactylus sextarius. Classification (NCBI taxonomy): domain Eukaryota; kingdom Metazoa; phylum Chordata; class Actinopteri; family Polynemidae; genus Polydactylus; species Polydactylus sextarius. The sequence goes on along the minus strand of CM028912.1, from coordinate 2,259,553 downwards.
CTGAGAACCGGTCTGATGTTGTCAGGAACAGCGTAGATGCCTCCTTCTCGTTCCTCTAACGGCAGCAAATCCTGCTGTCCAGACTCTGTGATCTACACAATCAGATTATTAGTACTTCATTTGATGTTCTTCATGGTTATGATTGACAATAAATAGTTATAGTGGTGAAACTGTATGAGCCACCTGCAGCAGTTCAAATGCAGCCAACAGGTCTCCTCCTGACTGGCTGCCACAGTGCAGTGGACTGTACTTCAGGGTTGGAGGAGTGTAGTCTTCAGAGGAAAGTCGAACCTCCGGCACTGTCACTGTAGCTCCCAGGTATTCTGCTTTACTCTGGCATGATCAGAGAGGATAGAGTATAAATCAAACTGAACAATTAGTTTGATTCGGCAAAACATCTAAAACAGAGATTGAAGTATAGCTTCATTACCAGGGCGTCATCGTCGTACACCTCAATGATGATGCACGGCGGCTCCTGCAGGATGTACTGAAGGTCTCCACTCAGCAGCAGGCGTCCCATCGGCAAACACTGATTCCACGTAGGACTGAGAGTCTGACTGATGATCTGAAGACACAAACAAATAAATCAGCTCAACTCAGGAAGCAGCAGGAGAATCAGCAGTTAAGACCATGTATATTCTGCATCTCAAAGTCCAGTACCTCCTTTACTTTCTGGTCAATAATCCTAATTCTTTTACACAAGAATTTAGTGTATGAAAGTTTAACTCTTATTTTTTCTTTCTTGCTTTTTTAAATGATATTTCTTTTTTCCTACATTGGTGGTTTGACTGTGGTTTTGGAAGGTGACACGAGCGAAAGGATCAGACAGGCCGGAGGCGTCGGCAGCGATCAGACCACGAGCCTGATACATGTGACACCTGAGCTGAAACTGATGCTGCTCTGGAAACACACACACACATGAAACACAACATGTGATCTGCAGTGACCATTCACAACAAAAAAATATGTCTTGTACTTGTGATGTCAAAGATTCGACTCTTTACATTTACTATAAATTATGCATTCATGTCTTTCTCACCTGTGCAGAGCAGGTGTGATGGAGGGTTGCTGGCGTCAGCGCCCCCTGTGGCCAGGGTGAATCCTGCAGGCAGGTTGTCTAACATTCGGCCAGAGTCTGAACACGTTCCAAACCACAGATACGCATCCAGCTTTGCTTGGACGGGCAAACCTGCACCACGCTTCCCTGGAGGCTGCAGCACACACACACACACACACACACACACACACACACACACACACGTCTCTGGTTTGTCTCTGTGACCTTTCACATGTTTAAAAACACATTTGTTTTAAAGTCTGTGAGTGTGTTTACCTTCAGAAACAGTGTAATGATCTTGCCACAGTGGACCCCTCGGGCCTCCATGGTGTTGGAGAACAGCAGGTCTCGAGCTCGGACCCGAGCGTACGCAACACGCTTGTTGTTGCTCAACAACCACACAAACACATCTGGTACTGTGTGCTGAGGCTGCAGTGAGTGTATGAGGAACATGTCAGGATGTGTCCAACATACAATAAATAAAAACACACACTCACAGGAAGCATGAGTCCTGTACCTCCACTACAAGAAATCGGATTCTGTTTGTGAGATTTGTTGCGTCCTTTAGCATTTCTTTTAAACCTCCATTGTTCCTTCTCTTCTCCGTCAAAGACTGGGCCTCTCCGATCATACTCTCCTGCAAAACACACACTCAGTTGTTGTTGTGATGCACAATCCCTGCACATCTTTAAATGTGTAAATGCTCTGCACTTGAACCAAAACAGGTAGACAAAGGTTAGGATCAGGACAAAGATCAGGACAAAGATTGAGCAGCATGTTTTAAATGTTAAATGTTCATAGTTCAATGTTTCAAGTGTGTGTTGGTGTGTTTTCTGACCAGCTCCTGTTTACACATAGTGAGACGTTTCTTGTCCAGCTGCGTCAGGTAACTGGACTTTAGCTCAGCCTTCAACTTGGCCTCTGCTGCTGTTATGAAATTCCTGTAGAAATACCACACATTTAACACACAAACACATGAAATATTCAGCTGTATGATACTGAGACCTCAGGAAGTTTCACCTCGTCTCTACTGAACTTTCAGCTGTTTTTCAGTCATTGTGTTTATATTCTTTCCATCATCTGTCAATCATGACATTTTATGTCATCAAACAACTAAATTAAAACATGATCCTAAAACAATAGAATCCATCTTCAATGTTTTAATTCGGATGGGGCAGAATTTATAACCTTTACAACAACCAGACAGCAGGGGGCGATCAACATAAGTAATAGTCATGTCATCAATCTATCAATCAATGGTATGTCCATGCTTCTAGTTGGCTTCGCTTCAATGTCACACTCTATTCTACATTCTGTTTCTTTTTATAAATGAACAGTGCATTGGTTGGACTGGTTCTGTGTACCTGGCATCCATACAGAATTCTCTGAGGATTGTTTTGAACAAATCTTCTGCTCCAGGGTCTGACTTCTGGTGCAGCTCAGCAACACTGGCTACACCCTCTTCCTAAAAGAAAAACAAATGTTTGCTTTTACCATGATGAAAACTGACTGTAAAAACTGCCCATAAAGTGATTAGGAAGGTTTCGGTCAGAGACAGATGGGCAAATGGTTGGACAGGTTCCAGTTTCACCTACATGGTGCGCAAATTGTGTAAAATACCATGTCTTAAGATTGTTTGTGTGTGTGTGTGGACATACAAACAGAACAGCTATATTGTCCAACATGTTCGAGTAGTAGAGTCGGTAGGTTCTGTCCTCCCAGTGACTCACAACATTAATACACGGTTTCTGCTTGTCCAGGGGCAGATACATGTAGTGCCTAAATATATAAACACACACAGTTATAAATACAGCAACACAAGGGACTAAATTAATTTAACCAAATATGTGTCGGTAATTAAACTTAACCTGTTTCCTTCCACAATGAGTGGTTTTTCTGGAGGTGTGGTGGACCTTGAGAAGATGGAGGTGGAGGGGGCGGAGATTGTGGGGATAGAGATTGAAGGGATGTCCTGGGACTCTTTTGATAGGAGGGGGGAAGAGGGGGATGCTGGGGGTGAGCTGCTGGGGTGACGCTGAAGATCTCGCCGCTGTCTGGGACGTCCAGCGCTCGTCTCCTCCGAGGGAGAGCAGGACTGGCGCTGCTGCTGATGTTGGATGGGCCTGCACCCTCCAAGACGTTACCGTAGTTACCTGACCAAAGAAATGGAAAACAGAATAGGGTTTCTTCAAGTATTAACAACAACACGGGGAATTAAACCTGCTGGTTTAATTGAACTTAACAACACGATTGGGCGACTCACCCAGAGAGAATTCAAAGGTAATTGGTTTGTCTCCGATCTTTCTGTCAATCATGGAGGCTTCAAACACTGTACCAAACAGCAGGAAGTTCTGTATGCTGTGAACATTCAGCTGGAAATAGAAATATCAACATTTATTAATTTGCTCATCTTCTCCTTTCAAAATACTCATAGGAACTGTTGTATTTCTAGTCATTAAATATCGTTTCTTTCTTACGGCAGGAGCAGACTCCACAGGCAGGACCTCGGGTGCCACAGCTTTTCCTTTGTCATCATCAGCACCTCCTCCTGCTCCCGCTGCTCCTCCTCCAGCAGCTTTACCATCTTTCCCTCCAGGTTTTCCAGCTTTTGCATCCTTCATGGGTGTGATCATTTGGCGAGATTTGCTCTCTGAACCCATCCCTCCTGAAAGGATCTCCACTGTCAGCTCCATGTAGACTCGCCCCCTGACAGCAGTGAAATTTTGAAGATATTTACACTGGTAACTATTGATTCCTCATCTATGAGATTTTTTGTCATATTTTAATATTTAACCTGTACGACACGCCTTCCCCAATGCCTTCATTTAGCTCCACTGTGTCATCACCCAACGAAGAGTTTCGGGCAGAGCCATACAGGTTAATCCAAGCTGGACCAAAAGTTGGTAAAAAACCTAGAAAACAGGAATTAACCACAATAACCGACAACCCCAACAACATGGATCCTCTGTCCTTCAATCTTCCTTCTCCTTACCTCTGTCACCATCCTGTTCATTGGAGATGCGTCTTAGGTCAAAGTAATGGGTTCCTATGGCAACATCACTCATGCTTCCCTCATCCCAAACCTACAGATAATTAATAATTATACATTTGAATGTAATGTATTTTTAAAATCATTATCTGTACAATATATACTGAAGCTGTCATGCTAACAGGTATCCCCAGATCACCCTGTCTAGCAATACTACTTCTGCCTCAAGGGATGATAGTGATAGTGAGTCATAGTTGTGTCCAGTCTGCTCTAATTAGATCATGAGAAAATGAGAAAGTAGAGCTACTTAACCTGCTGCCCACTCCCAGCAAGGTGAGATAGAAATAATAAATAGAGGCAACATTTCAAAAGAAAACATTATTAATTAATAGCATTTAATGCTAATGTTTGCAATGTGTGCAAAAATAGCAAACAAGCTATGTTTTAAGGCCTTGTTATGCTTCTCCAACTGTGTTCTGTGCAGCCACGCAGTTGTATCAATGCAGCCGTGAACACTTTCAAAGTCCTCAGTCCATCAGTAGGTGGGTGTCGTAAAGCAATTCACCACCAGAACAGTAGGAGGCAATACGCAAGACTATCGCCTATAATTGATTGTTTATTTACCGGCCGGCCTTGTTCCTCCACCCACAATGAACAATGGAGACTGAGAGAAGACATTTGTTGTAAATAGAACCAATTGACATTGAATAAAAAATTGTTTTTTTCGCAAATACTGAGATGAGAACAAAAGAGGAGACAGGTAACACTGTTGATGTTGAAGGAATGCTAACAGCAGAGTGAGATTCTGGAAATTAGGTAATTCTAGCGGACCAATCACAGCCCTGCCCTCTCTGTCTTCTTGACAGTCAGTTAAAAAACTGGAGAGGTGCTCGTCATCCCACCGATAGGGTGTCGGACGGGCTACGCAACAACCCAGAGGGCTCTGCGTGTCTGCGTATCTACGGATATGGTTGAACGTGAATTAGCCTTTGGTGTTAAACTGTGGTCAAGTGATCAGTCCCATCCTTCCCACATGACAATGTTCAGACCTGGATCTTCAGTCTCTGACACAGAGGAGGAAACATCTCTGTGAAGACGATCTGCTCGTTCCACTCCGGGTCCGCGTTGGACTTCTGAGTGGACGTGCGACCCTGAGGGGTAAAAGAACAAGATCTAGAGATGATCAAAACGTTTCCTAATTGTTTACTCTTAGTTCCAACTGTGCTGTCTGAAAAATAGCAGCTTGAGAGTTAATATTTCAAACATGACTATGAGTCTTCAGGACTTTCTTGGTACTTTAAACCCTTTGAACAATTTGAGTCAATAATTACACATCTATCATGTACAACACTGAGCCAGTCAATGCTCAATGGAATAATATTTATCACTGGTATTCAACCCACCACTTGTTTGAAGAAGCTGACCACTATATAAGGGTCTATAAGTGCTGTGTTGTCTCCTTTAAAGGCCTTGGTGACGTTGGCCATGATGCTGGAGTTGTTCCTGGGAAGACCTTCCGCTCGATACACTTTTACACAGAAACGAGCCCAAGGTCGTTCAGCAGGAAAACCTTCTGGTATCAGCAGGTTCCTAAGATAAACAGTCAGATATATTATAACCAAAGTACTAACTGATTACAGAAGCTTTTTAACAACCAGATTTATCAGAAACTACAAGAAGCTACAGTTTTCATTAGCATTCATCCATCAACAGCAGTGTGTCATCTGCATATACGGAGAAGCAACAGTTACAGTTAGTAACATCAGTTACTATGAGTTGAACTTTCAAATAAAGGAATTAAAGGAATCATGAATAATGAATGATGGAAATTTAATTACACAAAAGCATATTTCAGATTTTTTATTCACTTTGAACTTAGATTTTTTAGGTTCTTCTAGATAAAAAGTTTTGTAAATGACTGTTGGTTCTTGCAGTGGTTATTAAAGCATATATTTCTCCAAACTGACCAGATAAAGACCAAATACTGTAAAACAATATTTATAAAAAAAAAAAAAAAAAGATGAGTATCATACTTGTCTATCTGCTCTTCAGCATCACTCATTTTTTGACCTGGTTGCACCACATCTCCCTTCGCTGAGACGCTGATGTCACACTTGACGTAACCTTTGACCCCTGTGCTAATGTCACCAGGATTGGTCAGCGTGGCCCATTTATTGATGAACTGATGACCTGAGAGGAAAAGTAAACAAGTTGTAACCACAAAACTGAACTGGTAGAAAGCAATTAGTTGCAAAGTCTTTGGAATATGATGGAGTCAGTAGCAGGTCATAACCTGGTTGTTTGTAGACTGTCCACACATCCAACTTAAAGGAGCCGATACTGAAACTCCTCAGCATCTTAGAGTGCATCACCTGGAGAAAGAAAAAGAGGCACAAAAACCAAATGATCCAAAGTTTCATTATCTACCCAAGGACTTAGTTAACTCTATACTCACCGTTAGCTTGATGACTTTGTCGAAGAAGACCTCTTTGTGGGCAAAGAAGTCAAACACGAAATACTATGGAAAGAGCTGCAAAGTTAGAAAACAGACACATACAATACATATACAGTGATACAGTTTGTGAAGTTAAGTGATTTATTCCAACCTCATTGTAAAAGGGAGCATTGGTTCCTTCTTTGACCGACGTCTGTTTCTTCTCATCGCCGATCTCAATCACCACACTGGGATCGATGTTTTCTCCCACCAACTGTCTGGCCTCAGTGATGTTGATGGCAATCTATGGCAGGAGTATTCTCTGATTATTTATATATTCTTCTGTTTTTAACATTACTATCACTAAGCATACATGACTCCAATCTTACATTTAAAGTAAAATATCCAAAAGTTGTTAATGTTACCTGGAAGCTCTGTGGTTTCCCTTCATTGTCCTGGATGTCTGTTTTCAATTTGGCCCTGTGGATGTTGTATTGTACAAGTCAAAGAGAATACAACACGCGCAAATCAAATATAAATGAATATTATTGGGCAGTCAACCATAGACCATGGACCCATCTTTTCAGAGTAAGAATATGATTGTAATTTCTTTTTTAAAAATGAATAGTTTTTGATATTTCCCCGTTAACAGGATTTATTTGCAACATGTAAAGACTTCAATAATAACAATCAGACTGAGTTATTGTATTTTCCACCTTCGTAGCTAAACACCTAAACACTTCAGTGCTCTGTGAATGAGACAATGTCACACTTCAAGCTCAAACAACTTAAACAAATAGCCCAACATATCCTTATATGTTGGGCTATTTGTTTAAACAATTATTTATGATCCACAAAGGTCAATCAATGATTTATAACCATCAACATGAAAGGATAATGACTAAATGATGGTGAAGTTGAAGATAAAGTAGCTGCAATGTTTATTTAACCAGGAACAAGTGATATTACTGCTTCATCGGAATCAGTATAATAAACATAATGACCTAATCTACTGCTTCCATGTTATACCTCTTGTTGTTTGGTGTTACTCTTGTTCTGACTGCAGAGGGTCCTGGTTGCTCATCAGTGTTTTCTGACTCCAGCAGAAAAGATGCATCTGAAAGTGCCTCTGATTCACTGTCTGTAGATATAAATACATAAAATACATAAAAATGCATGAACACACAGCAAAGCAAAGCAATAAACCCAACAGAAAGACTCATCCAACTAAACTTAGTGACAAGATAAGAATTCAATGAGTTTGTCGTTCAAGAAACAATGAGACGTCTGTGTTATCAGCTGGGATTTAAGTAGCTCGTTCCAGCTCTGAAATGACTTTAAACTTGCTCCAACATCCAGAAACATCTGAGAAACCAGACACACACATCCTGTGAGGAATGATCGACTGAAAACCAAAGTTACCCAGAATGACTCTGAGTGACTGAATCCACTCAGACCATGTGACTGTTTGACAAGGGATAGTCTCACCCTCAGTGATGTGACAGGGACAATTACTCAACTGTACACAGTAAATACAACAGTAATTATTATATTATGTGTGTGTTTCTGTGAGAACAAGAGGTAGAGAGAGAGAGAGAGAGTGTGTGTGTGTTTGTTTTCCAGGGCCTTACCCAGAGCGTCCTTGTTTGCCAGGACCAGGTCTGTGTTGACTTTCTTTTTCTTCTTCTTCACTTTCAGGCCAAACATCATCTTGGCCTTTCTGCTCAGACAAGAGAGAAAGTTTATCTCTTCAGTGTTTATCTGCTACAAACAACATTTGTCAATCACGGTGTAGATAGTTCATATCAGTATAGAGGCATTATGGGCTTTTGTTTTCCACAACCAGAGACGATACAAAGTGTCCATTGGTGTCGGTGCATCAGCGGCTTCGATGAGTCACTGACTCAGGCCAAATATTTAGTAAGATGATGATGAAGAGTTTGTTTGAATTTTCCCTAAAATAACAACCTGAACACACACCCAGTGTCACACTAACACACAAACTGCCACAGATGACACACAGTCAACATCAGATCAAAAATGAAAAGGTCCGATGTTCACATCATTTTCATGAATTTTATAGAAACACTTATTACTTTTTATGGTTAACAGGGGTAAGGACAAATGTCATTTCATTTAGAAGAAATCTTAAAACAGCAGTTTTCAGTTACTCAAACAACAAACAAACTACAGAGGCTCATTCATTTGTGGATTAAATTCAAATTATTATTTTCAAAATTTATAAGATTTGATGAACTATCATGTTCAAATGTGTCTGTAATGTTTTATGTTCAGCTCGTCATTTTTAAATGGTTTTAGCAAGGAAAGTTTACAAAAACAAGACATGATACATATAAGATACTTGAGAAGTAGAATAAGTCATCAACTAATCTAAACCTATAAATGTAACAAGTTTGTTGTTTTTATTTCTTCCAAAGTCAGATAAAAGCCTCATGTCACCAGTGTAAAAGATGTGTCAACACAACGCTGCTTTACAGCTGGAGATTACATTCAACTTTTGGTATTGTACATTTAAACAAACAAACATCTGACTAATTTATCAGAATCAGAATCATTAAGAATCATTAATAATAAATAAGAAAAAATCAAGAATAATTTATTAGAGTCACAGAATCTTTCTTTTTCTTTCTTATCTGTTGAAGATCAGTGTAACCTCACTGTTGAAGTTTTTTAAGTTTAGATTTTCTTCTAAACTTTCTTAATAAAACTGACAACAACCGGGGAGAAATGTTTGTTATTCTTCACAATCATTTTTTTTTTTTTTTTATCTGTGTCTGTAAATCTTTCTCTGACATCTGAAGAGTAAAGACAGCTGCTCACCGTTGATGCGTTGGAGTCTTTGATGGATCCATTCTGCTTAAATCCACACAAGTAGAGTTTTTACTACACTGTGCAACTAATCAATTAAAATCCACCTCATTGAACGAAATCTCTTTGCTTGTGTGTATTTTTCTGACCACTGAGCCTTTGCTGAAGGATCCAACCTGTTTTCAAGATGAATGTCAAACTTTCCTTCCCCAGATGGGCTCTGGCATCACAGCCCTCCTTCTATAGAAGAGCTTTTATTATCAGATGACATGACGGTACAGTAAATATAAACTTATACAAACATACTTCGCCTCATCCCCATCAATAAACACCATTATCATAACACCTGTCATCTTCTGCCCAAATAAATGAAGTCAGTGACCACAGTCTCACTGTTCGAACAGCTCTGTGCTCGAGGATTAAAACTCAGCATTGTTCTAAAGAAAATACTTCATGTTTAGCTTGGTGAGGTTTAGTTTCTTTAGTGTTGTGTCTGTGGTTTGGTTCCTGGTTCACTCCTTAAATACAAAGGTGAGACACTAGAGAAGGGTAGTGGCTAAATCAGAGAACAAGAAATATCTATTTTTTTTAAGTTAAAAACACATTTTTGACTTTAGGTCATTAAACTATTTTACAGTTGCTTTTTACTTCTTGTTGTTTCATGGTAATATTGCCTGTTTTTATTACCTGTGAGATGCAGAAACATGACACAACAATAGTACATAATAAAAAAGGCATTGGGTCTCCTACTTAAGTCTTGGATCCATCGTTGCTGCCGTCAGAAGTCAGTGTCTCTTATCGGTTTGTGGTGACTGACCTCTGCATCCTGTCTGCATGTGTTGTCTCAGACGGAGTCACAGACTTAGCACCTTAAGACAAAATCTTGAATAACAGCCAGACCAAGTGATTGGTGGCTGCGCTGTTTGTTCAGAGGATGAAGTTGTAAAGCATGTGGCTGATGCATGGTCAGCTGCTTAATGTTTGTTTCCTTAAAGAGCTCAACACCCAAAAAATTATTCTGGATTTATTACTTTACTATTTCAGATGAATTTAAAAAAAAAAAAAAAAGAAATATAAGCTGTTTATGCAGTAACAGAACCTGAATTTATATATTATAGTATGTAAATTAACTTCTGTTGGTGTGTGATCATGGTGAGTTGTGATCATGTGACCAGGATGTGCGAAACTGGCAGAGTTAACAAATCCACCCCTAGCAAACACCAGAGCCATCAACCCGAGCTCTCACACATCCTGTCAGTCACAGAGGCTCCACCACGGCGACACACTCGTCACGAACCTGCTCAACCACATTCACATCACAAAGAATCCAGCTTCATAATGCATGTTTGATACATTTAAATCACTTTTATAGCTTGGGAAAACATGTATTCATACACTCATTGTTGGCTTGTAGCCATCACACTGAAACCACCACAAAAAAGAATAAAAATTACCATTCATTTTCATGTGATTGTGAAGGTAACACACTGACAGGTTATCTATTATCATACTCAAATTACTTTCTCATCATTTCCAAACCAAATAACCTTCAAACAAAAGTAAAAAAAGTAAAGTGTTATAGTGACCAGGATGTTCTTAAGAATGAATAAAAACAGACCAAAATATTTATTTGTTGTCCACAGTGACCAGTGCATAAGTGCATTTACAAAAAAAAAAATCAGTATTTTTTTTAAATATAAAAGGAGTCACTGCTTTGCTGCTGTTTTCCAGACACTCCCCAGTTCAACAGCAGTAGGTTTCCAGCACAGTCTCAGTCGTACATCGACGGTCGCTGAGCAGCTTCACGTGGGAATAAAGTGGCTCTGTGAAGAAAACATAACTGCAGCTCATGAAGGAGAGTCAAAGTGTTTGATCTTTCACTTTTCCTTCTCAAGTCTTTCTCCTCCAGACTTGCCACAGTCCTGCGCTGCCATCTCACAGTCCTGATTTCTTCAGTCTTAAAAGGACGACTTCACAGAAATATCTGCAACAGATAGGATGAGAAAAATGACTCAAACAAAAGAAATTCTGATGCCTTTCTTTGGCTTTCCAAAAATCAACTATACAGTCTGTGTAGACTGAAGACAAGCACTAAATCACACAGTCTAATGCTACAGACTGTTTCATAACGGCTGCAACTCAAAGCCACATTCACATCATATCAGAGGAACCAGGCAAACTAGGTTGCAAAGCTGTTTACATTGTCACGGAGCCATCAGATCAATTACTGGCTGCATACCTTTGTTATATAAAGCAAATATAACTTCCCCCACTACCACTTGAAATAGTTCCTCCAAGAGGGCTGCTTGTATTTAAAGTAGATCTGATATGATGGAGCCAGAAATGATGACTGCAGGCTTGGTTTTCTTCAGCCTAACATGTCAATTAAATTCTTTATTTTAGGAATAAATGATCACATTAAGGTGTGTTTGTTGGGGCTTTTGGTCATATGGTATGATAGTTGTCCTTTTTTTTATATATATATACAATTACAGGACATTGGGACAAACAAGCCAATGAACATAGACCAGTACAACTGACATGTCAGGCTAGAAAAGATTTTTCCAAGCAACACCCAGACAGGTAGATAAGATATTCTAAACTAAAAATGCCAAATGATTCCACTTTAATTCCCAAAATACAAAGCATGTAATAGTTGAGATTCAGTTTTGACATTAAAGTCAAAACTTAACTTTTCTCACATGCTCAACATGGAAAATAATTTTATCTGAAGACATTTTGAAAACATTTCACTCACATTATTAATTCTAAACTATTCCAAGATGTCAACAGCATCTTCAACTGGAAACAGGTGGAAATGGTACCTGGCACCTTGTTACTGTCTGATTAAAATTCACTTGTTGGTGTCAGTGTAGCTCAGTGATAGTGTAGTTGTTTTGCCCTTTTTTTCATAAACAAGAGTTATACATTAGTAAAAAATAGTAGTAATAGATACCATGACTGCATGATGATGGGTACCAGTTCCTCCTTGCATTTGTCCTTTTGGAGAAACTACAGAAGAACAGCAACAGGCAACGGTACAATCTCGTGGTCTACAGGAAAAGTGAAGATGCAGCTCAGGCAGGCAGCTGTTGGCAGCTTATGTTGAGTTTCCTACCTGAGTTGAGGTGGATAAGAGGCGCTGGTGGCAGTTTTTCAGAGGAGGAATCGCAGTATGAAGATGCTGATTCACAATTAATGAAAGAAGTACGTTTGGAAGACGTTGACCTGAAGGTTGGTCTTTGAAGGACATAGAGGATGAGGTGAATGGTCGGTTGGTGGTGAGTTCAGATGATGTTTGAGAAGATTTGTTTGACTATTTTGTTTTTCACAGTGATGAAGTGGCCGAGTAGAAGATTAAAGAAGTAATTAATGCAGTAATACGTTTTCGGGGATCATCCACAGTGGTAGGATCTGCAGACCTTGGATTTCTGAAGGGTAGAAGGTTTTGGAGAAAACCTTTGCTGATTTTGCAAGAATTACCTTTTTCCAAATTAGGATTCTGATGAGGAGTGTGGTTTACGATGAAGAAGTAGAGATGATTTGTTCCTCAGAAGGTTTCAGACGAGGTTGATCTTTGATAATAACACAATATAAAAAGTATAGAACAGACAAAAGACAGGATCCAGGGATTTTGGAGAGGGAGTAAACTGGCAGTGTTGATGACAAAAAAAGACAGACCCTCATTGTCTTCAGGAACATGAAAAATGTTGGATGAGAAGAGTTTTGAAGGAGTGTTGATGACCGAAAGCAGCAGGAAGCTTTTTAAGGATATGAAGGCAGACTGGTGAATGGACTGACGACCAAGAGACAAAGAGAGAAAGAGCGAAGAAAAGATGGATGAATGGAAGAGTTGGAGTTAGGAGCACAGTGCATCAATACCTGCAGGAGTGAGGACCAGGGCTTGAAGGAGGTCAGATAAAGAAACAATCCCTTTCACCACATCGTTACTGTCAACCAAGACTAAACGATGCACCTGCAAAAAATAAAAGAGAAAAAGGTGAAGAGAAATTAAGTAGCTTTCACTCCAGGGGCTGCAGAGGCAGCATCTAGCCTCCATTTAGTTAGGATATGCTAATGCATGTATAATACCTCAGCCTTTGCAATGCGGTCGATGATGGTCTCCAGTGTTTCATGAGGGTAACACTTGAGGACTCCTTCCACGCAACAAGCTCTGGAGGCAATGGCCTCCTGCATTGTCATATTCAGGTTGTTGTAGTTTTTCTGGGCAGCAAGGTTCTGTATGACAGTGTAAAACATATATAAATCATGTAAGCATTAGTAGGCGCTACATTTTGCCCAGTTTTATCTTGTGTCAGCTCTTTAAAACTGCTATATGTAAGTTTACTCTGCTGCCGATTGTGTTTTCTAGCTGGATGCTAACTGGGGCTACGTGGCTAGCTTGTTTCCACCACTGGAGGCAGCTCTTGGGGAGTAAAGGAATAAAATTTGATGCTGAACAGTGTTTCTTCTATTAAACAGCTGTTAATGCTATTGTTAGCTATGTAGCGATCCAAAACTTGGTGGACCAATTATTTGTAGATACTCTATGTATGTAACAGCTGCTGTAGTTCTGAAGGTCAAATTATTTTAATGCTGCTAAAGCTAGCCAGTTTCATGCTACAATTAAAAGATTATTAATAATAATGTTAAGCAGCCAATCAGACATTTAAAGCTTTGAGAATTTGTTTTTGCCTTTAGATTTTACCGAAATTGTCCAGCTAAACACCATGTTTTCCATCTATTGGCATTATTATTATTATAATTATTTGCAATTGTTGATTTTTACAGTTCTGATTTGTAATAACAGATCTGTGAAATAAACGTACAATGACATCAAACCTGGAGTACAGCGCCACCACTTTACCTAGAGAAGACACAAAACATAGATGGTTTATAGACATGAAATATATAAATGGATGTAAACCTACTGTAAACTATCTAGCACAAAAGAAAAGCAGCTCTTGAAAGAATTCAGACAGTAGTCTGATGACTGATGAGGACATAAACTTCATCCAGTTTACGTCACTGACTGCTAACCTGAAAGTGCAGTTCATCTCCAGATGAATTAAACCACCACATATCAGCATAATGCAGGGCTACCTTGTTTATTGACCACAGGCAGAGCCGACACTCTTCTCTCTACAAAAAGAGTCAGAGCATCATAAACGGAGGCTGATTCCTCAATTGTTGCGATCTCTCTAAAGGTACCGATCGCCACTTCACTGATTCGTTTCTGAAGAAACCTGGGTTTAGGCATCATGGATCCCTGGAGGAGAAGAAATATGTATTGAAGATTTCAAGAATTCAAATTGGATGTGTCGTACAATAAGTAGCTCTGGCTCTGGGAAAGTCTCAGTATGTTTGCAGCGCATGCTCACAAAGATGTAAAGGAACTTGAGGATGCGTTTGTGAGTGAGGATGTGAAGGACGTTTCCTGACACAGGGTCGATGACTGGTAGCCGGTGGATCTTGTTCTTTAACAACGTGTAGATGGCATCAAACAAACTGAGGAGACAGAATTTGTTTTTGATTTTTAGAAGAATTGTAACATGGAAAAACAAGATACCTTATGGATCACGCTTGGTCTGCCTTGACTTTCCATTTCCTTTAGATTTGAGATGGTAAATTAACTCTTTGGAAATACCTCCATTTATGTATAAATCATCATCATCAGTTTTAGTCCACCCTGCAGACCAGGTGGTGATGCAATGCACCAATTAACTGTTTGCCAGTAAATCTCATGAGATGCACAAGTGTTGCAGTTATGAAGCAGAAAGTAATAGAAAGAAAAAGCTGTAGGTTTTGTTGTGGTGCTTAAATGGTTAAAATGAGTATACTGGAGTATTTAAAGAACTGTCTTCACCTTGAGTCAGGAGTGATGCTAATCAGTGTGTTCGTCGAGTACTGTAGATAGATCTCTGAGGAGAGAGAAACACAAAATATGCTGTTTTTGTTTAAATAAATCAATGATTTAAACAGTATTTAAATGGATGTTTGTGTTTCACAAACCTCTCCACGTCTCTATCTTGTGTTCTTCCAGCTCATAGATCTGAACCTGCAGACAAGACAAACATCTCAGATCCAACAGTGATGGTTCTCGTTAGTATCATCTGAGACTTTCAGCAGTTAAGTAAACACATCTCACCAGAGGAGACTTGTAGTAACGATGGAGGATGTTGATGAAGTCAGTGATGGTCAACATCCCTGCACATACACAGACGGACACAACATGGACTCATCAGATGTCAGTTATGACTTGAACAGTTAAAAAAAAAAAAAAGTAAATCATGTTTTCTATAGTTATCACAGCTTTTCAGCCACATCCAGTTGTTTCATGAGAGTGTGCTATGTGCATATTTTGGATCAGAAGTCAGCACAAGTCCCACCCTAAAGTTAAGTAAAACCATTCAACAATAAGAGTAGAGTCACATGAATGTTATTAAAGCTACAATGCTACAAAACTTATGGGTAAACAATTGATAAGTGTAGCTAGACACAGGTGACTGTTTGTTTGTTGCCAAAACCTTGACCATCATGGTAGAAGATCAGTGGAGGTTGTTGTACCAGTAGCTGGTTCAAAAGTAGTTTAGCCGACTGACATTTAAAAAAGACAGAAATGTGACATCCTGTTCTGTATCCTGTGTCCACTCGATTCCATCACTCTTCTCCATTTTGTTTTTTTTTTTGTTCATAACTTTCTCTCTACTGCAAAAACATCAGTAGAAGAGCAAATGGTTGACAATGAGGCAAACAAATTAAAGGAAACATGGGAAAGGAGAAAGAAACCAAGGTGAACCTCAGATGACCATTAAATCCATTTGAGATGGTTCAAAACCAACAGTCAGTAGATGTTATTTCTACTAGTTTAATAAGTAAAAAAAACTTGCCTATGTATTAATATAACTTCTTTATCCATCATAGTGCTGATACCAACAATCCCATGAAGCTCATGAGTGCAGTTTATTCTTCAGAACATCAGTTGATGTGGAGTGGGTTATCTCTCTCTACCCTTTTACCAGCATCAGCTTTAACTCAGACGTTACACTGCTGCCCAGTAGTGGTTTTAATCATACAACACAACTGAGGAGCATTATAATCTAAACTAACCATTTGTAGTTGAATGTTTAAGTTCAGTGTCAAGTGTCTGTTAAATCCAATGAACCTGATACACAAGTTTAAGAATGTTGCCGTTTCAATTACAAGCAGAAAACAAACACCGACGCGGTCGTGGACCAAGTGTTATGACGATCAGCGTCGTGTGTTAATCAAAGTGTTTGTAACGCAACACAAATGTCAAGTCGTTGACCTGGTTTCCCCTTAAACGTTAGCACACAAACTGGGCCAGCATCATATGAAACCAACAATCCGCAGTGAGGAAACCTGAACCCTCAGACCTGAGTCTGAGGCCGGGAACCCAACAAATGTCACACACTGTCAACATTTAGAACTTGTCAGTACTTCAGTATCAGATGAAATGAGCGCAGTAGAAACTAAGCAATGAATGTTTGGTCAGAATCTCATTAATGATACTGTTATTTTACTGTTAACATGTCTTGTAAAATAATGCTTGGGCTGTTTTTAAAAACGCAACATCTCAAGGTTTAGAACAATGTTTCCAAACTGTCCACAAAGACAGATGATCTTCTAATAATCATTCACATCATTATTATAACAAATTTTAGGGTTCATGAGCTATATCTCTGATGCTTCATGCCGTCCATCTTTATATACACAGTTTTCCCAGTACTGTATCGGTCTACTGACATGTAGATGGATGTATTATAGCTCACCCACAAAACACTGAAGCTTGTTGTCCCACAGCGGCGCAGCTCTCACACCGTTGGCCACCAGAGCAAAGAAAGCTTTCTTCACCTGACAACACACACAAGGTTTTTTCAAAAGTTACAACTAAAAAATTGTTTTGTTTTGCTTTCAAACAAAAAAAATAAGAATCTAAATTTGAGCTAAGTGTCCTGTACCTGTAGTGTTGTGTCAAAGATGACCAGTTTGGAGCTGGTGGGGATGGCGTCGTAGCAGCAGTGACGCTTCATGAAGTTTGTGTAAATGAAAATATCAGGGTCTGCACGCACCATAGTCTGTGTTGTATACATACAGGCACCTGGAAATACACAATTTATAGAGAAATAAATATGATACAGATTGCAATGGGAATAGGAAATTACTTAAAAACTAAATCTTTACAACTTTTACTTTTAACAATCTGCATAAATGCTGGGTATTTCATTTGATATAGTCATGAGGTGGTGTTTGTTTTACTGGTGGTCGAGGCTATGGATGGTGTAGCCAACTATCTACAATAAAAAAGAAAATCAAATCTTCTTTACCTCTGGTCTTCATTGAGAGAACATCTTCTTCCTCATCTTCATCCTGGTCCATCTCAAATAACGGGATCTGGAGGAGCAAGTAAAGGTCACATAAGTTCACACTATGAAGGCTAAATTTACTCTACATCAAGCTCTGAAAGGACCTGAACATCCCTCTGAGATCAGTGATTTCAAGTTTAATTTCTTAGTGAAAGCTCAAACTCTAACAGTTTTAGCTAATCCCTAGCTAACATGCTAATGGCACTCAACCATTTCAGGCTCTAAGAGTCTGAATACAGTCACTGGTTGTAGCCTTTGTTGGTCAAAAACAGCTTCGATGGACTAACTATGATCACTTTAAATCACTTTCCTCAATTTCCATCTCTACATATGTTGGGATTTTGTGACACCTAGTGGTGGAATTTGCAAATTGCAACCATTTAAATTCCTGTCACCTCACACTCCCTTTCTACAGTTTCCTTCAGGGAACATAAACACATTTAAAACCCTCTCTACTGTCAGTGTTTGGTTTGTACATTAGAAACGGACCTGCTCTGGATGTCGATCAGTTACTGACCCGAAACCTACGATACCAAAATCATGATCTTCTAGTAGATTCTTCTAATTCCCTGTTCATTTGAAACCCAAGGTTTTCAGTCTTTGGGCTCAGCTGCATTAAACCACAAACAAAGTTTTGACAGAGATGATAATATGTTGTTGTGACCATCATTGCATTCGATAAATGTTGGAGTATTTTTAAGTCACTGATTGATTTAGTGACACAGCCCTTGGTGTTGTTCTTTGACAAGATCAAGTCGAGGTGACAGGTTGTTGCACTGGGTCGTCCAAACATACCATGAGGGTTTGTTGGAGGGTGTGATACCTACTCCCCTGTGATTTAGCACTTACAGCTAAATAAGAGTCTCATCTTTACTCTGGTGAGAGTTGGAGACTCTGGTTTTTGCTACTGAGTGTTGAGGCATCAGGGCAAGAAGGTGCCGGTGGTTTCAAATGTTAATTAAGACATTTCAGACATTCAGACTTTCACGTTCTTTGGGTTAAACTCAACTTGACCTCTGTGTGTTGACACTTATCAACCTAACAGATGAAGACTTCAGGGAGGTGTGAACAAAACAACACAACACAAATATGAATCTGGGAAAGGTAATAAAGATAATAAACAGATAATAAAAACCTGCACAAATTTGAGTTTTGAGAACAGAATATTATGTAGATATGCTTTTAAACTTAATGCTGCACAACAACTACCACAACTGCTGTTCTGCTTCAGACAAATATGGAGAAGGTGAGAAAACAAAAACAGTGATAAACAAACCAAACCAAAATCAGGGTTTCAGAAGCTGCGTTGACACTTTACAGCTTAACAGCTACAAAATTAGTATCAATGAACACACACATACTTCACACACTCTGTTTAAACACTACACACTGACATTTAATCATCATCAGCAGAAGCAGCAGCAGAAGTGGTATAGTTGACAAGCCAATGACAGAACCTATTTTTATAATGACACTTTCATTACAATCTGTTACAAGAAATTATATATTATATCAATTCATTCGTTTTGGAATAATCTTCCAAATTCTGGAAGCATCAAACAGACAAAGCTCATTAGGTAAACAGATAAGAAACAACTGCCTCATTAGAAATGAATGTGCAGTGTGTCTAGTAGCGTTTTAGTAAAATCCTCTTTATTCTTGCATCACTTCCCTCCTGTGTCAGTATTCACACTTCTTCCCACAGACCAAAGACACCACATAAAAAGGTTTGAATGTGAGTGAATATCACACATCTCTACAGGTGGTGATGGTCTGGGATCAGCTCCAACGGCCCTCGACAGTCTGATGAAAAACAAAACAAATAACCTGCATCTGCTGCTTTAAATGAGCTGATCTGGTTAAAGTGTAAAGTGCTCGTGTCCAACAACTCAACAATAACACTGGTACATGAGTCATAATGTGGCACAAAGAGGAAATTATTGACTTTTGTTCATGATTTCCCACCAACAGAATAGAGGGAAAATATCAAGTTGACCTTTCACCTCCTTATTACAACTTTTTAAACTCACTGTGATTTAAAAACTTTTTTTTAAAGTGAGAAGATCCTGGACGTAGAAAGTGGAAATGTAAAAGCAGATCTACTGTTTTTTTTTTTTTCTTTGCAGCTTCTCAGTTACATAAGTCATGCCCGCACACACACACACACACACACACACACACACACACACACAGTTTCCAATACAAACAGACACCTGGCAGAAGTGGATAGACCAGATGGACGTGGGGGGGGGGTGAAGGGGGTGAGGGAGTTAACAGTGTCTTACCTCAGGGAGAGGCTCCATGTCTGGGGGGGGCAGGACTTCTACCTCTGAGGAAACAAACCAACTGAAGAAAAAGTAAATCTGAGCATCAAAACAAAACTCCTGCAGCAGTTGGACACGTCGTCCACCTGTAACATCTGCTGACGGCTGCCAACATGTCAGATGGAAGAAGTCAAGAGTCCAGACGTGGTGAGGAAGAGACGGAAGAACTGGGAGACAACAGGACGAGGGAGGGAATCTGTGCAGCGTCGGGCAGATCCAGACAGCTGGGTCTGAATGTGGGAAAGTCTGAGGTCTAAATCTGGACTGAAGGGTGAGAGGCCTCTGGTATTCACAGAGAGAGAGGAGGGAGAGTGGGAGGGGAGAACATGTACAGAGAGTTGAGGGAGGAGGAGGAAGAGGAGGAGGAGGAGGAGGATCAGACAGATCCTGTATGTTTGTGTGTTGACAGATATTATAAGTGGCTCCTTATCGTCCAGTGTGAGAACTTGAGGAGGGAGCATCCTGTTTTATTTTCTCACTGAGCAACATATGGGCTCTAATGATGGAATCTAATGACTATAAATGTAACAATATTCAAATAGTTTTGACCACATAATGATAAAGTCTAAATAAAACTACACCGACACTAAAGTTAAAAACATCAAGTAAACAAGATAAACAAGGTGTTTGGTGCTGCTGCTTCCATCTGTCAGTCTTTGTTTCTGTTACTGTTCAACTTTCAGTCGTTAATTAAGATTTAAGAT
The DNA here is from genome assembly GCA_016801845.1 of Polydactylus sextarius. NCBI lineage: Eukaryota > Metazoa > Chordata > Actinopteri > Polynemidae > Polydactylus > Polydactylus sextarius. The sequence continues at coordinate 2,238,829 of CM028912.1, read as the reverse complement.
CCTTAACTTTAGTAATAACAACTGAATAATAACACACAAATGATCTTTCTGTTTATTAAAAGGTCGATTTCTCCCTCATAATAACAATCTGAACTGTTAGTGATCAGACTCAGCAGCTGCTGAGTTTCTATTGATCATTTACAACCAATAACACTTGTAAAATGTAAATATGGTTGAAAAATTCTCATTTTGCTCCAACAAATGAAAAAAAGTGGACTAGTGCAGCTTTAAGGGTTTGTCGTTCCCACTGTGGGAGATGTTCAAGTTTCATTGAGTCTTTACATGTCGAATTATTTATAGACACGGTGGACTCTGGTGGACTGTCGCCTTCTTTTCATGGAGCTGAAAACATGTTAAAACATCAGATTTAAAATCTAACAAACAAACAAACTGTAAAACATCTCGTCAGTTTAACATCCTGTCTAATAAAAGATGCACAGACGTAAAAAAAAAATGTACTGAGCTCAGTAGAAGTTTAATTACAACAACTTCACATCAAATCCTCTGGATCCAGTTCTGACTTTGACCCATTTTACAGCGTTACCAAGAATAAATGTGGTTCAGTCGCTGCTGGTTCGAGCTCAGATATTAATAGTTTACAACTATTTACAGAGTCCTGACACACATTCAGAATACCACCGTCTAGTTACTGGCTGACTGGGAGAGCTACTGCTTTAATCTGTTATCGTTGTAGATGTGTGGAAAATATAACTGCATTTGATATTGTTATGCATCATTTAATCATTAGATAGAAAATATGATGTTTCAGTAAAACAGGTCAACGAAGGGTCACATAAGGTGAAGTGTAACTTGGTAGAAGGAAGTTTCAGGAGGCTAAAACAGGAGCAGTAGAGGGAAGCTGTGTTAACTATTAACGACAGAAGTTGAGAGTTGAGTTTAGACTTTTGATATTTCAAGAAAATGTGAACATGTTGAGATCATGCGCCGTCGAATAAGCTGATCGGAGAGAGGAAGCTGCAAACAACCAACCAGCGACAATGTATTCTTCTCTCACTTTATGACGTCCTGTCAAGCATATAAGTTTGTAACTGATATGCTCGACAGGCATAAGTTTAGCCTCCTTTTGATTGTGTTGTCTACTTTTTGAAAAACTCACGTAGGAGGAAGAAAACGCTCCTGATAGAAGAGATGAAAGCTAGAAACTATAAAGAAACATTGAAAGAAGAATTCATACTTGCAGAGAAACTTTCCTGATAAAAAAAAAAACACAAAATCTTTGCACCTCAAATAACTTTTATTTTGAAATAATCATCCTGAGCAAACATATACAGCCCTTTTTATGTAGAAATTTAACAAGTCAAGTTAGTAAAAAATATTATCTCAACTTTATTGATGTTATTATTTCACTTTGTAACATTCTTATGTTTAAATCTTGTGACTGTAGTGTAAAGTAAAAACTACAGCTCGTTTCTGTCTTCGCTTCAGCTCCTTTAATCTATATTTATTATAAATTCTCAATGTTTTTTTTTTTTTTATGTTATAAATAGTCAAAACCAGATGAAACTACCCACCTGATGTTTCGGGGATAAATAATCAGTCACAAACAGATCAAGAAGCTTCTAAACAAACGTGACTTTGTGCTTCAACATCACATCAAGCAACATCGATTAGAAATGTAACAACATTCATTTTCTCCTTCTGCTCCTTTTATACTGATGAAGTGTTAATAAAAGCAAACAAACGTCTGCTACTTCACCGACACTGCACAGCAGTTTGAACTCTGTTAGTAAATTGCATAATAAAACTAATGAACAGGCGTCTTTAGAACGTTTAGAGTAAGACGTTAACATTTCTCTACAACAACCTGTCGCTCTGTTGACGTTTTGTACCTGAACGTTTTGTTGTTTTGAAACTTCAAGTAGTTTAACGTCACGTTTCCTCACAGTTGATGTTTGTATTTTTTTTTTCCTGAGGATTTAATAAGAAACTCAAACAGCAAACACTGAAACACTGAGCCCAAACCACCACCACCATCATCACCACAACGAAACGCACAGTGTTAATGAGTCAAAGTGGTAGAAAACTTTAAAACACAGGTTTGTGTTAGTGGAAATACGACGTCACGTTCGCTTGCATTTTGGCAACTTGCAAGAAAATCTGTAAACTAGAGATTTTAGTCATCAGGAAAAAAAAAGAAAGTGAAAGTAAAAGCCCTGTTTTATTTAAAAGTCGCTTCAGAACATCTGATGAACTCAGGTTCGTCTCAGTTTGTTGCTTTTGTGTCTTTTTTTTTTTTCCTCGTCTTCTCGGTAAAAGTGCAAGAGGCTGAGAAAGTCAGAACGATCACGGCATCGTGTCGTTACTTGTCCGCAGCCGATATCAACACTCGTCTGTGAGGAAACTCAGCAGATCTTATTCACAGTTTAAGTTTCAGAGTTTGAAGATGTTGTTCTGAGCAGAAAATGGCACAAGTTTAAAGAAGAACAACACAATCTGTGTCTGAACACGATGAACAGACTCCTCTGTCGTTTCATCTTCTGAATAATAATAATAATAATAATAATAATAAAGCTTGTATCTGATTGGCCAATGTTCCTACACTGTCTCACTGTAACAAATGTTGTCAAAGTGCTTTCATGCTGTTTAAATAAAAGGTATGAAAACGACCTTAACGAGCACATTTACATGCTGATAATGTTAATAAATGTTCGAGCTTTTAATAGGCTGAACATTAATTGGCAAATATGTAATTAAATTCAAATTAAAAGGGCTGAAACATAAAAAGAAAAGTCTGCTCTGCTTCTTTAAAGTTGTTTTCTGATCAAACATGAAGACAATTTTTAACTTTTTTACCAAATTTACGAAGTGAGAAATGTGAAAACTGAAAATAGTGAAACATAAGAATCGTGTGATTGATTTTTTGTGTTAATCTCCCGTTGGTGGTTAAAGGTGAATATTTGTCACATAACCAACATGAGGTGAAACTTTGCTTCACGTTTGATCAGAACTTAACTAAAGTCAGTGTTTTTAAATATTGTTGGAGTGAAAAGTTGAACTGTTGTTTTGATTTTAACACTAAAACGTTCAAGAGATTCCTCCATTTCTCCAAGACCAGATCTGTATCTTTTAATAACACTTTATATCAAAATACAACTCTATTATTAAATGTGATATATGTTAAGTTTCCTCTATTGCTACGTAGCTAACATTAGCATTAACAGCTATGTAGCAACAGCTAAACTGACATATTTCAACTTTAAAGACCAAAACTCACGTCCACTTCAGTGTTTGCTCAGACTTCGACTTGAATCGTCGACGTGTTTCGGACTAAACGAGACCCTGAGCTTTGTGTCTGGTTCATACTGAACAACCACGTTATCGAACCGGAGCATCAGAGCGAAGTGAAGTGCTGTGGCAGCAGACTCTGGGTGAGACTGGGCTGAGGACTGGTACAGGCACTGCTGGTCACACTGGATCCAGGACTCGGTGAGACCGGGACACTGGAAACAGAAGCCACTTCGTCGTCATTGTCGTCGTCATCGTGATGAGAACGGTGATGATGGTTGACCACAACTCTGGAGAACAAGTTAAAGATGTTTACTAACTGAATAACTGAACATAGAAAGTCTAAAGTTAAAGGTTCAACATGTGTGAGCTGGTCTACCTGGATCTAGAAGGACTGACGACGTCCGATCTGTGAGGTTCAAACCTGGAGATGTAGCTACACTTGGACCACTGGACACAAACACAGATATAAACAATCATGAAATCATAAAAATTCAACATTTAACTGACTGAACTGAATCTTTTCACTGTTTCTTACGATATGAGCAGGATCACTGGTTCCCAGATGAACTCCCTTCTGACAGAGACTCGTCAACAGACTGATACCTGCACAGAAAACACAGCGTTTAAAACACAAACTCCATAAAAACTGGTGTTTTTCCTTCAGTTATGACATTAAGACCTGATGCAGGACTGTGATGGTTTCAACCAGAAGGTTTCTGAGTAAAGATGGAAGTTTTAAATTCCCTTAAACACACAAACCACTTTAATTATCAAGAACTAAGGTGGATTCAACTGTTTCAAACGTCTTGTTATCAACCACATACCCTTTGTCCTGTTGCTCCAGTATTTCTGTTCCCACTGGTCCATCAGGATGTTCAGGTACCTCGGACACTCGAAGAATCGAAGGTAACGAGACGACGAAGGCGACGGGAAAATTCGTTCAAACTCTCCGCGACGGTTCATCTCGTCTTCGCTCTCAGCGAGAACACGAACGTCATCTGGAGTCAAAACGTCCAGAACTGAGGAGAAGAACTCCTGATGGAAACAAAGACACTTTATTTATCTGTGATTTAAAGAAGGAATCAATTTTGTAAATTCATTTGTTTTTATTTACCCGGTCGGCAAAGCGCTGTGTGAGGTAAAACGCTCGTTTCACTTTCTCATCAGCAGACAGATCAGATTTCATCTTCTCCCTGTTGCCTCCACACAGACTGAAAACACACACACACAGTAATCTATTACTTTCTCCTCAGTAGTGTGTGTGTGTGTGTGTGTGTGTGTGTGTGTGTATCTGCCTCAGTCTCTGAGGTGCAGTACCACGTCCCTACCTGCTGGTGGAGCTACAGGCGCTGCTGCAGGTCGGAACCACGTCGTCTCGTTGAGGAATACGAAACCCGGCCAAGTTGAGCAGATCTCTGATCATCTGACCTTTGATGGAAACGTCCAGCGCCGTGTTGGAGTGAAGACTGCACCAGAAACACAACAACGACAGTTACAGGATGTAGCTAAGATGTTAGAAATGTTGCTGCTGTTTGGGTCTTTGTGCGTTACCTTGGTGATATGTTAACCTCCAGGATCCAGGGTTTGAGGTTCTCGTCCAACATGATGTCGAAGCCGAACAGTTCGTGGCAGCTGTACGGCGTCCGGACGTTCATCTTCAACAAGCTGTTGACGTACGGTTCTGACCTGAACACACACACACACACACACTTCATAACCATCTTGTAATTTCATTTTTTTTCTAGAGCTTCAGTTCCAGTAAGAAGAAATTAAAAATATTGGACAAACTTCAGACACATTAAATATATAAATATCTGCAGATCGAATATTGGAGCCGTATTCTATCATGTTGTTCAATAAAACTTTGAATCACCTCAGTATGGAGCAGTAACTGACCTGAAGCAGCGCTGTGGTCTAATCATGTCTAGCTACTGTCTCTGTCAAAGACAACTTCATATTATTGTCCAAGTGTCTGACAACTTTATAAAAAAAGATTCCTACACAGAAAACTTTTGGTTAAACCAGAACCAGACGTTACATCTTTAACTGGTTGCTCGTCTAATCAATAAAACCATAACAAGTCTCATTAGACTGTGATTTAACAGATGAAGTAATAAAAAGAAAATAAATGAAGCAGTGTAATAAAACCAAAGTGGTCCTGTAGCTGTGTTGCTCCTTCCAACAAACATATGAATGAAAGAGAGAAAACTTACGCGATGATGGTTTTGATCACGATGTCTTTAATCTTCTCCCATAACAACGTGGTGTTGACGCCTTTGGCACCGAGATACTGCCACAAGGCCTTTAAAGCCCTGAAACATTTATACAGTTAAAGGTTTGAGTTTCACTGTGATAATTACCGTTTTATTTACAGAATTAAAGTATTTAATAATTTATTCTCGCTGTTACCATTTATGTCCCTGACAGGCTTTGTCGTCGCTGTTGGTCTGATACTCAGAGTTCTTCTTGTTGACGCTGTAGTTTGTCAGATGCATGAACTTGTTGCTCAGAGTCTTCATGGAAGATGAATATCTAAAAGAAACAAGCCGTTACCTACATTTACACCATTTATTTTCCATGTAATCATTGTGGTTGAGGTGGAAACTGACTTGCAGCTGGCGAATCGAACCAGTCCGTCGGTGAAGATGTAGATCCTCAGCGGGTCGTAACACGTCACGTAGACGTAGATCCTCAGGTCGAACTTGTTGCCACCGATGAGGTAGGGCTTGTGGAGGTATCTGACAACACAAACATTGATTTATCTCAAAGATTTGTGAATTATGTGGCTTCAGGTGCTGAAACATAGTTTCTAAACGTCTTACTTCTGGACCAGTAGCGGTCTCTTTCGTGGCATCTGGCTCCATTTATGAATCACCTGGATTCCTATTCCTCTGGCAGACGCCGGCTGTTAGAGACGACAGTTAATCTCACAATTAATCTACGTCAACGTTTATATATTAAAGTTCCAGTAAAGTGGTTAAACTCACAGGTTTGATGATCCATTTCTGCCTGGAGCCGCCGTCCTCCCAGGCTTTACGCAGCAGCTTAATGTCCTGAGGAAGAACAAATGTCCGAGGGAAGAAGCTGAACTCTTGTTTCCCGAAACGAACCTGCATCTTAGACAAGTTCCTCCAGAGTCGGTCCTTCCTGCCGATCTGAAACGTCCCCGGGAAGTGGTTCAACTGGACGACACGACAAAACAAAACACGTTAAATATGATTCAGAAGATACTGAGATGACTGTGAATGTGTAGTAACAGTTTCTCACCTTCTGATGTTCTCCAAGAGCTTTAAAACCAGGAGACTTCATGTGGTGACCCCAGCAGCCGAGCCAGTCGTGACTTTCTACATCGACGACAAACAAACGAGAGATTTTCATCATCACACTTTTCTCTCACGTGTTAGTTTACATGTCAAACTCAGACTTAAAATCACAGAAACAAACGTTCGATCGTTTTTGTACCTTTCGGTCACAAATATCACATGAAAGTTGCATCTGGTTGTTTTGTTGTATAACTGATTTAACGTGAATTAAAAAACAAGTTAAAGTATCATGTTTTACAGAGACACGTCTGCACACTGTGATGTCTGTTTAAGTTTCAATGGTTTAATGTGGGTAAAGTGATTATTACCAGGGAACTGATTCCCGTCCGAACGCACCAGTAAACATCACAGAGTATAAACCTGTTCAAACAGGATCAGTTTTACCTGGTGACGTCTGGTAATTTGTAATAATTGCGGAGGATGTCTGTGATTTTAATCCTGTGCAAATGTGCCTTGTCTGTAATTTTTAATCTGTACCCACTGTTCCCAAGTCATGTTGCTGCTTTGACATTTTATTTACTGTTGCCACGACGACTATATACCATGTTAAACGTGATCATTTTAACCCAAACAGTGAAGAATAAGGGTTTTGGAAAGCATGTTGTCGTGGCGATACTGTCGGTTCAGCATGTTGGACAGAGCAGAGGTCACACGCAGCTCTGACATCATATCCGGCCGTAAAGTCAGTAAATTACAGTAAAACACAGACATCGTTAATCCCATGTGAATGCAACACAAGAAACACGTGGGGCCATAATTTACTAATTACCAGACGTCCACAGGTAAAACTAATCCCGTACGAAAAGGGCTTCTGACCTTCTGTAAGACAGTCCAGAGAAATGACCGTAGGTAATATTAATCCCATGAGAACGCGACCCTCTGTAAACGCGTATGTAACTGTTTTTAAAACAGTTTGACGAAGCTCTCGGTTTTGCGGAGCAGTGAAAACTGTCCGATACATCATGAACACATGTGTCAAAGACCAATGAAAAAGCTCAAGACGTCTCAAATGCTTCTCCGAGGCAGGAAACTTCTGGCTGTTTCAGGTAATTTAAATGTTTTTTTTTACTAACAGTAGTGTAGGACCAATCCTGATTAGAGGCAATACTTCACATTAGGCTAATTATGAATTATTATCATTCTTACAGCAGCACGCGCACGGCGACGAGGGTGAGATTTCTTGTCTTGTGCGAACTGGACATTGATGTTACAGATGTCCTGTGATAAACCAGCATTACTCTACATCCCTGTCTGAACAGGGCTTTATATGACAGACCTGATGGTGTCAATCTGAAGAGGAGGCTGATCTTGGACGTTCAGGTATGTGACATTATTTATATTTAAAATGTGTCAGTTTTACCGACCAGAATATGACGAGAACGGCACAAAAACGTCAAACAGACTTTAAACGCTGTTGATGGTTATTGCTGAGTCATGTTTATATAGTTGGTTCAAATAAAATAAGACTCATTTCATCATGTTTCCTCGGCTTTGTGCCGAATAATAAGATATAAGAGTCGATATTAAACATTCATGAAGCTTCTATAAATTCATTAAAACATGGACATTTACAACAAATGGCTACAAATGATCTAATATGTATCTATCACACACACACACACACAGTAACTTACTCTTGGTGACTTTGAAGTGCGACCTGGCGATGGTGTGTTTGACCACGTTGGGAGTCACCGCGCTCATCTTCCACTTTAACAGTCGTCTTTGTTCTGCAGGTAGAAGCTCCACTACAGAACACAAACACTTTTAATTATTATTATTATTGTACATTTTACTACAAATAATAATCACAGACTGAACTTTGAAATCTGCTGAAAAGAAGGAAGAATGTGACATCTTTAATCTGAGTAATTAAACACAGAAACGATGAACGTTTTTCAGTCAAAACGAGGAACCGACACCGAGTGATGACAGCGCAGTTTCCATTTAATGTTTTCTTGGACTTTGCCTCTGGAATCACACTGATGATCCTCCTGCTACGTTTCATACGAACACATACGTGTCCTGACCTTTCTCAGCGGCCGTGCTGAAGTAAAGCGTCGGGGGGATGAGGGGAAACAAACTGGGAACGAGCGCCGGCTTCTCCTCTCGATCGTCTTCAGCCTCCAGAGACATCGGCTCCTCGACGCTGAAATAAAGAAATAAAGATCTGATTCGTCTGTAAACATGTTAACTTCAACTTTAAATGTTAAATTCAGTCTGTTTAGGTTTTGTGGTTCTTCTCTTCTTCTGTCGTTTTCTTGTTCTTATTTACTATTAAACAAGAAAATTGAAGTTTCACAACAAGATTAAAAAGTAATGCAGCTCCAGGCGTCGGGCACTGATTCTAAATATCTGCGGCCAACATCCTGTCACGCTCTACTTTGTAACACAAGTCGAACGTGACCGGAGTAGATTGTCGTTTGGGCTTCGCTGGTAACGTGACGCCCGACACCAACGAGGACAACGAGAAGCTCCGGAGACGAACGACGATGTCAACGTTAAGAGGAGTTTAAAAAAACACTCACGTGACAGTCATATGGGACCTTAAACACTCTCCTCTTGGATTAGAGTCCTTCCGCAAGCGACAGCTACAACACATCAACTAAAACATTCAGGAGCTGAGTGAAGAGGCGGAGGACAAATAAACAAACGAGGAGGTAAAACAACAACAATAACAACAACAACGGTAACAACGGATCCCTATCCTGGTTGTTTTAACACAGAAACAGCTGCGAGTCTTTGGTGGTGAGTTCGACTCTGTGTTGAACAATGTGACGACACAAAGCAGCCGACGTTTCCACCGCGCTCTGCTGCTTTCAGGTCTCGACCACAATGAAGAGAGAGAGAGAATGAAACACAGAGAGAGAGAACGAGGGCACGGGATTGGACGGATCGATATTTAAAGTCTTTTTTAGAAACGAGGATCAGATGGTTGGAAGTTCAGAAGAAAGAAAGGAGACATGTTCACCTGTAGCGTGACAAGATAAACTGTTGATCAATGTATCAACGTCTATAAATGTGAAACATGGAGGAGACAACAGAAGAGGCTAACGTTAGCTTAGTGCTAACACTGAACTTCTCAAAGAACAGAAGGTTTTTCTGTTTGTTACTTTAGTTTAAATTTCGTCAAAACGACACAAACGTTGTGGAAACGGTCGTAGAAATGTTTGAAGATAATTATTATAATGAAACAAGGTCAGAGAGACGCTGCAGTTTAACGTTGTTGCCGTCATTTCCTGTTTATTGTCCACACACGGCTGCTTCACCATTTATTCACTCGTCTGTATTTTAGATTTATTAGAAGACCTGATACTGAATTAGATTTACTTCTTTTTAATGTGCAGATATTGAAGTTTTTACGTTTAAAACATCTTTTGTTTATTTAATAAAATGCTGGAAATATTCATTTATTCTGTTTGTTCTTAAAAACATTAAATTGTTACAACGTTATTTGGTGTCAAAGCTTCATGAGGGTTAAGTTCTGTGTTAAATATTCGTGTGTTTGTGTTAAAACAGCGTTTTACCCAGAAAGGAGAGCGATGGACGCGGTGGATGAAACGCCGATGATGGAGGAACAATCTGAATCATCTGAAAACAAAAAGAAACGTGATTAATATTACTGATGAAAACCATGTGAGTTTAATTGAACATTTTATCGCCTCACCGTCGTCGCTGCAGGTGTTTTCCAGCTCGTCGGGCAGCTCCTCTTCACATCCGTCCACCTGCATGACGCAGTCCGAGCTGGAAACGACCAATTAACATTAAAACAGTCGAGAACATGAAGGAAACGATTCAATAAAATAAACAGAGAAGCAGCTATTTACCCAGAAGGCTGAGGTTCTCCTGATGATGATGAAGATGACGATGAGGACGACATGGCGGCGAGTTGACTCTGTTTGGTCAGGTGGATCGCAGAGATCTGATTGGCCACCGAACCCACCGAGGTTCCTGCAGGACGAGAAACAACAAAATTATTTATTACTTTAAATGCACAAAACCTAAAATTAAACGAGGTGATAACGTCTCCCAGGGAGTCGTTGGTTTGCGGCGCAGGTGGAATTACAGACCCATCAGCTCACATGTTGTTTTATCGTTTCCATCGGTTCCTTTGTAACAAAAAGCTTCAACGGCGCCAAACTGTTGCTGCTTTGTTTTTGTCGTAGCCGACGCTAAAATATTTATGATCAACACAGAAACATTCCCACACAGAGACAGAGGGAAGTGGAGGAGTTTACGTCCTCAGGTTGATAATCTAGTAGGAGTTTTACGACTTTAATTTGTGTGTTTTTTATTGAAATAACTGAATCAGCTCATCCTGTGTTTCCTCGTTAATTTTCATTATATCCATGTTTCTCATTACCTGTGTGAACCATCTCCGTGCATGTCGACTCTCCGTCCACCGGATGTTGATTGTTCACATTGAGTGACACCGTCGTTTGTGGTTTGATGTTTGTAGCTGCTGATAAAACTGCAGGAGGAACTCCTCTGACTTCCAAATCATTGTTTGTTGCAGTTTTAGCCGAGTTACATCTCTGTGTCGTTGCCGTCGTCGCCACGGTTTCTCTCGCTGTGCTTCTTATTTCTGACGCTGCATTAAGGCACAGAGGAGGCACTGATGGAGAGGAGGAGGAGGAGGAGGAGGAGGAGGAGGAGGAGGAGGAGGAGGAGGAGGAGGAGGAGGAAGAGTCTGCAGCTTTGAGCTGGAAGATAAAACAAGAAGGTTATAAACTGCAACATGAGCTAATGTTAAAACAACAAATATAAAATTTTAACTACCTGTAATTGATTTTACATGCGAGTACAATCTAGTAAAACTCCAATAATTATATGTTCTAAAAGTAAATATATGAAAAATACTGAACAAGAATAAAACTTTACATATACACTGAAATAATAAATCAGCCTGGATGATGCACTAATAAAACTGATAGAACCAGATGTTTTTTCCTGTTGAGTTTGACTCTAAAAAGACTGAAGTTTGTATATTGTATACTGTAGCAACGAGAGAATCTAAGAAAAACAAACTTCAGTCTTTTTTGAGCTAAACTGGTCTAAAAACATCTGTTTGTCTCAGCTGATTCAGTGGAAACACCTTAACTTCTTCATCTTTACTCACCATCGACTTGTTGTTTTGCTGCAGAGTCGACTGTCCTTTGATGAACAGCTCCTGATGACAAACTGATAAAAGCGACTCGAGTCCAAACTGTCGGCGACTCGACGTTGAATCTTTTCCAGGTGGAGACGTTTGTGTTTGAAGCGACGAACCGTTCATGAAGCTGCTTCCAACCTGTTTCAGTGTTGAAGTCAGAGACTCGTCTGACTCGTCGGTGAACTGGCGCCGAGTGTTGGTGTCGTGTCCGTCTCCGTTCTCCCAAACAGGAACTGCTGTTTTCTGCCTCAAGGGGGAAACAACACCAGCTCGGTCTTTTCTTCTCGTTATCTCTAAAGGCACCTTCGTGGCTGCGACTGTCTTGCTGTGTGTGTGTGAGCTGACGGAGGCGGTTGTAGATGTGGGACTGTCTGCGTCGGAGCAGGAACGTGGCTTCCCTCCGCCCCACGGCGACGACTGGTTGGTCGGCATGGCCCCTCCCGGCAAAGATGTGGTTATTTCTGAGAGAAATGTAGCGTTTAAGGTGGAAAACAGAGGAAATAACAGTCGAGATAATAACTAACGAGCGTTTCTCGTTAGTAGGAAAGACTCCAGCGATGTCAGCTCCAGCTGAACAGAGCTGTACAGTATCTGCTGGTCGCTGGAGATCGACAAGTTCTTGGTAAATCCCAACCAACAGCGCTCATAACTGCCACCACAGATGTTAGCAACACTAATAAAATGATGATAAACCTCCACGTGAGGCTCAGACAAACAGGCACAGAAGATCTTCTTTTATTTTCCCTGAGGTTGAAACTGTTCGCTCTCCAGCTGAGAGTCTCAGGGTCGACGCAGGTCGAGGACGTTTCCTCTTTAAATTACTTCTGAGGATGAAACGTGAGTCTCATGTTGAGCAACTTGGCCCGAAACGCAGGAACGAGGAGTCGTCGTATCATCCTCAGTTACATGGACCGGGCCGGTGGCAGCTCTCACTGCTGGAAACACACAGGAAGAGAATCAAGATCAATGTTAGATAATAATAATAATAAAAATATATAACCTTTTATAGAAATAAAGCCACATTATGCAAAGTATAGTGATTTAAGCTGATCCCACCATGATTACAACAGCTGTCAAGCTATAAACAACAGTTAACAATAAAAACATCAACTCAATATATAAATAAAGTGATTTTAACTTGTTTTAAAGCAGCAAATTACAAAAAATTAAGAGCTAAAGATAAACTAAACTAAAAAAGATTGATATTACCTATTTAAGCTGTTAGCTTAACATGCATATCTACAGCTAAATATTATATTTACATATTTAATGTGAATTATTTATTTTAATAAATTAAATGTTTGTGTTTAAGGTGCTGTCAGTGTTTTAGCTCGTGCTGGTTTCTCACGTGTGCTGCTTCAAGCTAAACGTTAGCTAGCTAAACTAGCTAATTAATTAACTAACCAATACATTAATTAACAAGTCCGTTTTAAAATGTCTCTAATTTAACGTGAACTCAAACAAGATTGACTTTAAACGCCAGTGAGTTGACTCTCACCGGTAGTTACAGTGAGTTAGCAGTTAGCTAGCTTCATGCTAGCTCGTATCAGTGTTTACCAGTGTAACCGTTAGCTTAGCAACAACCACCGACACAACACGCGCTGTCACCGGGTTTATTTTTATAGGAAAAAAAAACACAACCGCCCGTTAAACCATGAATCCCACCAATAAAACATAACCCTTACTATTAGTTCATAAAGTATATATTTATATACACATACCCGTTTATTGTGCTATAAGATCCTTATCATGTCGTTTCGTGTGTTTTTCTCTCGAGCAGATTCTCATCTGAGTTTCTTACGCGAGCTGAAAGTCCGAGTGACTCATCACGAACAAAGATCGTGTATCAGGTAAGATGGCGGCATCAGAGCTCCCCCTGCTGGTTCAAACTGGTCACTGCAGCTAAATATTTTAATAGTAATATTTTGATATTTTCTTGTGATATTTCTTACATTTTTATTAAATGTTTGCTTTAATAATTTATAAAATGCACCTCTAATTATATATATATATATATATATATATATATATATATATATATATTTATCTTTATTTAATAAGATAAAACTGTATTTTTTTTTACTCATTTTACATTTACATTACATCATGTTACATTTATTTGACAAATTAGAAATAGATTTTTTTTTTATTTAAAAAAAAAAAAAGTAAAATAAAGAACAAGCTGGTTGTTCAACATATACCAGATGACTGATATTTTAGAAATTAATTAGATTAGAAAAATGTTTGGACAAGAAAATAAAAGATAATAAAAGACACAATTAATTAACAATTTACAACAAAAACACTTGCTATGGAAATAAACTCTAGGTTCCCTTAAACTTGGACATAATAATAATAATAATAATAATAATAATAATAATAATAATAATAATAATAATAATAATAATAATAATAATAATAATAATTGCACCTCAGTATCGTCTAAAACAACTAAGACTAAGTCAAAAATGTAAGATTATTATGTATCTTATATTTTACATCTATCCACATTAAATTATGTAAAATCAGTAAATAATAAAGTAATAATTATAATATTTTAACACTTTATTTTCAGTTTCAGAGTTTTGTTTGTATGTGTCACATTTCACCACTAGAGGGACCTGACCTGAGTCTCCCACCTGCTCCTGTTCTCCTCTTCACCTCCTTACATCTCATCTTCCCCTCTTCTCCTTTTCCTTCTTCTCTTCACTTCCTCAGTTTTATTTCCTTCTTTTCATCTCTCACCTTTTTTCTTTATCCTCTTTCATTTCCTCTCTTCCATATTTTCTCACTTCCTCAGTTTCCTAGTTTCCTCTTTCTCATCATCTCCCTCTCTCTTCCTCCCTGTTCTACTACTTTCTCCTCTTTTTCTTCCTCTGCATATTTCTGTCTTTTCCTCCCTCACTCAGTTTTTCATCCTCTCTCTTTGTTTCACTTCTTCACACATTTCTATTCTGTCTTTATCCTTTTCCATCTTTCATCCTGTCAAACTCTTTTAACTCTTCCTCTCCTCAGTTCATCTCTCTCTCTCTCTTTAATCATCCTCTCCTCCTCCTCCTCTGTAGAGTCGCCTCTCTTTATTTCCTCCCTTTCTTCCCCTCCTGCATGTCAGAGCTTGCAGGAAGAGAGAGAGGGAGAGGGAGAGTGAGAGAGAGAGGCAGACAGATAAAGAGACGAGGAGAGCGAGGAGCAGACTGGAGTCTGATCAGTGAGCGAGCTGAGCAGCAGAGTTCACGTCCGTCCTCTGAGCTGTGAGTGATTCAGCCTCAACTGTCACTGTGAGTCAAGAGTCTGAAGAACCGGCTGCTTCACCCACAAAGAAAGAAGGAACAGAGTTCGTCCTCAGAGAGCTGAGTCTCGTTCACTAGGACTGAAAACATTTCTCTCACTTCAGGATGATCTGTCACCTTGGTCCAGACCAACACAGTCTGAAGCTGCTGCAGCTCAGTGGAACAAATCACTGAGAAAGAAGAAGAGAAAAGGGAGGAAACATCATTTTATCAACAAAAAAAAAGACAAGAACAAGCAATAAAAGTCTAAAGTGGAGCCTTTGGGGGAGTCTTGGATATCTTACCCCCCTCTGAAGTCCAGAAGAAAAGACGGATAAAGGAGAAAGAAATTATAAAATCAACCTAAAGAGGATGTTGAGGTTGAATGAATCTTCTCAGATGCAAAGAAAAGACGGAGACGTAAAGATGGAGTAAAGACAGAGTTACAGGTTCTGATTTTTGTTTTTTACAAACTAGAGAAAAAAAAAAAAAGAAACAAGGAGACGGAAGAGGAGAAAGTTTTACATCAAGTAAAGAAGAAATCACTAAACTACAGAAGGAGAACAGAAGAAAGGATATCAGCTTTGAGAAAAAGTCTGTGGATGTTTTAATAAATTATTGTGAAAGAGAAGAAAGAAACTGATTGGAAAGGATACAGAGGGATAAAGAGAGAAAATGATGAAACAGGAGTAAAACAGAGACAAATCAAGTAAATATAAAAACCAGAACAAAAACAAAAAGAGGAATAATCACAACTTTAACATCTAGAAAATAACGAGAAGAGTCAAAAGGACTCAGGTGTGAATATGAGGCTCCTGATGTTTCTTGCAGCTCCTCTCTCCGTCCTCATCCTTCATGTTTCATCGTCTCTGAGCAGCGTGTCTCCAGGTCGACTGGAGCGCTGGGTCCGTTCAGGCCTCCAGTCGCTGCAGTGGGACCAGTTGGACCGATGTCTCCGCATGTCATCGCTGTCTGAGGCCGAGTGCAGGCAGCTCGCACACCTGCCGCCGTCCGCCGTCGCCGTTTACGTGTCAGAGCCACGGACCGCTGCAGGTACGGAGGGCAAAGGTCAAACTACTTTTATCTGTGAGAGTTTATTGAAGTTTAATGAATCTGATGTGAAAAGAACCTGTCACTTCTGTAAATAATCAAATATTTAGGGTCAAACAGCTTAAAGTCTAATATTGTTCTTTAAAACTTTAAATAATACTAAATAGACTAAATAGATCAAATAATATTTGAGGTTAAATTTTAAAATACCGAACAAGTTAAATGATTAGATAATTATTAATATGAAATAATGTCAAAGAAAACATTAAAATCATTTTAAATGGATGAAAATCGTATATTATATACAAACCTTACTACGTAATGCAAAATATTCTCCTTTTCCTCCTTATTCAGACTTTACTCAACTTGATTTTTCAGCTTTATATTTTACAGTTAAAGTCAAAGTTATTCTTTGACTTTATATATTTGAGTATCATATTTCTATACTAAATAATTCTGTTATCTGTATTACTTTATGTATGTATTTATGTATTAATATTTACTTTATGTATGTATTTATATATACATTTATGTATTTATGTATCTGTTATACTTTAAAAGTGCATAGAGGAAGTATGTGTACTATGTTATATTACTATAAATATCTTCTCTTTTAAAATGTTGCATTAATCTTCTCCAGTAACAGTCTGTTGTTCTGAAACTCAGATAAAGTCCTGGCCATCCTGCCGGACTCCTCAGGAGGAGCCATGAGCTCTAAACCACGGGAGGTTACGGGATGGGACAACTCCTGAATGGAGGCGATGGAGCCCACAGGCACCAGCAGCCGTTCTCCAGCTCCACGGCCCATGATGCCGTGCTGGTTTTAGATCCGAGTCCTGGAGAAAACTTCGGACATCCTGTGGTTCTGTTCTACGTGGACGTGAACGTGACAAAGAAGAGATGCTCCCACCTGGACGGCATCTACCTCGGTGAGTCGACAGACACAAACAGTTAAGTCTGAGTTACAAATGATTACGTTGTTTAAATGTTTCATCATATGCAGTTTTATTTAAAAGATCAATGGTCAATCATTCATTTCTGGGAGACATTTAAATTTGTGCTGAAGTGATGAAGGATTGTCTGAGCACAAAAACCTCAAACTATAATGTTAAATCATGTTATCTGCCTCCTGTTTGTTTAACTAGAAATGCTAACTAGCATTAGCAGAAGTAATTGTTCTAGTAGTAAAAATATATCAGTGGTATTATTATAATCACTAACGGCGTCCCACAGGGTTCTCATCTTGGTCCTTTACTATTTGATCTACCCACTGTGGTAATAATTATTCTCCTTAATCTGTACTTCAACATACACTTCTATGAAGATTCTTAGATCTTAGAGATTATCAGTTTACTACTGTTGGTTTGTGAAATGTGCAGACATATGTCATTATGAATTGGAGCCAAACTGAGATTTATGAGGGAGTTTTTAGATGAGGTCTTGACACGGATGGTGGACAACACATCATGGTTTGGGTGAAGCTGGTGAATTAGTGAATAATAGAGGAGATGAAGCCTCAGTGTCTTTCTCTGTGTTTGTTTATTTACATGAATGTGCACATTTACACTCCAATTATAGCTCATTGTCTGATGCAGGACATCTTCCTGTTTAGAGGGGGAGAGGGTTTTGCCTCTTCAGCACTTTTTCATGACTAAAACTTGACATTTTATGCCTGTGTGTTTTTCACGTTAGGTTAAGGTGAAAGGAGAAATCTATTTTAGCCACAGAAATAGCAAACAGAAGCTTTACTGTGGATAAAAGGTCAAAGTGTTGAGTAAATAAAAGAAAGAAATGGCTCTAAGAGACAGGAAATGAGTGTACTGCAACATCCACATAGATTTTGTAAAAAACAACATGTGTGTTAAAGTGCAAGTTGCTGACCTCCTGCTGTGAAAGAGGTTAGAGCCAGATGTTGAGGTGAATTTGGCCTCATGTTACATGCACACACTCCTGTCAATTATTTATACTCACACACTCATACACAGAGCACTGTGCCCCCTGCTGGGCCCTGAAGATGGAGTTTGACCTGAGTCTTTTAAAGCAAAACTTTCCTTAGACCTCATGTAACCTGGAGTGGGCAGGGACAGTGTGTGAGATAAACTGGAACCTCATGAGGTGAAGAGAATAAATGATAGAGGTGAAAAGAGGTCGACAGAGTTAGACGAGTCCTAAACTACTTTTTCTGCAGAAGAGAGGAACTGCAGTTTATTCAGCTGTAAAATGATCCGAGGGTGCCAGCCTCTCCCTTTATATGTTTTATGCTATGTATATTTTTCCATTAATCTCCAGACATGCCTATCAAGGCTAGTTTAATGTGTCAGACAGCCCTGTGGCAAAGCAGTGATCACCCACCTCACTAAAACCTATGAAAAACACAGTATTTCTGCACTGACCTCAAGTGTTTGTGTTCCAGTTCATTTGCGCTACTTTGATTCAACTTCATTTCAGTTGTTGTCGTTCTCTACATCTCTAGGTGAGGAGTGTCTGACTCTGGCCTTGAAGGGTCGTTGTCAGAACCAGCTGAAGCGTAGACAAGCCGGGCCAGAGAGGTTTATGGGTAATGGACACAGCCGGCTGGGAGGTGGGGCGCTACGTGGTGGCACCATCACCACTGGAGGTGGCAGCCGTCTGCTGGATCGGGCCAGCATCGGAGGACTATGTGAAGTCCACTTCCTTCCACTGGTGGTCGGAGTCGGAGACAGCAACCGAACACAAAGACTCAGATGCGTTGGTGAGTCTCAGCAGCTGAACAAAACCCAACACACAAACATGAAGCAGAAGGCATGGTTACTCTTCTTGTTGGAGCGTTGCACTTCCTTCTCCTTTTGGTGTTGGTGCAAAGTAAAGCCACATACTGGGTTTCTACTGAAGACAAAGACTAGACTGAGCCATATTTTGTAAAACATCAGGTGCAACAACATTTATCAACTCTTAGTTTCCAGAAGATGGAGCATCAGTGTATCTGCCACCAAAGAGGCTGTAGCATGACTATGTATAAAGACAGGCGACGCATCTCCACTTCCTTCCACTGAACAACAATTACGTCAAGATATTGTGGAGAGAGCTTTGGAGAGCTTCAATGTTGTAGTTTAGCCCATGTCCCATCTGCTAACATGGAAGTGGGTGTGTTTCATGACCTATACTGCAGCCAGCCACCAGGGGGCGATTGCAATGTCTGTTTTTATGTTTACAGTCATTGAACTGTACACATGCTTTTAGTTAAATACTTACCTCAGGATGCTTAGTTTAGCAGGTTATCGTGCTAATATTTGAATGACTCCTATTTAATAATCACCATTTAGCTTTGACTAATGGTTTATGATTAATTATTTGGCTAATGATCATTATTATAGCAGTGGTAAGTAAAACTTTTGACTTGATGACAGTATAGATCTTCTTAAAACCATGAATATCTGTCCACACTGACTGGGAATCTTGAATATCTGCACCACATTTCTTGGCTGTCCATCCAACTGTATTCCAGACATTTCACTCCAAACCGCAAATGTCAAAAAATCAAAGAAAAACCAAAGCCAAGATCCATTTCATGCATGTCTCTGAAAGCTGATTTTGCAAGTTTTAGGTGTTGAAAAGAAGCAAACTAATGTGATATCAAATCATCTTAGCAGCTGAGATGGTTAAAATCCACCTGTTTTATAGGTTCAGCGGCATCCTGTTTCACTTTTCCTAGCAGGAGGCTTTCTGAGTGAAATGTGGACTTAATCTCATGTTCTGCCAAGACCACCCACACCTGCTCCCTCTGCCAGCAACCTGGGCGTCGTGAGAAATACTTCTGGGAAAATGTAATCTTACTGTTACAGCAAATGTAGACAATCCTCAAGATAAAACCACAAACCTACCACTGGCATGCTACGAATATGCAGAAATTCAGTATTCCTTATTTGTTGATTATGACCCATTTAAACCCACTGTCCGCTGACAAAGTGAACATACCGAGCTGGAATAGACATGAAATGTGTTGAATGTTAAAGCAATCAGACTCTGTAATTTAGAAGCTGTTTCCAAGACAAGCACCTGTGTATTTTCTGTGATGCTGATGCTTTTTCATGACTGAACTCTTCTAACAGACCATCCAGAGTTTGCCAGATGTCCTCAGCCGCTGCCCCTGGGCTCTCCGAGTTTACCCGTCTCTAGCTGCGAGTTAAATAAAAACACGAGACGTTGCCATCAGCAACCACTGGCCACTCATCTTTCTTGTCGGCTCTACCAGACCTGTGACCACGCTGTGCTCATCTCAGGTAGGACTCAGTCTTTGTTCATGACTGAATCATCTCTAAAATCTACTTCCTGTTCCTTATCCTCACATGAAATGCACAGATACTGATGGTCAAAGGAGCCAAGACACATCAAAGGTCTTTAAATATAATCCCAACAGGATTGTATTTGATATAGAAGGGGGAGCCACACATTGACAGTTATGTATTTGTGTTGTCCATCCATTCGTGCCAACATTGTGAAGGCAATATCTTTCTTTTGTCACTCGGGAATTTATTCAAATTTGGTACAAATGTTCACTTGAAGTCAAAGATGAACTGATAACATTTTGTCAAAGATCAAAAACACAAAACACATCTGTTGTGTTGTATCATTAGTGCAATATTGCAGCTTCAAAGGAATCTTTTCAACTTTTCAGCTTGAAATCATCAGATTTTAGTGGTCAAAGGTCATAATTCACATAAATTCACATGATAATTAAATACAAACCAACCACAATTAATAGTAACCAAAGTACTTATTTTGATCCAAACCTCAATCTTTCCCCAACCAACTTTGGTCTACATGATAATTCTAGTTGTATGAACTCATTGGTTTCCATATTGTGTACACAGGTGGTTGGCAGCAACAGATGACGTTTCAGCGTCACGTCCAGAATCTTCAGAAGTTCTACGCGATGCTGCGGAACAACGGTTTTCATAAAGATCACATCAAGACTTTCTTTGCCAACAGTGGACTGCTTCCTGGTAGGACGGCATTGTCACCATCTACTACTACTGCCTTTTAAACACTGTCTCAGTGAAACATGTCGACACTACATTATAAAAGTATTCTATTATAAATAAGTTAACTTTTACATTGATCCATCCATCTGTTTTGTATAAAGATCTTAATCAGAAATGTAAATAACAGCCATCAAAGACTGAAAATGAGTAAGAGTCGCTCCAATTTTTTTTTTTATTTCAATGACATCATTAAAAGCTACTATTTCTGTCTCATGAATATCTGTTGACAAGTCTGTCCACAAGTTAGATTGTGGCCTCAGAGAAATCATCTAAGTGACAATTTGTATGATGTGGCTGTGGTTTTAAACACAACACACAACTGCTGCAGAGAGTAAATAAATCAAGTGCATCCCCGTTGTAACTACTATGTCATAAATATGATTCATTTTGTTTGAATTGAACAACTGACCATCTCTTCCCTCCAGATGACATAGAGGGTGTGTACGCAGCGACAGAGAAGGCGGTGATCCGCAACCATGTGTCCTACATCTGCAGGAAGCAGCACTGCGCCGACACCTTGGTCCTCTACCTGAACTCTCCGACACGTAACGACGGCACCATGCTGCTGTGGGACGCCAACCTCAACGGCATTGTAAGAGAGAGATGGCTCGCAAACACAGACATGCAGACAGACACACTGTAAAAATGTCAGACTGGCGTCTTTAGAGCAGATCATCAGTGCAGAATGGAAAATGATTTATCTGACACACATGGGAGCCATTATCAGCCTGATAAGATGATTCCACTGAACACACAGAAGCTCAGACAGAAGGACCACCCAGATGACAGTATTTCTGTCATTGCACTTAGGTTTCTGAAAATGAGCATGTGAGCTCATCTTTGAGGAGCCATTAGTCCAACAGTTAGACCGAGTCCAGCAGACTGTGGTCGTGACGGAAATCAAGATTTAGAATTTTATTAATCTTTCATCCTTATAGTATGTCATATTAGACAGCTGCAGTATTACATTAGCAGTATATTAGTCAGCTGCCAGTGCAAGTGTAGCCAACCTCAGTCCTGCATTGGACTTTAGTTATGGGGGATGATGGACATGCTAGTAAGTAAGCTAAAAAAAAAAAAAACATAGTTGTGTAGTACCAAGCAAAGTCCTGCACTCTTCCTCACACCCATTACTTTGAGAAGGAAATGGGAGGCAGATATTCTAATAATGAAGCTAAAACCCACAAGCATTGTGAAACAAAACAGCACAGTTTTCACAAGCAGGAAATTACTTAGTTTTGACGAATTTACTGACCATCCAGCAGCTACTGAAGATTAAGTGTCAGTGACAGCAGAAGTCCCAGCAGATGCAAATTTAAACACCCTCAAAGTCTTAACAAAAGATGATGATTGTGGTTAGCGTTTACCACAATCAGCCAATCAAGCACACACAGAACTTTAACAAGACCACTTTGCAATTAACCAGAGTTGAATGCTTCGCTATTGGAAACCCAACGGAAGAGCAATAAACATCAAACTCAACTCAGTGTGCACGGTGAATGTGAACACTACCGCTTACCCGTTAGCTAGTGCACTAATCAGATTACACAAAACCCATTTTCCCAATTTGATAGAGATATTATGATTTTGTGCAGCTGCTTTTGAATCACCACAACTGATCATTTCAATGTTTTTTTGCAGCCACTTTACCTCAGAGCAGTCTGTGTTTAAATGAAAAAATGTTAAACAGTTAAAGATTCAACTCTTCTGGCTGGGAATTACATTTAAGAAGCTCAGCTGATTGTAATTATGGTCTGAACAACATAGTAATCATACATGATGGTTACGTCCATTTCCTCCAACAGATCCTCTTGAAACTAAGTGAGTTTATCAACTCGTTGATCATATTCTCTCTTCTTTTCTTCAGGCTGATCTGAAGGAGCGGTACTCGGTCAACGAGCTGCTGGCAGACCTGGCCGGCTGCAGGGCGACTCGTGTTTTGCTGTTTGTGGATCAGAGCCACACGGGTGTTCTGTCCAAGAGGCTGCGAGGCTCCCAGAAACACCTCAATGTGGTCCTGATCCAGAACCAGTCACGCCAGACCCACAACCACCAGAACCAGAGGTCGAACCCGGGATCAGAGGACAACAGCTGGTCCCTCATCAGCCCTGCAGTCTGCCTGCTGGATCACCTGGGGAAGGTGATCACATCTGTGATTCCTTTTTTAAATTCTATTCTTTTAGATAATTTCCTAACCTCATCTTCTGTTGTTGTTGCCATCAGGGCGCTGGGATATCTCGCCTCCTGGAGCCGTGGGCCGGCCTTTTGAACGTGACTCTGGCGGGGGCCCCCTGCAACGCCACGCCACCTCTGACCGATGGAGAGATGCGGCGAGAGTATCAGGGCTGCCAGAACCTGCCGACGGCGCTGTGGCATCAGAAACACAGGAGGACCAACTGAGGGCGAGAGACACTGAGACTGAATGAGAGAGAGAGAGTGAGAGAGAGAGAGAGAGACCAAGCAGAAAACAAATGAATTATGGACATACACAAACATACACACACATAGACACAACATACACAAGTGTTTGTGTATTTACAGACGTGTGTTAACTTAGGACTTTGGTTTCAGTTTGCTTGTTGGACGCTGATGTGTGTGTTTTGTGTCCTGACTCTGAACTCAGACTGTAACCGTTGTGATGACAGCTCATCCCAGTGGGAGTGTCCTGAGCACCAGTGTGTGTGTGTGTGTGTGTTTGTGTGTGTGTGTATACATACATACATACATATACATAAACATATATATATATATATATATATATATATATATATATATATATATGTGTGTGTGTGTGTGTGTGTGTGTGTGTGAGTTCAGCAAGAGGACAAGCACTCTAGCTTACACTCGGGTCAGTGTGTGTATGTGTGTTTTTGTGTGTTTTTGTGTGTGTGTGTGTGTATGTGTGTATGTGTGTGTGTGTGTGTGTGTGTGTGTGTGTGTGTGTGTGTGTGTGTGTGTGTGTGTGTGTGTGTGTGTGTGTGTGTGTGTGTGTTTGCCACATCTCCTGGGCACTTTAACATTTCAGAGCCGATCGTCCACCTCTATTTTTAATCTTCATGACAGTTATTTCTACTTCCGTCTTTTCTCTCTTCTCTCCTTCGTCTCTTTGTTTTGGCCTCAACTCGACCTTTTTCCTGCTACTTTCCTTCCTCCTCTAACCTCTTCACTGTTCTAACTTTACATTTTTTTTATATTTATCACCATTTTTCTCCTAATTTTCACTTGTTTTTCTGCTCGCCTTCGACCTCTTTCGCAACCTCAATCATTTAACATTTCCCCTTTTATACTTGTTTGTCCTCATCCACCATATTGTCTTTCTCTGTATTCTCCTCTGATCTGACCACATTTAAACAGTTGAATACTGGTATGAATTAGTAACAAGACACCAGAAGTGACAAACCACTGAAACATCAAGTGACTTTCTGTCCATGTGTTGTGTGTATTTTCAATTCAGACATAAAACATGACTGAAAACAATGCAAAGTTTTTAGTTTTCACAGTTTGACAGGACCAATACCACTTCTTAACTCTTCTCAAATCACTTCGCCAGATGTTTATACAGTATATTAAAGTAACCAGATGCAGGAAAATACGTTTCTCACTGAAAGACCAAAGCCAACAGTGTGTTAGTCAATACATATAAACTCTCATCCTGTGCGCCAGTATTCATACTGAAGCTGTCGCATTTTTAAAAATGAGTTTGAAAATGTACAGTTCAATGTCTGGAAACGCTCTGTAATTTCCTGGAGGAGCCAGACATCGTCTTTTTCATAAAAAACACATTTCTCAAACAAAGAAAAATGATGCATTTGTTGGAACTATTTTCAGCTGTGGATGGATACACGTTTTGAAGGGACATATAAATAAACAGGAAATAAGTCGCTGGTTGAATGAAGTTATTTTGGTCTTTTCATTGGATTCATTGAAAACAAAACAACAGTGACTCTAACTTTTACACCTGGTTATTATCATCATGTGTTCAGATCAAACACAAAGTGAATTTTCTCCCAATCTCTAATTATTCAACCCATTTTTATAAAGCCAGCTGTGTTGATTAACTAATAGCAGCTAACGCTAATGCTAACCTGCTTCATAGTAAAGTACAGGTGATATATTCATACTTTCAGAGCGTATTTAGTTGTGCTACTGCTTTTCTCTTTGCTCTGTCTCTATAAAGTGAAGTTGTTGACAGTGACGAGAAGCTCGAGGAGAAACTCAACACTAACTGTCTTTAAGGACACGATGTTGAAATATTTTCACGTCTCATTTTTCTGTTTTTGTTTCCTGGTGCAAATTCAAGACAATTTGTGTCTTTGTGTTGACTTATTATATAATCACACGTTGGGAAAATTTCATTTTGTGTTTTGTCTTAACACATGATTGTTGTTTTACCACGATAGTTGTTACTGATTAATTGTTTCGATTTATCTCAAACAACAGAGTTCTGCGACGACCAGATCAGACTTAAAAACAAACAAAAAAGAAAGTCTCATTTTATCTCAATTTTCTTATCACGTTTGCTTGTTTTTCTACGAGCTGCTAAATCCAAGATCTCAGCGCTGCAAAAATCTGGATTTCACATTCAAACAAGGCTGCGTCTGAAGTCGTTGACGTTGGTTTATTTTTAGCATTTAAAGGTGGAGGACATTTTTATTCTGAGGACGAGAGAGAGAGGGAGGAAATGAGAGACAGGGAGATTGGTTGGCAGTGATCATGATTAAGATATGAAGCACTGAGACTGCCCTCGCTGCTACACACACTGTCTGTGGCATTTTAATAAAATAAAGGCACAACTTGCAAGTGTGTGTGTGTGTGTGTGTGTGTGTGTGTGTTAAATGTGTCTGTCTTCTCCATCACATGAAACATGCACATGTTCTAATATTAACCCATCTCTACACTAATGATGTTCATGTCTTCATACTTTTTGTGGAACTTTGTGATTTTTGTCCTTACGTTACTTCCTGTCTTCTTCTTCTTCCCAGTAACTGCTCAGTGTTTAGTATCACAGCCTGACGAGCGTCCAACTTTCTCCCTTTGCTATGTTTTGTACTCATGTTTGTTGTTGTACTGATTTTACAGTAGAGATTTGTTTATTCAAAATGTGTGGAGGTTGATCAGAGGAGCAAATCTCCAAAAACGTGTGGGACATTTTTGGATCAGAACTGACTGTGTCCAACAGGTTGACGTGTGCATATTCACAGTTTGTGTAATGATCTGTACAGAATATGAGATGTAATTTAGCTGAGATGTTTCTAGTTGCATGCAGCATCACACAATCTAGTCAATAAAGTTACTTTTAGAAAGCAGCAAAGTTTCCAGTTATTCAGCTCCGTCCTCAAGCTGATGAAATGTGACATTTGTGGAAATCCTACAGGAAAAACCAACTGTAAAAGTACCAGTACAGGGTTTTACAAGTAATAAACTGTATTCATTTTGTGCAAAGACAATGGATAAATCTAAATGTCCACACTTGCAGACTTAGTGGATGTGCTCCCATGAAGTCTGCGCGTGTAGAAGCCTCCAAACTCAACATTCACTGAGTCCACAAGACAACCAGATGGTCCATTTGTGAAGCAGACCTCAGCAGATCTCACTGAATTAAGTGCAAGATGGACATGATGTAGTTTCATTGACTAAAAACAGAGAAGTAGTTTTAGCTGTTGCCAACTAAAAACAGAAGAACCTATGAATGAAACAATTACTGCTGCATAATCGACAATATTCAAAAAAATAAAAAACAACAAAAGATGATTCATTATTGATGTTTCACTGACAAACAGCAACACTGAACATGTCCCAGTACGTTTGACTGAAGGTGGATATTCGGATTCAGTCCATGTTAATTTGTCAGTACAAAATATTTGATATTGGTTTGATATTTCATATTTGATATCAAGTTGATATCAACACATGTTTCATGAGGTGACAATGACCTTTGACGTTTGATATTTGGCCACAAAGACTGAATCTTTGTTCATCTCTGAGTCTGTGTGAGTATTTATTCCAAATTCTTTGAGATGTCATGTTGAGAAGAACAGGACGAACGAACAATGTGGCACAAAAACTTTCCAAGTAAAGAGAGAAAACACTTAAAATATAAACTCATTGAGTGTTTGTTAACTGTGGCTCTCTCCTTTGCTGTCAAGCCTCAGTTATTCATGGCACCGACTGCACAAGATGTTGGAAACGTTTCTTTGAGTTTCTGCTTCACATGAATGTTGTTGTGTAAAATCAAACCTGCAGATTTAACAGAGGCACATTCATGTTGCCAGTATCCTCACTGAACCACACGTCAAAGGTGATTTACTGGATTTCAGTCCAAAGCAACGTTATCATTTGTTTGAAGTCATGTTTGTGTCCAGTATTCACTCTCCTTCAGCTCTGTTTCTGGTTTCTCTCCTCCTGAGGGAAACATCTGGCTCTTTAGCTGTTAAATGCTGCGCAATGTTTCGCCAGCTGCTCTATGACTGAGTCTGTCCATTGTTTGGTGGACACTGAGTGTTTAGAGCCTTTTTTTTTTTTTACTCAAGAATGACTTGAAACTTGTTATAAATTTGTATTCAGGTGAGAAAATCCTACTCAGGTTGATCAGTGTTGTCTCTCAAATTATACTGCAATTAAAAAATAGTGATTGTGGTCACTTTAAAGGAGTTAGATGTAAGTTCTCTCTCCATCTAGGCACGATTTCTTGGTTTCTTGCCAGGGGCAGTGCTAGTATGCTAACCAGTTGACCTGCCATGCAACTTCGTTAGAACAAAAGAAGCGATAGAAATAGAAGATAAAACAAGTGTTAGTGTTCTTAGTGATGTAAGTTTGATTCAGAGCAACATTTCTTCTTGATGAGTAAACAACTTCTCATTCTAAAGTCAGTGATGTTGTTATATGAACGTCACCATGTTTGTGTTAGTTTTAGGCTTCAGATGTTGTGTTTCTGAAAGAGACTTTTGATGAAGATTCATCACTGTGTCTTTTCTGGACAAAAGCCAAGACAAAGTTGTTGATTCAGAGGTTTTTATTCCTCACAAGTCCCAGTGCTCACTCAAAACATTGTCTCCATCTGTCTTACTCTTTCTGGCCCTCAGGCTGCTGATATAGTTTTACCCTAAACAGTCACCTCTGACCCCAGCACTTTCAACCCATCCAGGATGTTTTTACCAAAACAATCACAGTAACATAATCGTCTCTGCTTCACTAAAGATTCCCATTGTTCTTTACAGCGTTTGTACCTTTGGTTGTTCGCTGGCTAACGTTTTCTGGAGCTAGAAAAACGCAGCAAATATACAGAAGTCAGAGTCAGTCTAAGATGTTTCATCCTGTTTTTATAACATTAACTAACTAATTAACGTAAATTACAGAAACAATCTGCCACTAGGGGGCGACTGAGATTGAACTATCGAGTTGTATTTTACTGTATCAGAACTGGATGAAACATAATTCAGCGCCACCTATAGTAGATAAAAATAACAACAGCAGCAGTTTAAACCTGAAGATTGAGACACATTCACGCTGTAGCACCACCTACAGACCGTAAGTGTTACAACAGCAGTTTTTACACAACATGAGTTTCGTCCAACGTGACGATCAAACATTTCTGCTTCTTTCAGCTCTTTCTGTCAGAAAATCTTGGTTTAGTTTACTAAATACTAAATATACTGTTAGATCTAATTCTTTGGTATTTTCTTAAAGAAGGGATTATGTTATGTGATCCTACTGAATCCATCACTGATGCCTCAGTGATATTTAATACGTGTGACACCAAGAAATGACAACAACAGTGTCAATGTCATATTTAGTTTCAGTTTCTCCAAACTTTACTTCATCATTGAGGTTCAGAAACATGAGAAACCAATACAAGATGAAAAAAAAAACAGTTTTATGTCAACTTTCTTCAGTCTGATTGTCGTTCTCTGTTTGTGTCGGTGTGTTGTTGAGGTTTTTCTGTTGTTTCATCCACATCGCTGCGTACAAACCTCCCTGGACCAGCAGCTCTTCATGTCTGAGCAGAAAAATACGGAAAACAGGAAAACGAAGATGAAACAATGGAAGAGCATCAAATATTTGACCAGTGGCGTCTTTAGAAGTTGACATGACAGATGGATCAGTTTCTGATTGTTGAAACACAAATAGTAGATGAAGACGAAGAGGATGAGGAGGAGGTGGGTTACTTATAATGTCTTGTGACACCAAGGCTGCTTTAAAAACAAAGTTGAGCTGTCTGAAATCCTCTCAGACTTTAGTATGAATTAATAAAACCACAAGTCTGTTACTGTCTGAACTGCCAGATGGAAAGAGAGAGAGAGAGAGAGAGGTCAGATAGAGAGGGTCCAGGAAGAAAGAAAGAAAAGAAGATGAACTTGTTTGTGAAGCTAACAGAAGAGAAGGAGAAATGAAGAGTAACTTGTTTGGAGAAGTGAATGAAGAGGTCAAGTTTTCAATCTGAGCAGGAACATTGATGAGTGAAAACTGATGCTGTGTCTTTTCTAAATTATACTAGTGACTATAAATACTTTCACACCAAGGCAGTTTGATTTCAAAACACATATTTTTCTCTGTGTTTTGTAGAGTCACACCCTAAAAATTGAGGAAAGCTTTTTTTGTCAGAAGATCCTGCACAAAATCATGAAATCACTGTTTTGATTTTTATTGTCTCCAGGTCATCGAAAGACTAACACAGAACATTAAAGTGACAACTGTTGGTTCTGAAAATTGTCTCTATTGAATTAGAAGGATGGGAAAGAATAAAGTAAACAAAAACAGGGTTTTCAGAATTAGATGTCTTAGTTTTTATAGTCCACTCAAAGCATCTTAAGCAGAATCTCGGCCTGAGGACAGGAATAAACCACTTCCTGTCTTTGTTCAACGATACGCTCACACACACTTAGTGGCAGAGAGTTGCTTGTATTCTGACACCGGAGGTTAAACGCACCTGACTCTTGTTTACATCACAGTGTCGATCAAAAGATGAATGTGTTTTTTTTTTTTTTTTTTTTTTTGGATGGTGTTGCTTTCACATGCCTGCAGGGAGAAGAGGTGAATTAACGCCTGCACACATTTGTCTGTGACCGGTTCGTATCGGGTGTGTTCGTATTGATACCTCGGTGTGTGTGAGAGAGGAAGTCTCCGATATCAAACGCTTATATGCATCAGCAGTTAAGTGACAGCTTCAATGTGTGTGTGTGTGTGTGTGTGTGTGTGTTGGGGTGCATCAGCCTCTGGGGCAGAGACAGAAACCTGGAGGTTTAAAGGTCAAACATAAAACCACACGGTGCAGTTTTGATCTACAGATAACAAATTTGCAAACACTTAAAACGCACAAAGACGCACAGACACACACACACACACACTCATCAGTAGCGTTGCTCGTTACATGACCTCACCTTCCTCTCTCTGCTATCTGTCCGTTGTGAACCACCAGGATCTGATCAGCTCCGATGATGGTTGATAACCTGCAACATCACACACTCATTATTCCTCATTCACTTCCTCATGTTGTTGCTTCAACTACGTCTCCCAGAAATTACATTCACACGCTTCTAAACTGTTTTTCCCCAGTTGCATTGTTGTAATCACTAGTTGGATCATCTTCAAAGGCTTTTTTTCCTTTGAATGGATGAAGCATTACATTTACTGATACTGTTTGGCTGCTCAAAAAAATTCTTAGATTTCACAACAAACAAAGAAAAGAATGTTTTAGCTGATCGCTGGTAGAAAGAAAGAGGGAAATTATGCACAAGGATGCAAATGCATGTAGTGATTATTAAACACCCTTTGGTGGGAATGTTTTATGAGCATGTAGGCCTGAAGATACAGATTGCAGCATACAAACAGATTTGCCCATTAATGTTCAGTGGCACAATATTTAAAAGATTACCACTTCCACTTGGAAGTTGGTTCCATTGTTTCCACTTAGAACCACCTCATTAAAGGGATTTAATCCCACACGCACTGAAAACAAATTAAGTTTAGGACAACTAAAGATCTGTAAACTATGGTGGATGTTTGAAGGTGCTACAGGGGAGTTTTTACCGTCACTACATCAGCCAGCATTAACATCTGCCATTAGCCATTTTTAAAACATGAACTGCAGGTGGCGCTACTTCTTCATCCCTTCATGTTGGACTGACTTACTGTTGAAAAGAAGTATAACAAAGTGGGAAGGTTTAGGGCTAGCTGGTTAGCATATGAACATTTCTTTCCACACTCAAGACACTAGACTGTTTCTTTGTAAATAAATACTTGTTGATACTTGAACATTGACTATGAAACAGTAGAAGAAACATAATAATTTATTATGAGTAACATGAACCAGGGTCTATTTCACCATGAATACGAGTCAAACTCCCCCTCAAGAGATATTTTACTTTGGTTGAAGTAATTTGAGTTTGACCTGAGTCAAACTGAGTTTGACCTTGAGTTTGAGAGTTTGACCGTCTTTTGTTTTCACAACCAAGTAGTTAGCAACATGAAGGGACCCTATTCATGCTACTGCTGAAGTGACGTGATATTTTCAGCTTTATTAGTGGTTAAAAAATGACAATTTAGTTACATTTGATACTTAAACAAAAGACGGTCGAACTCGAAAATCCTTCGACCAACATAAAATATCTCTTGGGGTGGAGTTTGACTCATGTTCATGGTGAAATAGACCCTGGTTCATGTTACTCTGGACCGTCACTTTAAGAACTGTCTGTAAATTGTGACATGTATTACAATTTTTTTTTTTTTTCTTCTTTTTTAAATCGTCTTAAGACAATAATTTTTCATCGTGTATCACTTAAAAAATAGCACAGGAGCTCAAAAAACAAAGCTTTAAAAATTAATCAAAACAATAACAGTTTTTACTCAAGATGCTCATAGTCTCAGAGTCAGAGACACTAAATAAACTACAGTCAGACATAAATATAAAAGTCCCTCCTCTGTGGGCTTCTATAGAAACATGACAGACTCTGTGGAAGAAGACCTGCTCCTAACATAAATATAAAGAAACAAAAACACAGCGAATCCTGAATTGAAGAGATATACATGAATGGAAACACGAGTATGACTATACGATTCAATCTCAACAAACAGAACCACTTAAACTTTCTATGTTGATCCTTTGACGAGGTCCAAAAGATGAATTTTACAACAACAGCTGCGTTCTCAGATTGCAGCCTTAAACATAATTAAGTTATCATTAACAAAACAAATAACGTCCAGAGTAACTGGATTCAAGTTGTAACAAACCAGAAATATTGTTTTTAAACACATGTGTGAAGTGTTATAAAGCATGTCAGTGATGACAGAGAGGAAAGAGGATACAGATAGAGTATGTGCTGAGGTCGGGATGAAGGAGGATAAGACGAGGAAATGAAGGAGACGTATGTGTAGAAAGAGAGAGTGGGAGGCAGCTTTTAACGAGTGGTTAGATGGTAAATATATTCAGCTGTCCTATAAAAGTAAAAAAAAAAAACACAGTCATTCCTCAGTAATCACTAACAGGAACACACAAACACACACACACAGCTGAACATGTCACTCTGGGCTGAAGAACTCTCAGTGAACTTGTCTGTGAATTATTAAAGTTAATATTTATGAACGCTCTCTGATGAGAGTCTGATTAAAGCCACGCTCAGCGATCCTCACAGCATCGGACTCGACTTTACGACGTGACCCAGAGGGGAATCAGAAAATTAGGAGATTCCCAAGGTGTTGTTGTGAGATAGAAAGTGTGTGTTTAATTTTCAGTATTTTCTGCCTCGTTCTAAACTCCTCAATGCCACTTTAAAACCTCAGGCTCAGAGCCGCCTCGCTGCTTTTATGTCACCACAACTATCTTTGGACGTTCACCTTCAATATTTGATAGAAAACCTCGGTCACAGGTAGAAATATCTCTCCCTGGAGTCTGCAGACATCAGTGTTTTCTCATTCAGGCTTCTCAGAGAGACGAAAACACACGCTGTGTTTACACACACACACACACACACACACACACACACACACACACACAGAAACATATTCAGCATATTCACAGTCTTTCACCTCCACATTTTAGGTTGAAGTTTAAGTTTTATGATATAATATTCTTCCAACATCTAGCTCGCGCTCAAAGTCTTAATCACGAGTGTGTTTTAATTTAATTTGAGTCCAGATTCATTTAGTCAATAAACAGACCTGATCCTGCAGCCAGACTCCATCTGTTGCTGCTATTCAAAGATTAAAAAGCGTCTGGATCAACGTATTCAAAGATGATTTATATTAAAGATCTAAGAGAAAGATAAGAACCATGACATTAATGAATTCATTAAAAAAGAAGATAATAAACTGTAAATAAAAAGATGACTGAGATCATCTTGTGACCGGTGACATCATTTATATTTGGGTCAAACAGACGAAGAATCGACTCAAATCTCATTCAACGACTCATTTTGTTGATGTCTGTGGTTTTTTATTTCTCATTTTCTGATTCAACAGTTTCCACAAGTGAACTTTTGAAATATTGTTCAAAAACAGAAAATGTGGAATAAGCGTTTTTTTGTTTTTTCTGTCTGCGTGGCGGTACAGTGGCGGTACAGACTGTAGTTAACAGACAGAGCTGTGATAATTATCACAATAGAAGAACGGGTCAAGAACTGGAAACAAAACAAGTTGGAGTCAACTTGACACCTTGACACATTAATGAAAGGATTTTTAGAGTCAGTTATAATTATTCTATAACGTACTTCTTCTTCCTCACTAGAACTAACTAGAACAAGCAATTTCCAAGCAACTTTTGGCAGATTATGAAGATATTTTAACCTTCTTAAATGTGATACTTCAAATATGTTGATGTAAATGTCAGCATGATGCCTCCTAGTGTATAATTTCAGAAGGTGAACTCCTTCCACCCATTTTTACCTTAGTGTCTTTCATACAGTGTCTCTGGTGCTCAGGTTTGTCATCTAAACACTAGTTCACATAGTTAACTTCACTGACGATTACTGAGTCTCTGTCGTGATCTAAAGTGACTTGTGTTCCCATGATCTGGAGTCTCAACAACTGGTCTGAGACCTGTAGTGTTCACACTACAAGACTTGTCAGTGATTGACTCCCGATCACACCGTTACCTCGGTACCGGGTAACATCTGGATCAGACGCGGGGAGTTTGTAGAAAGTGAAAATGAAACAAAAAGCGTTAAAATGTCAGACTTTTAAACGTGGTCGTTAGTGAATCAGTGAGACGGCAGCAGCATTTATCTCACATCCCTCCTCTGATTGGCTGTCGCTCTTTGTCAGTCTCTTCCGACTCCTCCAGTTTTCTAACATGACAGATCCAGTCCCGGTCTCAGACCAGGTCCCGACGGCCTCTGATGGAGTCGTTAGGGCTGTTCACACATTATGATCATTAACTGATGATTCACCAACCATCAGAGGACCAAGTCCACCAGACACCACCACTGGTGATCACTGGTGGAGTTGAACTAGTGTGAACTAGACTTAACACAGCCACATGAACAAAGACCTGACCATCAGAGAGTAGAGTGAGACCTGGACTACCTTTCTTGATCTACTGTCACCCAGAACATCGCGGGGTTAACACAGATGCACATACATTTGTGCATGTTTATTTCAACAATCATCAAATTGGTGTAAAAACAGAGGAGTCAGCACCAGTCAGCGATGACTTGTCACATTCAGCATCTGTAAACAGAGTCTGTATGAACGGCTCAGAGTTTCCATACAGGTGCACACATTCCTCAGCCTCGACTGCTGTTTCAGTTTTAATTAACACTTAAAAATAGAACTTGTGTCGTTTATTTACACAAAGATTTTTGCATGGTTACACACTAACATCACAGACCTTTTTGTTTTTGTAGATCTATAAATACTAGAGCAGACACTCGAACTTGATGTGGAAAAAAAGCAGCATCCGGAAAGAAAAGGTCATCGTTCATTCTACAACCCAACGCCTAATTTATTATACACATATACAAACTTTTGACTTGTTGCTTTTGACAGTCAACCTTCTTCTTCTGTAACAACCTTGATCTAATAACGTTAGTCATGGAACAAAAAAGATAATAATCCTTTAGAAAGAGGAAATGATGAAAAGTGGATCCATGCCGTGTAGCAGGAAATCAACACCACAAGCTGCCTCACCCCTGATATATTTAATGTCTGCGAGTGTCAGATCCTTTCAAGTCTTTTTTCAATCTCACTCCAACTGATGAATAACCAGACATCTGTTTCTTTTACTTTTGTTGACCTGTCATCACGCGTCACCTCATATCCTCCAATCAGCTTTCCACCTAATCTCTCCATCCTTCTCTTTGTGTGTGAGATCTAATCCTGTTTTCCTTTCACCACGTTTCTCTTTTCCTTTCATCTCCTCCTTTTCAGCTTGGACCTGTTTTACCACTGCCACTGTGACCACATTGTAACAAGCAGAGCAGAAAACAAGAGAAACTCATGTTCACTTCCATACTGGACTGTCTTTTATCGCACACAACAAACTCTTCACAGGCAGTAAAACCAAACAACAACATGACACTTGAGTCACCTGATGAGTGATGGATGTTTCTTTATGACTGATGCTGCTGTTCAGTATAAAGGTGTTTAGTGATACAGGAGAAGATCACTGAACACCAGAGGAGTGATCATTTCTCCTGAAACCTTTGTGTTTTAATATTAAAGTGACGGTTCAGAGTCAAACCCCCCCTCAAGAGATATTTTACGTTGGTTGAAGTAATATCACAACCAAATAGTTAACAATGAAAGTAAATGGGGCAGTCAGCCAAACGTATCTAAATTGTCATTTTTTAACTACTAATAAAGCTCAAAATATCACTTCACTTCAGCAGTAGCATGAATAGGGTCCCTACACATAAACTGAAGTACTGATAACTTAGTAAGTGAACCCAGAGTTTATTAAAAATACTGTTTTACAAGACTTATCCAACGTCTTGTTGGTGATGAAGGGTAAACAACTGGTGATGAAGGGTGTTCCACATCAGCAGATTCAACATTTTCCTGAACGACAGGCCGATGTGTCCGTAAAGAGCGAGATAAATGATGAATCTGCTGATCTGGAACACCCTCCATCACCAGTCGTTATGAAAACAAGACTTTGGGTAAGTTTTACTCGTTTTCTTGACAATTATTTAATTTATATCTCGACAGAGATTTGAGTTTTCCAACACAGAAAACAAACATGAGACAAAAAACTAACACGTCTCGGCAAGACACAGCTTGTTGTTAACGTCACCTGTGTGCGACCACTATAGTCGTCCTGTTGGTGCAGACTTTGGCCAGAGACGCCTGGATGTTCCTCTCTGTTTGTGTATCCAGTGACGAAGTGGCCTGATGAACCAAACACAAAACACAGTGAGTGTTTTAGTGAGAAAAATACAGAAACAGCTCAGCTACTAACTAATAAACTGTGAATTTAAATGTGTATAGACACTGACGTGTTTGTTTTCAGCTCTAAATAAAGCAACTTCCTAAAAAAATACAACTGAAAGGAGACGTGTGTTGGATAAAGTGACATCTAATGGTGATGTATCAGATTACAACCAACTGAATATCACGCTGTTGAGTGAAAGTAAATAAGTGTAGAGTCCTAAAAACAAGAAACCATCTTAGCTTTTTTGGACTTCCAGTTTTCCCGTCCAAGTGGCAATAAGATGTTTGGTTGGATGTTTGGAATTAATGCGCTTAAAACAAGCTGGAGGCATTTTCAGGAGTTATTCTTCAACATTAAATACATTAGAAAATGATGATTTCTAGGCTTTTATGCTTTTTTATGCTTAGTGCCAACTGTTGAAGTAGGTTTCTGATTGTTCATGTTCGTACAAACTGCATGAGAACAAGTGTGTGTCAGTATCTTCACCTCGTCCAGCAGAATAATCTGAGGTTCTTTCAGGATGGTTCGAGCGATCGCCACTCTCTGCTTCTCACCACCGCTGAGCTTCAGCCCTCGCTCCCCCACCTCCGTATCATAACCTGGTCAAAACAGTGTCATCATCTTCACCTGCATTTCTGCATCCAGATCCTCCAACATTGAGATTAAAAGATGGAAGGTATTATTATCTGAAAGTATCTGACCCTGAGGTAGCTCCAGTATCCTGCTGTGAATGTCAGCAGCCATGGCAGCTCTCTCCACCTCCTGGTCGGTGGCTGTCACTCGGCTGTAGCGGATGTTGTTGCTGATGGTGTCGTTAAAAAGAACCGTGTCCTGAGGAACGACGCCGATGTACGACCTTAAAGAAGTCTGACGTACCTGAGACACAGCAGAGAACATGAGAGAGATTAAATGTTGCAACAGAATCCTACAATCATCCTCAGTTTGTGGAGGACCTTTGTAAATCC
The DNA here is from genome assembly GCA_016801845.1 of Polydactylus sextarius. Taxonomy (NCBI): domain Eukaryota; kingdom Metazoa; phylum Chordata; class Actinopteri; family Polynemidae; genus Polydactylus; species Polydactylus sextarius. Next base: position 2,201,442 of record CM028912.1, on the reverse strand, counting down.
AGGTACTTCGATAATCTGGATTTAATTTGGAATATTGTGTCTTTTATCGTGGTTGTCCCAGGCAAAATGAATCCAGGTTTCAGCTTCAGTCTGCTCCATAAGATGGTGGTTAACACCAGTTTAACTAATAACTAAATAACTATAAAGTACAAGGGAGAATCACACAGATGAGCTGGAAGCAAAAGAAAAGTTTAATTTGGTTTTACGCTGTTTGATCTCCCACACAGAGAATCAAATGTTTTCACGTCTCAGTGATTAAAAAACACCACAAAAGTACAATACATCTTGTTTTTGACCATATATGTTGAAACGATTCTCGCTGTTACTAAAGAATAATGGCTGATGTCGATGTCAGTTCAGCCGCACTTTAATCGTTGCCAGATCAAGCTACTTCATTCACTGGAGTGGGCGAAAATCGTTTTGGGCTGATTGTTATAATTTGGGGCCACTGTTTGTACCATTTGGGTGGTTTCAACCCAAGAAAATCCAGGCTGTTACCACACATCAGGCTCTTCTCTCGTCCGAGCGGCAAGTTTTAGTGAGTTCATCTCAACATGCAACAACCAAGAACGGATCATTGACAAAAACTAAATATCATACCATTTTTTTTTTCCTGTTCCAGTTTGTATTCCCGTCACAGCTCTGTGATGAAAGACTTATAACAGCTTACATCTGTTCAAGTGAGTGTCACATTAAAGGTTATGTAACATGAAACAAAAGACTCATTTCATGATTTCTATTTTGATTAAAGGGACAAATCTTGTAAGAGGACGAATCACAGAGTCGCTCCAGTTGATGAAAGTTACTCAAGTTTCTATATGAATCTCAGAGAGACGGAGGTATTCACATCCTGTTTCAACACCTGTAACAAATGGATCAAATTTACACTTTGATTTTCTTTTTTTCTTTTTTTTTTTTTGAGATTCAATTGATGGATTAGCTGCTGTTTGTGTAGACGGGCTCTGCAGGTCACAGCACAGTTTTGACGTCTCTGTGAACAGAGCATTTTTTTCTTTTTACTCCGTCTCTCTCACACGCATACACACTCAGCATATATCTGCATAAATCTTGCATGACTAAATTCATCCTATACTATATAATGCATGCTGACCCAGGTCACAGACGACACACATGTGCTAAACTGAACTTCTTACGTGTCTCAACCTTCATTTTTTAACAGACATGTTCTGTCACATCTCATTTTATTATCAACATAGAAGCACATTTAAATACAAAAAAGGGACTTTTAAGTCCAAAGTAAGATGGACTTAGAGTAATCTGAAACCGTGTCAAAGCTGGACAAACTGGTTTATAAAACAACAAGTGATTTTCTTTTCTTTTAACTTGCTTTGATTGTTAAACAGGAAGTTCACCTCAAAAAAAGAAGGTTCTTGGTTCGAGAGTTTGTCCAGATTCCTTCAACAGTCCAAAGACACACAAGTTCACTGGCAATTCAACTGCCCATAGTTGTGATTCTGAATGGTGACTTGTCTGAGATGTACCCCAGCTCACCAAATATTAGTCGGAATTGGTTCCAACCATTTACAATCCTCAGAGGATTAAGGAATAGATGGATGATGAAAAGGATTTCTTACTTTTTGCCACATCATAAAGATCAGTCATGTTTGACCTGATTAAGAGTTGATCAGACATTTAAGACATCAGATCCACACTGATATTTGTCCAAACCACTGCAAGTGAATCAGTCACGATGCGTCTTCCCTGTTTAAGAACAAACATTTCAACGTACTGTGAATCTATTCCTTCATCTTTTCGAACATAATTTCCGGTTTTCAATGACTCTGGTCAGTGTGCGGCACCGTGTTGTTCCTGTGGAAAACTTTCCTCTGCAGCCACAACAATACAAATTCCATTTCCTGCACCAGCATGGTTTGGCTGGTAATCACTCACTTTCCCTTAATTTGATCTTTTATGTTTACTTTTGTTATTTCTTCCACTCAAGAATAACATGCCATCTGTTTCTGATACTGGCGGGCTGACTGAGCTTCAACACCAAATGTTATAAAATGACAGAAAAGAGACAGATGGAAAGGGAGAAAAAGGCCAACGAAGAATAACAAATAACAACAATAAAAAAAAGTCATTTTAAAGTTTTTCATTGAAACATGACATCAAAAGAGTTAATCTCAGTGTCAGACAGCTGTCCTCACTCACAACAGCTAATGACTACCATTATAATAAATATGATGATGCACTGCTTAAGATATTTCTTCACCAATCACATTTTCCATAAAATCTGGTTATATATATATATATATATATATATATATATATACACAAATCTGCTTCGTCAAGTATTTTCAGCTTTAAAGAGAATTAGTCAGAGACAAGTTTGTCTGGACGGACACGTGACGCTATAACGTTTTCTTTGATGTTAAATGTGGTTTCTTGCCGTGAGCAGACGGAGGCCATGGTTCATTGCCTCGTCATTGTTGCATTTACAAGACAAGAGGTTGTAATACGCCCTCCGAGCAGCATTCCTTCTTCCAGCCAGACTCGATGCTACAGTGACTTGCTGTGATGAGACAGGCCAACTAACCCTGACATGTCGGTGGTGGACTCGATCAGAAATACTTGATCTGACGCCCCAATCAACAGAGCATTGTTTATACATCACTTATAGTAAATCCAATCTATAAGGTTTTATAAGGCACCGGAATAACTTGGTTAGGTTTAGAGAAAGGTCATGGTTTTGGTTATTAAAAATCCTACTTTGTTGAGGTTTGAGGACGATCATAGTTGTGCTTGTGATACAAATGACTCATAGTTGGAAACAGAAAAAACCAAAAAACAAAAAAAACATCAGTCCTCTGTGCTGAAAGGCCAACATTTGGTTGACCCCACCTGACCTCATTTCTCCCATCATAATTCCTACTGCTTTTAGTTTCATTACATCAAAGTAAATATTTGTCGCTTTGGGGCCTTTTGCTGAAAATGGCTAATTACGTCAAGAAACCCCTTCAACATTTTCCTAACGTCAGATTTGGTCAGTTCTACGGAGGTTAGAAAGTAAGCAGGGTTTGAATTTCTTTCCCAAGGACACATTTCCCTTTCAGCAGGACTGTCTGTCGTTTTTCATATGAACAACCAAGGGCAACAAAATGAGCGTCTTCCAGGAGAGACAGTCTGAAAACATTTACTATTATCTACATCTCCATATTTTAATGATTATCATGCCTCTTCCTCTTTATTTCAGGAAGATTTTCACCCCAGTGTGGCTGTTGGCAATGAAAACTTTCCCCTCCAGTGTGGTTCAACACATCATTCAAGGTGCTGTAAGTCTCTGTACAGAGCTGGATGAAGCTTCATGTTTACCGAAAAAGACACAAGATCACTTCCTGAAAGTGAATAACTACATTTGCCAAAATGTCAAACTATTCTTCCACTGTTAAAGACCAAGTCCCCGTGTCCTGCTTTGACCCAGAGATGATTCAGCTTGTAGTTACTCTTCATTTGCTTTAATAAATACTCGCCTGCTCTGGCTACTCTCATGACCGACGGGCAGGTGTGTCATATAATAACAGGAAAATCTGGGTCATTATGTTCAATGATTGCCAACATGGCAGAAAAGGTATAAAACTAAATTGAACGTGCTGTTTTTGTCCCCTAAAATCTAACAAGGAAACCTGACTGGCACCTTTAAAAAAACAAACAGATGACTCACACCAGCATTCAGTAACAAGGCATCAGCGCTTCAGGTCGGCACAGTCGAACTCATCAGAGCTTCGCCACATGTGGCTGCCATATGCAGGCACAGGACAGATGGACAATAACCAAACCCAGAGGTCAGAGAAGCTGAGCTGTGATCACCCTGCTGCAAAAAATCCGATCAAACTTTGCAGCAAAACAAAAACATCCTTGCTGTCGAAATCCTCGTGGTTTTGAAGTCACTACTTGACACATTTCATTATTCAGAAAAATATACACACACTGTCAAATGTGACTACACATTTAGGAGACTGAGATACAGGCTTACACACACTGTCAAATCATTTACCCAAAGCATTAAATGAAACACTTGACTTGGCTAACACTGACTACTTCAGATTAGCTCCAGCTGAACATGTTTTTTTCCCTTTATTTCTTATAGTGTGGTAGCATTAGGATCGCTTCATGGCCAGTATGACGACGTCTTGCTCCATTAAATCTATATATTAAGATATAAATAGCATGAAAGGCTCGGCAGCTTAAATTGCTGTAAAGAAAAAAGATCATACAATCTACAAACAGCTGTGTGAGACAGGCAGAAATTCCTGATTCAGCTGGAGCACGAGGACAACATCACTGATCAGAGTCATATGTTCAACTAACTCATTACAGAGGCTGTTGTTATTACATCTCAGTCTGCAGCAGATAAAACAAAATGTACAGCAAAATTAAAGGATTCCAGCTCTATAAACATGAAAGGTGAGCTCTGTCTTCTACATCATGGAAGAAAAAAGCAACCAAGAGAAAAAAAAGGCATGAAATGGCTCTTAAGTTAATTTTGTTTTGGACGTGTGTGTGCGAGCTGAAGCTACAGAAGTTATATTTGCTCATAGAGTTGGCCTGAGAGGATGGAAACCTGCTCTAGTTTAAGTCATATAACATTAATATGAATATTTATGTTTTAATTAGTTTCAAAAAACAAGATCAAAGATGAAGTATGTGTCTCCACTTCCACTGTTGGTAAATGTGCTGAAAATAAGATTTGAACACAAATCAACATGATTAAAATACCTAAACTGACAGAAATCATCTTTGATAAAAATGTAGCTGATGTTCTTTTATTTTAGTTTTACAGACCTGCTAACATGAGGGTTTATAACCTGTGCTCCTACCAGCTGCCAGGGGGCGATTGAGATCTTTTTTTTTTTTTATGAACAGATAAGTTAGAAACTAAAGCTTCTTGTGCAAAATATGAGCTCAAGCTTTTAAGAAACATCATCTGCATATTAGCAGACAGAAGTTGAAACTCTTCAGTTCCTTGGATGAAGAACCGAGTCTTCAAACTGAGAAAATGGTTTTACGTTTTAAGAAAAGCTAAATGTTCAACAGATCCAGACGAGCTGTTTGCTGCTGTTCTCCGTCTTCAAGCCAAATTAAACTAAATCACCTGCCGACTTCATGTGTGTTATTGCAGTAGCGTGTGAATATGTTGATAAATTCATCCTGAAATATTAAACTGTGCCTTTGAAGATTTTTTTTTACTTCAATCTGGTAAAGGTGCCACCTTAAGATGCTAATTTATCTCTTAACATGTGAGCATCTTTAATACTGATGATAAGACTTAATCACTTCACGTTAAAGATGAGACGTGTTTTACTGGACAAAACAGGCCAATGAATCTTTTGATAGTAACATGTTTAAAAAGTATTTACAGAGCACAACATGAAAAGCGTAGTGAATTTTAATGGAGTGACAACAGCCAACATGTGAAACAGATGGTGCGTAAAAAAAAAAAACAAACTCAGAGCTTAAACATCTTTCTTGCTCTTCTCAGTCTCACTCCATTAAAAGCTGTGACACTACACAACCACCTGCTAAAGAAAAGTCTCTTCTTATTGATTCACAGTTCTTTCAAATGCAATTTAGATCTTACAGAGAATTACCACCCAGTTAAGTTTATTTTGTGTCAGACTCTTGTTTTCTATATAACAACACGCCTCATGTAATGTATCATATAACTAACAAACAGTTGTTGCCACTTACTGTAAGGATTTATATGCAAGTAGCAGACCGAGGCTTATGAGCTGCTCTGGTCTTAATCTGGTCTCTTTACTGAAGCATTTACATTTACCAAGAATATACTGAGTATGTTGAACCATAATAAAAGCTAACTTATAGAAGTAATCATACCAATAACAAAAAGGTAGAACTATGAGAGGTGATAGATGACAAAACACTTAATGTGGCTCTTTTCCACCAGCATGGGTTCCACAAAGCTGATGTTCCCATTGATGTCAGTTGGGAAAAGGCCATGAAATTCTCCAGCATTTTGAGAAAACATGACTGAAAGCAGCAGCAGATTCTTTTCAAAACCTGCAAGTTTTCCACAATATTAAAACTTCAGCTATTAATCTCTGTGTATTAGTCTTGGAGGCTGCAGCCAGACCCAACTGACATGTGCCAAGATGCAAATAGCATCCGGGAACTGGTCACCTGTCTATCGTCTCTTTTCCACTAAACGGTTGTACCATTGTTTTCCATCACAGTTTGGTTCCTCCTCCACGTGAATGTGGTGAGTGGAGTCAAACTGCTGCGACATCACGACACTAAAACATCAGTAAACATTAATGGACATGGAGGATATGCTGTACTTGTTGCTGGGTTAGCTTACGACCAGGTAGCTACGACGATGGCTATCACTCTTGTCCTGTTTAAAAATGGAGCTTGATTATTTTGTTGACGCTCTCTCAACTCAACTGGCGTCTGGTGGCAGCTTGTGAAGACACTCCCTCTGACCAATCAGTGGCCGGCGTCTGTTCACGTCGCGTTTTAGTATCGACTCAGCTCCATTGGTACCTCGACAGAGCGAGTACCAGGTCCAATCCCTAATGGAAAAACCAAAAACAGCGAGTCGTGTCACGTCGAGTAGTGCTATAACGAAATGCCCTATTTGACAGGGCTGACATATAAAGACAAACAGTCACATCTCCAGGAAAAGAGTCGCCAATTAACTGGCATTTGGACTGTGGAAGAAAGTCAGAGTTCCCACACAGGTTTGAGGAGAACACGAAGACAGATCGCTGGCAGGTTCAAATCCAGAAAGTAAGAAAGCTAAAGTTAGAAATGCAAGAATAGCAGTTGTGCTGTGTTTGCCAACAGAAATTCCCCAGCTGAGGTATAACAGCAGTTGCCAACCAATGAATTGGTGCATTTCCATCACCAACTGGTCTGAAGTGTGGACAATGTGAAGTTCAGAGCAGGTTCTTAGCTGTCTATTGATCGGCCTCGTGATAACGAGGAAAGAATGATTGACCCTGATGCTGCCTAAAACAACAAGAAAATAAAGCCCTAACCAGAGGAAGCTGCGATGTTTCATCACTTTTTTCTCTTCGCCTTCCTCAAAAAAACCCAGATTGATAACGAGCTTTAAGAGAATACCACATGTGCGCGTTGATTAAACAGTCCTCCTGCTGTGTAATTACAAACAAGCGGCGTCGTAATCATCGCCAGCAGTATGTTGGTTGTGCAAAAACATGTGTACGTGTGTGTGAGAGAGTTTGTACTTTCTGGGCTTTTATTGAGACTTTTGGCAAATCATAAACAGAGTCACTAGAATAAATAGGCTATCTCTACCTACACACACACACGTATATACACACATACAGCTGGCCTGAGTGTGTGAGCTCCAGTCACACTGTGAATAAATCATAGTAAAAGGTTCCTGAATAATGCAGCAACGAGTCCAGACACCAGATGTATGTGTGTGTGTGTGTGTGTGTGTGTGTGTGTGTGTGTGTGTGTGTGTCAGGATGAGGGGAAAGTGGAAGTCAAAGTGCATGAGGCAAAAGCTGGAAACATCAGTGAAGTGTGATAGTAGGAAGTACATAGAAAGAGAAATGTGCTGTTTCATTGACAACACCATGTTCAATACGAAGCCAGAACCAGCGGAGGGTTCATTCACCGGATGCAAAATCTCTTCCTACTTTCTATATAATGTCCTGCACATACTGCCCAGCATCCATCCATCCATTCGTCCATTTTCAGCCTCTCGTTCAGGGTCAGGTCGCAATTTTCCAGCTCCTCCTGAGAGATTCTGGGATCTTCCCAGGTAGAAGAGTTAGTTTAGAAAGAACAAACAGTGCACAGTCATGTTGGTCACCTGCTGACCATCAGGTGTCGACACACATGTTGTTTACAAGATCACATTTTAACAAATGTTCTGTTTTCTTTGTTGCCTGGAAGGAAACAAATAAAGGAAATTGTTGGCGGCAATAAAACTAACACAATGTGTAATTAATGAGCTAGTTAATGGAGTCTGTGTGTGTGTGTGTGTGTGTGTGTGTGTGTGTGTGTGTGTGTGTGTGTGTGTGTGTGTGTGTGTACCTTGGATATGTCCTGTCCGTCTATTCGGATGCAGCCACTTTGAGGATCATAAAATCGAAACAAGAGACGCAGGATGGAGCTTTTCCCTGATCCAGACGGACCGACCTGCACAAACACAACAACACTGATGCTTTACTAAAAATAGTTGTAGTTAAACTTAAATAAAAACAAATATTAGAAGTTAAAATTACAATACAATTAACTGTGCATCAATAAAATATGATTAAAGGAGCCTGATACACTAGATAAACAATAGGAGCTGAGAAAACAACGTACCAGGGCGACTGTCTGTCCTGCTTCCACTGTAAAGGTCACATCTCTGAGAACCTCAGTGCTGCACACACACACACACACACACACACACACAAACACATATGTAGAAAACAACAACAGTCAGGATCAAATAAACATCAAATAATCCCTAATCCTGCCAGGACTTTGAGAGTATACGAGACAGACGGTGAACATTTGGGATATAAATGTTAGAGAAACTCGAAATGAAACAGCTGATGCACTGTTTGTGTTTGTTCTCTGACTTGTTTTTCTCACATAATGCAGTTCAATAAATAAATGTCAGAGCACACAGGAGGTCAGACTGAGACATAATTAATAAAAGTCAAGACAGTCGCAGAGCGTCAGTCATCCTGCAGACAGCAGGTGATGATAACCTGCTGAGTCGTTTCTGAATACAAACTCTATGTTTACTGAATGTTTGCACATTTTGACACTGTCACTCTGCATGTTTACTGATATTCACACAGAAAAAGTAAAGCCACAGCTGTTTTTTATTCATATTATTAATGTGAATTTGATGTTTTGGCACTAAAACACACACATAAGAAATCAGAAAAAACTGCAGCGTCAACCCGTTCAGCTGCAGGTGATTAGAGCTAAATAATTCATCAGTTATGGACAAAAACATGTTGCACGAAGGAACTGTTAACTCGACCCTTAACCTTGGACATAAGAATGACCTGATTAGTGATCAAAGACATTTCTGAGTGATTTCTAGTGACTCCCTCAAGGCAGTATTAAGTAATCACATTCTGGAAAAAAAAAAAAAAAAATGTTTTCTAGTCACAATGACATTAAACGTCACCAAAATCTAATTATTTCATCCTTGAATCAGTCTGAACAACCGAGTCAAATCTGATAAAATTAAAAATGTGGATTAGTTGTTGACTACAAACCCGGGAACGTAGCTGAAACAGACTCTGTCAAACTCCACCTGACCTGCTGTGAGTCGCAAGTCCTGGGCATCGTCAGCATCCTGGACCTGTGAGGAGGAGGAGGAGGAGGAAGAGGAGGATGAATCTGTCTTGTTGCCCAAGATACAAATGCAAATAAATCTCACTGCATCATATAACACAGTCTGGACAGTTTGTCTACAAGTGTCTTTTAATCGCAGAGTTCAACAGAAACTTTTTAAGGAGGAAGAAGATGGAGAGGAAGAGGACAAGAGGAGGAGGAGGAGGTGGTAGGAACATGTATAAATATAAAACTTAACTATTGATCTGTATTTTACTGTGTTGTTACTATATTAATTAACACATATACTGTTTCTGATTACAACTTGATTCTAGGTTTTTATAATAATTAATTAAATGTTTACATCCTGCAGTTTGATGATTTATCACCATCAGCTCTCGCAGCTTTTCTCCTCCTCCTCCTCCTCCTCCTCCTCCTCCTCCTCCTCCTCCTCCTCTTCCTCCTCCTCCTCCTCCTCCTCCTCCTCCCTGACTCCCCTCGCCTGCAGCTTCCCAAGCCAAAGAAAAGAGCCGCTGTGTTTTTAAGGTGCTCTAATGCTTTTGTCTACATTCATGTGGCTGTTTACCATATCAAGGGCCTGTGAATGTAGGAGCCTTTAGTGAGGCAGCCGGAGGACGCCTTTTCCCACCGAAAACACACACACACACACACACACACACACTCAGAAACAGACATACATACACAGACATACAGGCAGACTCTATGTTTTAGTATGTGCATGCGCACGAAACACACACAAAGTCACACACAAACACTTGTTGACCTCCTAATCCTCTGACCTCTGACTGTGTGAGTCTCTGTTTGCAGCCGACTGACGGAGTGACTCTGCTCAGTTTAACTGCTCTTTCTACTTATGTGTAATTTTTATATTTCATTTTATGTAAGATATTATTTCATATTAATTATCACACAATTTTGCTTAAAATAATAAGACACGTACCTAAATATCTAATGATACCTGAGTTATTGTATTAATCAGTTATATAACTATTTTAATATAAATATATTGTCATTCATTATCATTAATCTAATCTGTGTTACACAAACTGTGGCTCAAATAGTTAAATCTGCCACTAGAGGGCAGTTGAAACATATAAGTAACTAAAGATTTGCTTATTCACATATTTAGTCATTACAGAAAAAACCTTCATGTTCATTTGGAGTCAAGTTTATGTTTAAATGATGAATTAAGTTAAATATTGTTACTGTTTTATCTCCGTTGTTGGTCTCCACCAACTCATAAAAGAAAATATCTGCCTTTTTATCTGAAAACTAAACCGGAACCAAGATGTTGTGAATCTGAAACTCTCTGTAATAAGTATCTGTAACCACAGGCAACTCTTTTTTTGAACTGGCAGCGTCTATTTTCTGCACTAATCCATAAAGTTAAACTTTGATGACGCCCAACAGCATTGGCAGAAGAACGCCAAAACAAAGTGCTCAAGGTCACTTCCTGCTATTGAGTTCACCAATACCAGCGCTTTGTTAGAAGTAACTGATCCATCTTTCTGAAGTTGACTCACCTCTTTCTGCTCTGTCAGCAGTGCCAGCATGTTCTCCATGTCCACAAATGCACTCTGAATCAGCCTGCAGACACACAATGCACAGTCAGGATTAGCAGATATGAGTAATAGTCGTGACAACAGAAGCTACGAGAAGAGGAGGTGGTGAAACTAAACTAGCAGCAGAAACGGTCAAGGAGTAGGAGTTTTAACAGAATAATCATATTTATTTTGATTTTAAATATCAAAATGTTCATTTTGTCTCTAAATAAAGACATTAGCTGAAGGAGATCACTTGGTACTCGAGTCCAAATTAACATTTTGTGAAATTTCAAGTTCACAAAGCCAAAAATCTGTTTTCTGAGATCACAGTGACTTCGGCCTTTAGGCACCCTGTGTCCACCTGAAGGTTTGTGCCAAATTTAAAAGGGCTTCCTCAAGACGTGTTTGAGGTATATATATTATGAAGATGGTCAACCCATAAACAATATGTCTTCAGTCACATTTGTTGCTGACTCATGAGCCATTGGGACACATCAGCTACTTCCTGGTTCTGGTTTCACCTGTAGTAGGTCCCAAACCAGTTCAGAGGAGTGTACAGCTGGATGATGTAGGTTCCAAACAAAACATAATCTCCAACCTGAGGGGAAAGAAAACACATACATCAGCTACTCAACATGAAACAACCTGCAGTTAAACCCTCTGATAACAGACATAACTCATTATGTGACTTATAAAACCAACAGGACGCAGCAGTAATGACTCCTGAGACATTAACGGATCTAAGATCTTAGTCATCAAGGCTTCACACTGGTCATTAACATTGTATCTGTGTAAATTTAGATAGCGTGAGTCAGTTGGAGTAACGTCCACAGATTGTTTTTTGACATCTGAAGTCACCAAGCTCACTGAGGCCACTGAGGTCATAACTAAGTCAAACACGTTAAGTGTGACTCATGGAGACCACGTCCACATCACTGAGGTCATGTCTTTGTTTGATTCCCAACATAAACTCTGATTTCTCTCCACATCAGTGTCAAGTCCATGTTATTGTGGCCGTGAAAACGTCAGCGTCACAGACGTCACCTTCAAGTGGCCAAGTTTTAGAGGTCAGAGACGTCATACCTGTGTCACTGTGGATCTCACTACTGTTACTCACATCTGTGTGAAATCACTGAATGAAGTTCACTGTCTGAGCTGTAACATCTGTGGTAATATGTGGTACAGCTGTTAACACTGATCTGTTACATCACTGAGGTTTCGTTGTTTGCCTGTGTGTCATTTCACGTGTAACTTTAACTTAATCAAGATATTAAGTTAAGGACAATAATCACAAGCATCATTAAACAGGTTTACACTGGCTTGGCTCTCGTCCTCTGTAATTAATTCCATGCTGATATTTTCAGTCACTAAACTACAGTAGTACAATTGCACATTTTGTGGTTTAAATATTGGACTCAGCTGTTTTTAATGTACAGAGTTCGCACCTGCAGTTTTCCTACAGAGACCAGGTAGGTGCAGAGCAGAGATCCGGCCAGAAGACCTGATCCGATGATGACGTTCTGGGTTTGATTCAACAGAGCAAGTGATGCAGAGCTCTTCCACTCACAGTGCTACAGAAATACAACCAGAACATATTTCATCAATTATAATGAATATAGAAAAAGCATTTGAAGATTTCACATTGGCTGATTTTTTTGAATGATAATGAAGATGATGTTACTCTTCACCTGATATTTCAGAATTGCTTCTTCAAAGCAGCGGACCTCATAATCCTCAGCGTTATAATATTTTACCTGTGAAAACAAATCAAACTGTCCTGTAACAAATCTGTGAACCATCTGGAAAATGTCACTGGACACATGAAGGGAAATGGAAATATGCGGCATCTTCACCAACACAAAAGGAACTGAAGTCATAATCTACCGTCTCAAAGTTGAGCAGCGAGTCCACAGCTCTGGACTTGGCGTTGTTGTCTTGATTGTTCATCTCTCTCCTGTATTTCGTTCTCCACTCTGTGATCAGGATGGTGCAGGCTGCAATCAAAGAGCACTGGCTGATTTTTTTGCTAATTAAAAGTATTAATGTATCTGTAAACAAGTATGACTCCAACAGTGACACTTCCACCTGTATAAACAGAGTGAGAAAACACCTTCATACATATTTACTCACTGAGGTAAAGAACCATGCAGGTGAAAACTATCAGTCCAAACCAGATGCTGAAGTAGGAGACGAAGTAGATTATGGCGATGATGATGTCACAGATGGTGGGGAGGATACTGAACAGGATGTAGCTGAAGATATAAAATGAATAAGAATAAATCATCACTCTCTTTTATTGAATCCAGGTATAAATGGTTCATTTACTCAACCTCAGCAGATTGTTGATGGAGGAGGTTCCTCGGTCGACGCTTCTCAACACGTCCCCGGTTCGTCGGTCCAGGTGCCAGCGCAGAGACAAACCGTGTAGGTGGGAAAACAAACGCAGCTAAAGAGTGGACATGAAGAGACAGAATAAACACTGATCAGAGATCAGTTTGTTGTGGCTATGGCTGCACTGGTGCAGAGGGGTCAGGGTGTCTGTCCTGACAATAAACAGAGCATCACCATCATCATCATCATGTTGACTTCTATGACTTCTAGATTATCATCTACCTACAAATTGTTGCAGACAATAAACACTATTTCAAAGACTAAGGAACTTTAATTTCCTGATAGCTTTGTCCTCTTTAAACAGGATAATCCTCCTGTCTTAGAACAATAGTTCAGGACCGTTTGATGAACACGAACAAGTTCAAGGTGATGACTTGACTCTAATTTCACCAGATCTCAACCAAATGTCACATCTGTTGGATGTTCTGCATAAAAAATCTAATCTATGGAGGCTCCATCTCAAAATTTACAGGATTTAAAGGATCTACTACTAACATCTTGGTACCAGATAGCACAGCAGTGGAGTTCAGGCTTTGATGAGTCAGTCACAATATTCATCAGGTGGTAATAATGTCATGGCTCATCAGTGTAAACATGATACAAACGATGAAGAAACTGAGGGTATTTGTTGTTCTTTTAGAGGTCTCTTCTATTTTCTGGGACTATTAAAAGTATGTTTTAGGGATTTTTTAGGGTCTAAGGATAGAGGAAGTCATTTTCTCCAGATTATAAATCTCCTGGAGGGATATTGGTGATTTGAGATATTGGGTTACTGACTGGTTTTGGTCATAGCATGTAACAGAGAAGTGGATCATGTGTCTTTTCAAGGAACAGAACAAAGAAATACACTATTATAGTATCTTATCCTGATTAATCCACATTTAATATGAAGGGGTTATGTTTTGTTTTATGCTGCCTTCGCTTCATGTTGGACATTTCAGACGTGAAATTAAAATTGATGTTTCCGGCTCATTGCAACTTGGAGCTTAGTGGTGTAGTTCTGGCCGTTGCGTTGGTTTGGGGTCAGAATAATATTTACTTGCTTACTTGTGTTTTTCTAAAAGAAAAACACAAGTGGACAGAGGAAGAAACAAGCAGATGTTCAACATATTTGGAGGAAACAAGCTGTAAACATATGGATTGTCTTCTCTTATATCTCCACTACGCTGTCAGATAGATCAGAGAGAATATGAAACCAGATCAGACATACACACACACAGAAAAGATGGCTAAAACTGATCCCAAATGATGGGAGTTATCCAGGAAAATAAGTGACACCTGAACGCCTCTGCTGGTGAACTGTTGAACTCTGATCCACAGAAACTGACGAAGGTTGCTGATGAAACCAGACGTACCTGCAGAGAGAGAAAGGAGGAAGATGCTAAAGATGCTTCATACTCATATCCAAACATTTACACACATATTTTTCTTTCTTTCTATATATAAATATATGAACACAAACACACACTTGTGCACCTGCCCCTCCTCCTTGTAGGAACTTCAGCAGTGTGTAGATACAGACGGTGGCAATCAGCAACGTCCAGTTGTTTCCTGCAGAGAGTTCATTCACTGCAGACACACACACACACACAATCAGCAGTTCAGTTCAGACCGATTGAAGTCTGTTATATAAACTATAAACACAACTTTCAGTGACTTTTAGCTCTGGTGTTGGTCTCCACCTGCAGGAAACATCTGTGTCTATGGCTGATACACACTCCACTATGTTTACCAGCTGATGAACATTCATAATATATTAACAATATAGTCACAATGTAACTGTAGATATATGGCGACCACAAAAGCCACAATCCTTTGATCTTATAAAACAAACTATTACACTTTTAATCCACGTCATTATTAAAACTAAAGTCCACGATCTTGTCTTCACAGTGGAAACCAACCACACACACACACACACAGTCATGAAAACATTCACACTCCCCTTTTTTGTGCCACACAGACACATTCTCATTCACATTCATTACCATTTTGTACGAGTGCTGGGAATCAGGTTGAAAAAAAAATCACAGACAGAGATAAAAGAAGGAAGAAGAAAATCAGACGATCCAGACACAAAGATGGAGAGAAAGACATGATGAGAACAGAAGCTGAAAGATAAAAATAAGGTTTTATAAAAAAAAAAGAAAAAAAAAAAGATTGAGAGACATAAATAAAGAAATGTGTGTATTCTTCACTCTAACTTTCTAGTGTGTGTTTTCAGCGGGGGGTATTTTCAACTCTTTGGCACCGGGTCCTGGAGTCGGAGGGCGGGAGGCGGGGTCGCACCCAGAGACAAAACGCCCGTTGTACCGGTGTGTTAACTCCACGAAAAAAGGCCGCTAATGCTGGCTAAGCATGACTGGCAGGAGGGGGTGACCTCCCAGAAACCCCCTCTGTACGCACACACACACACACACACACAAACTAACAATCACCCCCCCTCAAACCTCTCTGAAACCTCTTCCACGCCTTCCTCATCACACAAAGCAGCGCTCGGCCTCATTCTCGCGGCGCTGTCTTATACTTTCATGTTGCTCCAAAAGCCAAATGGCCCGTTTTTTTTCTCAAAGGAAAAGTAGGCAAAGACAAAACTTGAGCGCTGACTTGCTCTGAAGTGGAGACTTCTGGGTCGTTGCCTTGTGGCGGATGCTGTCCTGCGTACAAAACAGTGTACAAAAGACCTTTGGCAAATGATGACACCCTCCCACCCTCCTGTTACACGCCAAAACTCATCATTCAGATGTGAAAATGAAGGTTGATGGTTCCTTCAGAACTAATCTGAAGAGCCTGTCCCCTGCAAATTTAACTGTTTTAATCAAACAAATGTTCAGTTAGGAGTTATGGTGCCATTCAGAACCTGTATTTACTAAGTAAATAAGTAAATTCATGAATCTATGTGGTTGTTTTGATCATGGATGGATGGACAGTTAAATCTAATCACAAATGATTAGGTGGTCGTGTGTCTTCAAGCAGCATCAACATTTCCATCAACGTAAAAGTTAACTTGGTCTAAATTCTTTGAATTACTACCAACATTTGTCATTTGTTTTAATCACTGAATGAATTAAGTGTAATGAAAAGTCAGTCTGAGACAGTGTGGTGAATATTTAGTGTAGTTTAGGAGAATATAACTTATAAATTAACTAGTCGTGAAAATAACTGTTAGCTGCAGATTTACTTATGAACAACACTTCACTCATTCACTTCTCTATTTTCACCTGCTTTACAGAAAATGTTTCTAATAACAATTAAACTGTAAAACATTTGATTCAAAATAATCTACAGTCATATTTTACATTTTTATATTTAGTGCCCAACGCATTATGCATATTTTATTTTCACGTCACTATTTGTTGCATTGTGCTGCACATCTATCAGTTCTTGTATTGATCTTATTTTAATTGCCAGTCTGTATATTTTTTACTATTGGTTGAAGATAATAAAACAAACAAAAACCAAATCAATTAAATGTTGTTTTGATTCCGATCTTGGTTTGTCTCATTAGTGGCTGTTTGTCTCCACCTATTGGCTGATTCAGATTCAGTCGCTTTTTCTTTTTCATTAAACTTACACAAATTAACTAAATGTCTGTAAAATGATGATACCTCCTATATTTCATACCAATAAAACATTAATCCATGAGGTAAAATGATACAATTAAAAAGACCACAATAACAATAAATATATATAAACATTTCATGTCATTTATTTATTTAGTGATACTGAATATGGTTTTCTGGGGAATGTGAGGAAACTGGACCCCCCCAGACAAAACACACACCAACATGAGGAAGACAAACCTCACAAAAGATAAAATATTGATATAAGGTATTACCAATACTTTTTCAATAACGTGCATTACAACAACTTTAACCTGAAATTTAGTGATGTTTTGATTTAAATCATCAACACCACACGACTGTTGGCACAAGAGAAAATATGGTGAGAAAAACAATTTTTTCCTGTTGGTGGAAGACGATGGTTAAAGATGTGGGAGGACAGCACATGGACATACTCTGACTACTTTCAGTTGGTCAGAGGGAAGAACAAGAACATAATAGTCAAGTGCAAATCTGAAATCGTGAAACAGCACAAGTGATTTAAAGAAACATCTAGACCGGTGCCACGTTAGTAGTCAGCTTATTGATCATTCTGGATAAAGTTGTCAACTACTTGAACTGAAAGACTAAAAGGAAAGGAAAAGAAAAAGGCAACAGTGGCTCTAACTGTATTGTGTTTAATACGAACTGGCCTGGACTTTAAGGACTTTATATTACACCATCGCCCTCCACTGGATGTAAAATGAACTGCAGTAAATTACATTTTGTTATTTTAGAAGCCAAGTTCTGCTTCTGCAGTTATTTTGATAAAAGCAACTCAGAAGTAATGCAGAGTTTATAATTAATAAGTTCATTTCTTAATATTTGTTTTTCAGTTTCAAAGGCGTAAAAGCCGGTGACGTCACATTCGGCGGCCAGCACGTCCAAACGCCAGCATTCAAATTTCGCTCGTCAGCGTCATTTTGACTTTTTGTTTATTTATCTTTTTAAATCTAATAATTCATGGAGCTGTTATGTTAGTGTAGTGAAGGAGAAGAGCCTGGACTTTAAGGACTTCATATTATGAGAGTCTACTCTATCAAAACAATATAAAATATGTCTAATATTCCATATTCTTTTGTGCTAGTATTTGCCAAATATACTTCAGTATTAGTACCAAGAATGAGCAAAGATACTAAAATCTTCTGTATGCTTGTTAGTATAAGTTAAATACATCAGGATAAACTGACTGAGACAGTCTCTCTCTCTTCCACATGTTCAGATGTTTTACCAGTTTGTTGTTGCAAGAAGCATCTTCTAAACTAAGGACAAAAACAGACTCAACACATTAAATTACTAGTCTACTTTTGGGTCTGAGAAGACAAATAGCAGCAAAACTACAGACCATCGTGGTCACCACCTCACACCCTCTTTCATTAAACACTGGACAAACTAAAGAGCAGCTACAGTCTCCAGTCAACCTGGTTGTTCCATGTGGGTTAAAATAAATGTGTAGCAACCCTAAGGATACAAATGAAAGACATAGTCAAGGACACAAAGACGCAGCCTCAATCACATTTTTACCATTTATGGAGTTACATTACGTTGGTTTATATATTAATATTCATGTCTTCAGTACTTACCAATGTTTTTTGAGTAAACAGGAACCAGTACATTAACCAGCCGCTCCGTTGCCAACAGGCTCACACACACCAGCACGAGCCCCTGTAGCGACGTGTTGCCTTTGGGCCAAACATACGGCAGCAGCAGTTTCACTTTCCTCCCGAGGCCTCGCCAGGCTGAAGACGGGGAGGGAGAGGATGGAGAGGAGCCCTGGATCTGAAGATCGAAGAAGACAGAGGTGGTAAGAAGAAGAAAAGTCTTACATCCTACCAAGTGGATCATATACAGATCACCCAAACACATGTGAACAGGTCCCATGAAAAGGGAACTCAGTCAAACAAATATCAACGGATAATTCTAGAAGATATTCATTTGTTTGTCTGAAGTGTAAATTTAACCAAAAAACACCACAAATCACTGACTTACCTCGACATTTACAGCTTCCCTTTTTCCTTCCCGTCCCTTCTTTACACTGTTGTCTTCCATCTGATTCAGTTTATTTTGGAGTAAAACTCATTTCCTCAGCAGTATTAACACACACAAACACACTGATCCCCAGTCACAGGATCACAGGCAAATATTTCATTAACTCAGGCTTGTTAGCGCCAGAGAGTTTAACCTGCTGTGATGGTTTTTCAAACACAGTCAGAGCAACTACACACACACACACACACACACACACACACACACACACACACACACACACACACACACACACACACACACACACACACACACACACACACACATTTCCTTTGTGTTTGAGCCTCGAGTTTAAAGTAGCAGTGGTCAGCATTTCGCTTTGACCTGGAAGCAGGGCAGTGTGTGTGTGTTCATGTGTGTTCGTTACGCTGCTTGTCACTTGTTAATAAAATTAGTTTAGACTTTTAGACTTTAAAACCAATTTTTATTTTAGCCCAAACATATAAAAAGTATTATATGCAATTTGTGCTAGCACCAAATAGCAAATTTTACCATTAGCACTTATTATTTTTGAGCATGCTAACCAGCTAGTCGCAGCTGAAATGGACATTTTTTTTCCAATATAAATTAGCTTTTAGCTCAGTTTTTGAAGTATGAAATAATTTTAGCTGCTGTTTCTTTTCCAAGTCACATTTTTTGGGCTAATCTAGCAGAAAACACTCATTTCTGTTTTTTATTGTAAATCTACAAAGTTGGAGACTTAATCCTGGATTTAAACCACCCAAGGCATGTGATTATATTCAACTCAATCTGAACTGTGTAAATGCTCTCAAATATACTAATGGATTAAGTGGAAGTTGGTCAAGTTTCACATGTTTATGTAAAAGATGTTGAACTTTGGCACCACCCAGTGGAGATACATTAGAGATAGATACAAACCATTCAACAGCAGTTTTCATAGACTGAGACAGAAAAGTGCAGAAATACAAACAAGCAGGTTCTTTATTAGTAAAGAGTAACAAACCAGCAGGTTGTATATGGAGTAAGAAGAGGCAGCCTATACAGGAGTGTGCCGCTTCACACAGCAACATGAAGCCGTCTGCGTTAAGTTTCTTATGGACAAAGCTCAGCATGAACATGATCAGGATACAGCACTGACTAGCATTCAACAGGGAGCGGGAGCCACCACGGTGCTTCGCGGCTCGTTAAGCCATGACAGAGCACGGCGCTGTGGGACTGAGGCCACGTTTGGACTCATCAGCCTGAAGGTGAAGAGGAACTGAAGGCCTGTTTGCAGAGACAGGTGTTGGATAAAGCGGTGGCCTCTGCTTGCAGCTGCGAAGACATGCAGGTTCATAACTCTCATCAGTCCAAACCTCTTCCTGGTGCATAATGTTCTGGGACGGGGTTCGATGGATCTTGGGTGCATTTACATCTACATTTTTACATAAATAATATCTACAATGTATCTGGATATGATCCACATGTTCATGTTTTCTCTAAACCCTCAGTCTTGAATTCTTTTTATTGAAGAGAGGCGCCAGTCTGAGTTACCTGTCCCAATGCAGTCAAACCTGATAAAACATGCAAATGATGAGTGAAAGAGCTTCTTGTGTTTCTGAAATTTGGCTAAAATCGATCTCTAATCTCAGAAGACGCAAGTACCAGATGGATTTGAGGACCAACAGAACCACTGGTGGTTCTGTTGGTCTGTTGGTTCGGTACTGGACTGATCAGAAAGCCCTTTCTTGAATAAAACATTGTGTGGCTCAGGTGATTAATAATTTGAGGCAAACCAGATCATATATACGACTACTGCAGTTTTTAGGTTCACATTCTCTGTTTACAAGCTGTCAACCAGGCACCGATTTAACTCCAGACTGGAAAACGGTTAAAGGGAGATCTGTCAGTGGTGTTTAAATATTCTGCTGAACAGGTGAATGATTGTTTTAAAGCTGGGCTGCACCTTATACCTCACAACAATACTGAATGTGCTCAGGTTCTTTAAAGGGTAATGTTCTTGTGTCATGCAGGACTAATGGAGGTGTGAAATCTTGAGCATTTGATTCACTGGGAGTGTTGTTGCACTTTGTTCTGTTGCGTTACGAAAACAGTTTTCCGACCATAAATCGAAAGCAGTAAGACTTTAGTGATTATAGGGTTTTACTGCGGCAGCCATTTTGGCTCCACAGTTCTTCACCAGTGTTGTGAAACTGGCTGTTGTTTTTTGTCTAGTGCGGTCCATGTAAAGGACAAACATCTCAGCTAACAAGTATGAACATGGAAGTCCAAAGTGTCAACATTATAGGCCATGTATCATAATATACATATAACATGGAACTGTGAAATAATTCAATAAATAATGTCAGCACTTCTACCATTTTAGTTTTTTGTTTCTTTTCAGAATGTTCTTTTTCAATCTTTTGTATTATTTCGTCATATATTTATTATATGAGTGAGTAAGATTTTTTGAAGATTTTCAAAAATGTTGAAAACATTTGTTCAACAAATGTTCATTTTACAAGTTCATGATATGATTAAATTTCAGAATTTTATTTTCATTTACTTGTTTGTTTATATGAGTTTGTGTTTGATTTATTATTTTATGGATATTATTTATTGACGCAATTAATTATAATATTGACCACTCTGGATTTCCACACTAATGACTAAGTTGATACAAACTATGGACTGTTTATAAAGTAACGATTGAATTTCAGCTTCGTTTTGGTGTCGTTCATCTTTGACTGTACTTTTCACATTTATTTTCAGCCATTTAACACACAGCTGTTGTGTGTATTTTGCAGATTGAAAACATGTTGTGTAATGTTGTGTCACATGTTTTAGGGGATATGAAGCGCAGTGTTGGTTCAGTGCTAAAGTTTGGGATCAGTCCTGTCTCAAAGTTGTTGTTTCCAGCTGACAAGTAACATCCAATCACATTCATATTACATATCACCAGACACTTTCCACTATTTCTCTGCTGAAATATCAACACTTAAGGCCATTTTCCTTTGGCAGCTCCTTTAACAGACCCCAACCTCGTCCATAAAGCTTTTGGTATTTGTTTGTTATGTTAAGACTTAACGCTTGAGAGGGAATTCATTTTTCCATCAAATACTCATTGTTTTTTTTAGAAGTCCCAAATTCCTTGAGATGTGGGTCTCTGGACAAAATCCATCTCTTCTTCTTGCTTCAAAAAGCTCAACGTCTTTTCCTTTTGGAGGCTGCAAATTTCCAGTGCTGTAAAATCTCAGGCATGCTGCAGTTTGTTCAGCGTGGTTTAGTTCAAAAAGATGAAACTGTGACAAGAGTGTCCCAAGTTTTTTCTGTGGTGGTTTCTGATCCAAAGTCCCTGTTGATTTGATGCACTGATCAACACAAACTATTACACTTTGTAGATTTGTACAGATGTTTGTGTTACTAGACATTAAAAGGTGAAAGTTGCTTGTACAGAACGAGTCGCATCATTTGGCATCCTCACCTGAACAGGAAAATAAAGTCTTAGTCCACTAAATGTTCACTGGGGAACTGGGGATGCTGTGAAAGCATTTGGTGAAAGCAGAAGACAGCACTTGTAATGGCAGAACACATTCTACAAGAAATTACATTCATCAATAGAAACAGGAAACTTTTCCATCTGTCAGCCACGGCCGGCAGCCCGTTACGTCCAAGACCAATCGGTAGTCACATGAGCGATTTTACAAGCCTAAATAATGACATCCAGACACTGCAGTTGGTGATTTATCTTTGCAGTGGCTGGTAGACAAATGTACAAACAAACAAACATAAAGTTCCTGGGTGGAGTTTGTTTCCCACCTTCACACCAAACGTCACAGGTTGTTTTTGTTCTAGAAACAGAGATTTCTAACCTGATGATTTCTAAATCATCATCCCTGGTGATTTCACATGCAGGTTTTCCCTGATTATTCTACTGTTCTGTAAACTACCTAGACAAGTTTTTTTCTTTTTTGTAAACAGTGATACGACAAACAAATTAACGTGTCCTTCAAAACAGATTCAACGGTTCAGAAATCCTGCACAAACTCCAGTAGTCGTCTTACTTCCTTCCACCTTCTCAGCAGTGATGCCACTGGCTCCTTCAAACCAGTTCATTTCATTTTATGACAAGTTCGTTCCAGCTTGGTTCAGTGTGAACGAGTCAGTGATTTGATGTAAACTCCTGCAGTTCATTACCACGTAAACTCAGCTCAGAGTATCTGGGTTTCATCTGGTCAATCTTTTGTCAGCTCCACTAAGTGCAGACCAGGTCCACATTGCAGATATGAGACCAATCTTAATAAATTAACATTCAATAAATTAAAAGGCATGTTTGTAGGTTTGCGGGTTTGCAGCTGTTGCATTCAGTTCAAACAAAAGCTATCAGTGTTGGTGGTTCAGGTGATTGATGGATCTATCATTTGGAATTAGCCAGTAATCCCCTCTGGCGACATTAGCAGTCCTTCAAAGTCTGGCTTTCTCACTTTCTGCATTTTAGGAAACACTTTAAGATCCAATTATTTTTCTACCAGTGACCAAATCCATCAACAGGTTTGATTTACACCCTGGACAATTCACCAGGTGTTTCAATGCGCAGTTGGTTAAACATTCTTGCTATTGAGTAACATGTCAACCGTGGACAACTATCCCTCATCACGTCACAGATCTAAGACTTTGTGACTAAAACACAGACATTCTTGAGGATGTTTTCTACAACAGTCTTGATGGTGTTGCTGAAATTCTCCATTCCACTGTTTCCTCAAACTTACTATTCCTAATTAACATTTCCTTTTGTCACAAAAACTACAATCTAGTAACATGTACTGACAGTCACCAGCTAAGTCTTGAACCCAACGGACCCAAGTACCCAAAGATACAAAACCAACACTAAAGAAGTTTTATGACTAATCTGAAACGTATTTTGATTGTGATGAGTCAGATCAGACTGTTCCATCCTCAACTAGAGTTTCTTATGATCTTAACTGAGCTCAAATCAGATCCGATCAAGTGCATTCTTCACAGTGTTTAAATCATTTCTGCTACAGAACTCTTTGATATCAATTGCTGGTCAGGTAAGATGTTTTTTCCTGATTCTGGTTTAGTATATCAAAGTGCCCTCTAGTTGCCAAAATCACTTACGTAACCTCTTAATAAGTTAAGTTACATTAGCCTAATTCACTGAGCATGGCTGGTAAAATGCTCCACATTGGTGCAGATTCTCTGTAGGCCAGTTGACCAGCCCTAGTACTGCCCAGTGTCCCTGAGGAAGAGCATCAGGTAAACACAGATCACCTGCAAATCTGATTAGCTCCACACTGGGATTATTAGTAACCGGCAGATGCCTTTGATAAATATATTTTTCCCTGCAAAAATAAACATTTTAATGCAAATAGATCCAAATATGTTGTCATCATTCTTGCGTTGTCACAGTGGTCGTTCTCTCAGCTTTGAGCGACTTCTTTGGGTTGTTTTAGGGCATCTAGACAGTATTTAATGTTTGATACTAGATAAGATGAAATGTTGGTCAATAATTGAATATTTTACAGCTGTAAATTTCAATGCTTTTCTAATATTATAGGTTTGGTCTAAGTGTGGCAAGAGTGATCCTAGCAAGCACCAAGAATTCTTCAACCGCTCAAACAAAACTTAATAAATAATAAATACAATTAAAGGCTTAAAATATACTGTAATGTTACTGGTGCCCTGGTGGTCACAGCTGGATTGTTTTTGAGAATTCAGACAGTCAGACCTCCTCCTGTCACAGTGTGTTGCCCATGCTGCTGCTCACCAGCCCCTTGATATTGGTGATGGGCCTAACATCATGCAGCTGTCTTCTTCGATCAATGAACGTGGCCAATCTTGTCGTATCAAGAGGTGTCTTGGAGTGCTCCCCACCGTGCACGCCCCCACGACCCACCCATGGGTGCTGCAGACAGGAAGTAGCATTTGGCCTTTTCCTTTGATCCTGCTGCAGCACTGAAGATACGAAATCCCTGGCTGCCTGGCTCACACCGCTGAAGTACTCGTCTGGGAAGCAAAAGTCCAAGCGGCAGATGTTGACACAAGTCTCCTCTGGAGATTCATCCAGAAACGGGGAAACACCACTGAGCATTACGTAAGCCAGCACACCAACGCTCCACACGTCCGTAGCAACGGAGACCGGCGTCCCACGAATGAGCTCAGGTGCAGCAAATTCTGGGTTTCCAAGCAGGAGGTGGACATAACGACGGTGGACGGAGAGCTGGACGGCATCACCAAGATCAATGAGTTTAATGCACGGGGTTGGGGTGTGGAGGTCGACCATGATGTTCTCAGGCTTGAGGAGAGAGAAACGGGATTAGAAACAGACAAAGCCAAATAATTCACATATGATTGTTAAGGTTCAGCTTCTAACAAAAAATAGGTTTACTCAGTCTTTAATTATTTTGTTATTTGATAAGCACATGTGCTTCTCACCTTCAGATCCAGGTGAGCTACTCTACAGGTGTGGAGATGCTGCAGCGCTTCCAGTGTTTCTCGGATGAAGAAAGCCACCTTCTCCTCCATCAGTTCATCATGAGCGACGAGGTAGTCGAGCAGACGACCGTCCTCCAGCCTGACATGCAAAAACATTTTGATAAAGTTTATTAAAGTAATATCAGCTATCACACCAGCTTACAAAACTAATACTCAGGTAGTATCCTAGCTAGTTTGCTCACAGTTTGTTCAAAATTAGCAGTTCAATGGTTTGAGTTTGACACTAGGGTTAACAAAAAGCTCATAAGTTTTACAGTAACATCATGCAAGTTTAATGATGGTTGTCCCACAAGTAATTCAGGCTTACAGCTCCAGAACCAGCATCAGAGAAGTGGGAGACTCATATGTGTCCAATAGCGCCACCAACTGGTGATTCTGCACATGCTGGAGGATGTCTGCCTCATGAGCCACCTGCTCCTTCTTCTGCATCTTCTTACTGACAAACTTTACTGCGACCTACAAAGAAAAAATTAAAAAAGGCTTCACAGTGAAATATGCTCCAGTGAAACTGAAAAATGTCACTTCTTGATCCTAGAAAACACCTTAATATAACTGCTCAGAACACAAAGTCAATAAAAATAAAAATAACTGTCACAGCAAAAAAAATCATCAACCTCCATCATTTACTTTAATAGCCTGTTTTGGTTGCAATGTGCAATGTCACCACTAGATGGCACAGAAACTAATCATACACAAATAAGATGAACCTTATTCTAAACATTACTCCAGAACCGCATTGAAGTCAGGAAGACAAAACAGATGTTACTGTATCCATGAGTGAGGACTTACCTCTTTCTTCGTAGACTTGTTGAGACATTTTCTCACCACAGAAAATCGTCCCCTTTAGGAAAAAAGAGGCAGCACAAAAACAGAGGTAACAGATCTTAGACTGTAAATCAAGTTTGCATTGTAAAAGGTATTATTTTGAAAGTTGGTGTATCATACCTTCCAATCTCACAGATCTCAGTGAAGGTTGAGTCAAAGTTTTCTTTCCACTGAATTCCTGTTCCATCATAGCCAGTATCTGGACAAAGAGTTTATCACAGATCTGGAGTCAAGATGTGGTTTAATTTGAATCAATATAATCACAAAGATGCTAAACGGGCTTTATATTAGTTGTATTTTCTCCACTTCTAAAATGTATCATGAGCATCAGCTATTGTTGTGTTTACAGGGACAGAACTGGTCCAGGCTAGATCATTAGCACGCTAAGTTAGAAATAACTAACTAAGAAGCGACTGCAATTGAGCAAAACATGAGTTAACAATGTTTTTTCCATCACTGGAGCCTGGAGCTCTTAATGAATACATGAATGAACCCTCATTCTGAAGTTAAAAGTGAACAGCTGTCAAACCGTTTGCAGACCAGACTTACTGCTGCTGGGCAGCGTGACCATGTTGGAGGGCTCGGATGGTGGACCAATGCCCCAACGGTTGGAGGCTCGTACTCTGAACTGATAGTGACCGCCAGGAATCAGGGTGTCGACCTGAAGACACTCCTCCCTGCTGCTCGCCACCTGCTGCCATAGCAACGAGTCTGAGGATGAGAGATGGAGGAATGAAGATGCTCAGTCTGGTCTCAGTGATTATTATTTTAATAAACAAATCCAAGTCGTCCACACACACCTTCCTGTCTGTACTCCACCGTGTAGCTGGTGACAGCAGAGTGAGCGGATGAAGCTGGCGGCGGCCAGTGAACCATCACCGTCGTGTTGCTCACCTCCTGAGCAACAGGTCGACCTGGAGCTGCTGGGATACCTGTGAGGGAGCACAAAATAAGAGTCCAAGAACAACTGAAGCTTATTTCAAGACTAAAATCGGTGGGTTACCAGTGTTACTACCTTGCACTTTAATGGAAGCGGATGAGGAGGCAGAGCCATGGTCGTTAACAGCAACACAGGTGTAGATCCCTGTATCCTGAGGCATGAGGTTGCAGATTTTCAATAAGATGTCACCTGTATCCCTGGAGAGGAGGAAGATGAAGGAAACAGAGGATGAGCACAAACAGAAAGCATTGCTATTTAACTCAGCATGGGAATCAAAACACAATCAGCTGTACACAAGCAGCGAGTTTCACCTGATGTCAATGGTGAAGCGGCTGTTGCTGGTCAGTGGGTTCTGGTCAGGGCCCTTCAGGGTGACAGAGGGTTTGGGTCGTCCACAGACTTTACAGCAGAGGACAACAGTCTCTCCAAATGAACACACCACATCCGACAGAGGGACGAGGAACTCTGGAGCCACTGCAAAAAAGACACAGACGAGCTCTCAGATTTATAGAGACTAGATTCTTAAGACAAAGTCAAACTAAATTATCAGCTCTTCAGGTTGTTGTTGAGTCTTCCTGCTCTTAGGCAGGAAGACTGACTTGAACAGTTGCAGATTTTCCACCTTTTCACGCTGAAAAACTCTGGTAGTTTTGGTTGTATGTTTAAGATTAATGTCTTGTTAAATGAAGAAATGTCAGATGACATTTCTTTAGATTTTTATTTAGGTCATGAGCTGTTTCCTTTTTCCACACATTATTTCCATCAGGTTGACTTGTTTGATCAGTTCATGAAGCCAGGTCTTTCTAGTTATGAGATCTAACAGGTGGTTTCATTTTGTGGCGAATCATCTAAGGATCTTGGATCAAGTCCAGTTTTTTTAGAGACTTTTTTGTCATTTTCTTGTCTTGTTTCTAGTTTTCCTGTTCACTCTTACTCTTTTAGTGTGAACCCTACAGTTGATCTTGGCAAACAAACATTTTCTGGTGAGTCTCATTCAACTCTGAGATATGTGAGCTTTTTAGTGCATGAGCTAACTCTAATACAGCTGCATATTGTTTCTTGGGAAGCCAATAGTCCAGTTACATTTGAAACCTTTAACTTTGGGCACCATCTCTCACACACTTCTGCCAATATCAGTGTAAGATTAACAGCAGATCAAGGCTCAAGATCAGGCTGAGACTTGGATCTTTGATCTAGTGTCCATTATTTTATTAGAAATTTAATGTGCTGATGATTTGAGCCTGAAGATCAAAACATGTGCAACTGTCTGAATATTTGTAGTTCTCTCCAGATGGGAGCGAACCAAGTGATGATTAACCGTCAGTCTGTTGAGGTTTATGTAGCTGCCAGATTTGGACAGTCATCAGAGAGCACGACCACTTTGGCACAATTAGTGGCCCACTGCTGTTCAGACTAATGAGAACAGGCTGATCTTGTCTGGTGTTGCTTAATTTTCAGGGTCAGTTTTAATTATATGCCACATTTTAATGTGTGCAAGTCATTTTAATCATGTATATAGGAAATCCTTTCCACCTGGACTGCCTGAAACATCTAGAAACCACCAATAAAACCCATCCCTCATCTCTTACCTTCCTGGATGAAGTTTGGGTTGAGAAGCTGGAAAACAGATGAGGTTGAAGTTTAAGGTTTAGTTTTTAAAACATGAAACACATGAAAACGTCTCTAGTCTCAAATCCTTTTAACCAGAAACAATGTGTGCGTTCGTACCTCCATGCCCGTCTTCAGGTCGAGGTCGTCATCACAGTCTGATTCATCTGAAGTGTGAACGTCCTGGTGAAGAACGGAGGAGGAAGACGGGAAAAGAAGAGGTAGAGATGTATGATGGGATGGGGTGATGACAGTGGTGAGACGAGGAGGTGGTGAAAGGAGCAGCGAGAGGAATGGAGATAATGAAAATAATGAAGGAGACAGAGAATATGAGATAAGCGATGGAAGCGAAGGTATTAAAAAGAAAGAGGAAGCAGAGTGAGAGGAGGAGGATTAAGAATGAATGTTATTAGCAGAAATGTTCTGAAAGGTTCTGTCGAGAAACATCAGTCAGGTTCTTTCTCTTCTCGGTCGTTTAAAGAACCTATACTCACCTGAGATCTGTTGTGTCGCTTTTGTTTTTTCATGACATTAAATATAAAACAACATCATTCTGCTGCCTCCTGTCATGGCTACAGCACCAAGACACTTAAACTTGGACACAGAAACACAGACAGTCAAACTGTTCCAGCTGAATCTAGATGAGGAAGTGGTTCAACCTAAACTCCAGGCTTCGTCCTCATCCTGAACATCAGTGAATGTTACAAACCGTTTTCTTGTAGCATGTACTTTTCTTAATAGCACCAAGAACCATGTTTTCATGTTTATTATCACCACCAAGGAGGTTAAACGGTGACAAGATGAAGTCATTCAAGATACATTTTTTTTGTAACTTTCTCAAGAAGTAATGTTTAGATTTTGATGTCAACAAAATCAGACATTCGTTGAGTTGTACAGATTAGGCCACATCCATCTGACTGATGTGGCCTTGATGGAGTAGAGAGCTACTGTCAATGTATCCTTATTTATCTCAAATAGTCTGAACAAACCGTGTAGCAATGGATATTTACCAGGCAGAGGTCTTTAGGCTTATTATGTTTGATAACATCATATAAATAGAAGATATTTATGATACACAATGGCAGAAACAGATAGTGTGTTTAGTTGTAGCTACTTGGTCTTACATTGAGCTTTAGAATAAAATATATAACACAATATGATGATGTTCCTCTCAAAATTACCTGAAATCAAGACCTTGAAGAGTGACCCAAACATAATATTAACACTTCAGTCACGGACTGCATTGTGTTATAAACATTTTATGATGTTTTACGTTAGTCCACTACATCAAACACCAGTTAAACGAAGGCTCGGCAGTGTAAAATCAACTCAAACAGTCAAAGAACCACTGGATTCTACTTCTACCCATGCACAGGGAGGGAAAAATAAACCAAACAACACAAAAAGAAATCAGTTTATTTTTCAATCAGTGCAGTTGAGGTTTCGAGGTAAAAAAATAAATAATAAAAAAAAAAAAAAAACGGCAGCGTTCTCAACCAATCAGTGTCAGTTTTCTTTTTTTTTTTTTTTTTTTAGAGAAACTTCACTTTGAATAACCTTGCGGCTCAGTCGTTGCATAAGATCATTTATATGTTTAGAACCTGCAGGAATCCATTCACATATAACAGATATACTATATATAATGATCTTGTATTAAAGTGAACGAACGTCTAAACTTCCGCAGGTTGAGAATCACTGCTTGCATCCAACAACTGTGTGTGTTTGTAGGTTTGCACAAACACATGCGCGCGCACACACAAACACACACAGACACACGGGTTAAGAGGAAAAACAGAAATAAAAACCAGGTTGGGCAGGTGAGGAGGGGGTGGGGGGTTCGGCACACACAGAAATACGACATCGCCAGCGTGCGCCGTCGGGACTTTACGTTACTCACTTTGCCCTTTGCCCCCCGGGTGGCGGGGGAGGCCAGCGGGGCAGGGGGGGTGGTGCTTTCTTTGGGCTTACGGAAGAGGCCGTTCTCGTGACCCCTGACCCCCACCGGGACGATGTCCTTGGCTTCGGCGCGCTTCCTAGCACGCAGCGTGTTCCATGACAGAGACTTCCTGTACGGTACAGGAACGAGACACATCAACCAGCCAATCAGAGAGAAGAAGCTCAGCCGTGCACCAGTTTAAAGTCTGGCTGCAGAGGCAACATGGCCGCCGTTGATACCAGGTTTAATGGTAACACTTTTATAACGATACTTTAATGCCATTAATGGACCTTCAAAACCTTAATGTGTCATAAAGTGATAAAAAGTATTATAAATGATAAACTGAGGGACATAACTGTTAATGACTTCCCTTTTCAGGCTCATTATATCTTAACTTTACAGTTATTTATTAATTTTATTAATGAAACTATTTTTCTTTCATTTAAACATCTAAAATGTCAGTAGTTACATTTATGTAACTACTGACATTTTAACTTGGCTGACTCAGGATGTTAAAATGACAGAAAAAAATGTTTTATTGACTGTTGTTTTTCTTCATTATTATAACTAAGTGTCTAATTATCATGACATATATTAGAAATATAATATTTTTTCTGTAACAATAGATAGAAATAAATGTATTGTAGTTATGTTTAATGTCTAGAAGAAGAAGGAAATTTCCTTCTGAGCTTTTATCACATTTTCTTGTGTTTTTACACTCTACACTTGTGTGCTTGTGTTGTAACATTGTGTCCTGAAGGGGGCGCTGTTGT